>SNVD02013908.1:0-600000 GCA_013180625.2 Boswellia sacra
CTTTCTTGTTTCTCCTTCGATTGTGCAAATCTACTAGGAAAAAGTGGAGGAGAAACATATGAAGGAATGGGAGTTATAGGATTTATCTAAGAAGTCAGTGTTTGTTTCATGGTGGAAGTGGTGTCATCTCCTTCATCAGTTTGTGATTTCTTAGGCAGGACATCTAATTGCTCTCCATTTTGCAAAGTTATCGCACAAGAATTCTCTCTTGGATTGATCACCGTTTGACAAGATAATTCTTCTGAGCCTTGGCCCTCGATTTTGCTCATGCTAGTGGCCAATTGTCCCATTTGATTTGCCAGGTTTTGGATACTTGCCCCAGTTTCCTGCTGGAATTGGAAGTGCATTAACAATGTCCTGGAGAGACATACCTGAGTTTTGTGAAGCTGGTTACGGTGCTGGATGTGGCATTGGTGGTGGTTGCATTTGAAAAGTTGCTGCACTCTAGGTTGATTGAAACCTTGTGGCAGATTTGGTATCACATTTGGAGTGATTGGTTGATGATTCCAGTAACTGAAATTATGTTGATCTTCCCATCCAGCATTGTAAGTGCTAGAGAAAGGATCATACCATTGCCTCGTTTGTCCTGGAAATCCACCCATGGCATTGGCTTGTTCCATATATTCTTCTTGTAAAGTTGGATACATGTCGATTGGATGCTCCATCGTAGAATATATCCCACATTCATAAGATTTTTGCATATCTCCTACAGCCATGTTTTCCACAAGAGAGGTTAGCTCAGAAAGTTGTTGTTCAATGTTCGGAGTGCTTACCTTATTTACTCTCCATGGTACTTGTGGCTCAAATCCGCTACTGAATTGATAGAAGTTTACTGCCATGTTGTCTAAACACAAACAATCAGAAAAGAAAAACAAAGAAAATATGAGTCAACAATGAAAACAAAATAACAAATTGATTAGAAAATCAATCCCCGGCAACGGCGCCAAAAACTTGGTGCGTTCGAAACTAGCAAGTATACTAGTCGCACAAGTAATAAAGTGATAAGTAAGATATCGTTCCCACGAGGATTGATTCTAAATGAATTTGTTATTTTCCAACCACAATTAACTAAATGGGGGGGTTTTGTTGAATGATTAACTAAATGAAATAAGAATGCAAATTAAGAATAACAAAACAGAAGTTAATTTGAATAAACGATCAATGAGGGAAATCTGGTTAAGGGATCCTTCTCTACCACAAGATATGGATTTGCGAATTAATCGTAGAATTGTCATCCAATTACAGCATTGAAGTTATTAACCGTAGATAACAACAAGCTCTGTTATCCCAATCTTTCCTTACTTTGTTGTTAAATAAAACAAGCTCTTTATTAAATCTCTATCCATTAAACAACCTAGAACAAGCTCTCTGAGTTTAATTCAATGGATGCATTATGATAAGAAAGATAGGTTGATCTAAGCAATAAACACACAAGCTCGGATTATTAAACTTAGGTTGTATTCTCCAATTGCAATCTCTGATCACAATTTTGCTACTAAGGATTAGAAATTCAAGACAATTACGGATCAAGATTTCTAATCTAGCTATAGACAACAACCAGATTATATTCAGTTGGCCATTCCAAATACAATCAGAAAGCAATCATAAGCACTAGATCTGTCTCTTATACACATCTAGATGTGTATAAGAGACAGTCCTTACACAATCAACTTACAAAAACCATATCAGGGGCTTTGAAATCACCCTCAACCAATTCAGATTCAGTTACACATGTTTAAGAACGTGGTAAATACAATACAACATGGAGACATTCCAGAAAATGAAAGGGAAGGGAAAAACTTAGCAAATTTGATGTAATTCTCTTTGGATTGTAGTTCTTCCTCTTTCCAAGCTTCCTTTCTCCTTCAAGAACTCCAAGAGATGAAAGAATTCCAGAGCTGCAGCCTCCACCACGTTCTCCCCTCTTCAAGTTATCAAAATAAAACCCTAAAATGTGTTTAAATACTCTGCTACAGTGACTTGCTACAGTGCCCCGTATTATACATGCTACAGTGACTTGTGGAATTATATTTCTATACATCTCACACTGTTTTGATTACAACTTTTGGTACACTGAAATGGATTTATAAACCGTAAATTTCTCCAGAAAATAGACTTCGAGAGCTTTCCAACGGTATATAATATGTCATCGGGTTCATTGTATATCAATACAATTAAATCCGAGAAGATGGTTGACTAGCAGAGGTGAAAATGAAGGGTTTTACTCCATTTTTGTGCAAGTTGCTCCAAAACTCCTACAAACATCAAAACCACACAAAAACATAAAAATACCAAGGAATATAGCAAAGAAACATGGACGAATTGATATAAAAGTAATACATAAATAGACACCTATCAGGAAGGGAAAAACTTAGCAAATTTGATGTAATTCTCTTTGGATTGTAGTTCTTCCTCTTTCCAAGCTTCCTTTCTCCTTCAAGAACTCCAAGAGATGAAAGAATTCCATAGCTGCAGCCTCCACCACATTCTCCCCTCTTCAAGTTATGAAAATAAAACCCTAAAATGTGTTTAAATAATCTGCTACAGTAACCTGCTAAATACAGTGTCCCGTATTATACATGCTACAGTGATTTGTGGAATTACATTTCTATACTTCTCACACTGTTTTGATTACAACTTTTGGTACACTGAATGGATTCATAAACCATAAATTTCTCCAAAAAGTAGACTTCGAGAGCTTTTCAACGGTATATGATATGTCATCGGGTTCATTGTATATCAATACAATTAAATCTGAGAAGATCACTGACTAGCAGAGGTGAAAATGAAGGGTTTTACTCCATTTTTGTGCAAGTTGCTCCAAAACTCCTACAAACATCAAAACCACACAAAAACATAAAAATACCAAGGAATATAGCAAAGAAACATGGACAAATTGATATGAAAGTAATACATAAATAGACACCTATCAGCCATTCCAATACTTGACTGATAACTGTTGTTGTATGCAAATTTCACAAGTGGTAAATGATCCTTCCAATTACCTTGAAAATCCATCACACAAGCCCTCAACAAATCTTCTAAAATTTGGATGGTGCGCTCTGATTGACCATGAGTTTGAGGATGGAAGGCTGTACAAAATAGCAACTGAGTACCCATAGCTCTTTGACGGCTTTACCAAAATTGAGCTGTAAACCTGGGATCTCTATCTAACACCACTGAAACTAGAACTCCATGCAACCTCACAATTTCTTTAATGTATAGCCAACTCAAAACATTCACTGAATCAGTTATACGGATAGGAAGAAAGTGTGATACTTTGGTTAACCTATCTACAATCACACATATTGCATCCTTCCCTTTTACAGAACGTGGTAATCCAATAATAAAATCCATGGTGATGTGATCCCATTTCCACTCCGCTACAGGTAGTGGTTGGAGTAATCTTGTAGTCCTTTGATGCTCAGCCTTCACTTGTTGACAAGTAAGACATCTAGCCACATATTCAGCAACATCCTTCTTCATTCTTTTCCACCAAAACTGACGACGTAAATCATGATACATTTTGGTACCCGCTGGATGAACAACAAATTTATAGTGATGAAATTCATTAAGGATATCATCTTTACACTCTTTACTTGATGGAACAAAGATCCTACCCTTGAATCGTAAACTCCCATCTGAACCAATTGTCCAATCCACACTTCTATCACCGCGTAACACTTGCTCATACAAGGCTCTAGTCTCTAAATCTTAATATTGTAACTCAATCACTCTATGCACGAGAGACGGTTGGGCAACAAGTGTAAAAAGGCGAAGTTGATCTCTGCAATCCTCAACCAAGATATCATAATCATGAATAGACCGTAACATGCTCCACTCTCCTATCATCGCATTAACCATAGCCCTCGACTTTCTACTTAATGCGTCAGCCACCACATTTGCCTTGCCTGGATGATATTGGATAGAGAAATTATAATCTTCCCAATACTCCATCCATCATCGTTGTCTCAAATTCAAGTCTTTTTAGGTGAAAATGTATTTCAAAATTTTATGATCACAAAAGACTTCAAACCTTTTGTCATACAGATAATGTCGTCAAATTTTCAAAGCATATACTATCGCAGCCAGTTCTAAATCATGGGTAGGATAATTCTGCTTGTGAGGTTTCAATTGACGAGAAGCATAAGCTACAACCCTACCTTGTTACATTAACACACACCGTAATCCATTCAAGGAGGTATCAATGAATACCACATAATCAACTCCACGTTGTGGTATCACAAGGATAGGTGCTGAAGTCAATCTTTTCTTCAATTCTTGGAATGCTTGCTCACATGCATCATTCCATTTGAATCTAACTCCCTTCCTTGTTAACTTAGTCATTGGTGCAACCAAACGAGAAAAGTTCTCAACAAAACGCTGATAGTACGCTACTAGACCCAAAAAGCTGCGTACTTCAAGCACATTCTTTGGTCGTTCCCATTTCATAACTACTTCTACTTTGCTGGGTCCACTGAGATTCCTTGTCTTGACACCACATGGCCTAAAAATTTTACCTCTGCTAGCCAAAATTCACATTTACTCAATTTGGCATAAAGACGATGCTCTCTTAGTGTTTGAAATGCTATCCATAGATGTTGCTCATGTTCAACTTCAGATGAAGAATAAATAAAGATATCATCCACAAACACAATCACAAATTGATCTAGATGAGGTCTGAAAATCTGATTCATCAAATCCATAAAGGCAGCAGGAGCATTTATTAATCCAAATGGCATGACCAAAAACTCATAGTGCCCATAACGGGTACGAAAAGTGGTCTTTGGTATGTCTCCTTCCTTTATTCTCAACTGGTGATAACCCAAATGAAGATCTATCTTGGAAAAACAACAAGATCCTCTTAACTGGTCGAACAAGTCATCAATCATAGGTAAAGGATATTTGTTTTTCACTGTAACCTGATTTAACTGCCTGTAATCTATACATAAACGCAATGAGTCATCTTTCTTCTTCACAAACAATGTTGGCGCCCCCTAGGGAGAAGTACTGGGTCTGATGAATCCTTTCTCTAACAATTATTCTATTTGTAGCTTAAGCTCCCTTAACTCTGCTGGAGCCATTTGGTAAGGAGCAACTGATATGGGTGCCACACCTGGATACACCTCGATAGCAAACTCCACTTCTCTAGTTGGAGGTAACCCAGGCAATTCTTCAGGAAAAACATCAGTAAAATCGCTCACCACACGAGGAAGTTCAGAAACCCCTTTATTAATCTCTTCCACTAGTATACTTGCTATCATGCTCCTGACCCCTTTCTTGTTTTGCGACCCAAGCAAAGGGTAATGCAATAATGCATATTTGTCCCCATAAAAACTGAAAACAATCCTCTCCGGCATGTGAATCATCACTTTCCTCTTGTGGCAGTCAAATATAACTCGGTAAGTTGACAACCAATCCATTCCTAATATCACATTATACTCAGTGAAATCCATAAGTATCAAATCAAATGATAACCTATGCCCATTGATTTCTAGCATACAGGAACGACATATCCTCCCGACCTCTAGAGTACTACCCATAGGTGACTCTACATGTAATACAGAGTCTAACAAATCATACTCTAATCCTAATATAGATGCAAATGGGTAGATATAAAAGAATGAGTAGCTCCGGAATCAAATAAAATATGGGCCCATGCATTAAAAACCAATAATGTACCTCCTACAACCCCCATGGTCTGTAGGCTCTATCGGCTGAGTCAGAGTAAAAACTCATCCCTGAGTCATCTGTCCCTGATGTCTAGTACTTTTAGCTGATCTTGGAGGCCTAACGGATTGAGAAGAAGCTGCCTGAGACCTCTGAGATGTCTGATGGGAATAGGTATTACGTCCTTGGGGCGGTGGTCTAAACTGTGACCCTGACCCTTGTCGAGGAGTCGGTTGGGTCTGACTAGTGTCACTCTGAGGACCTCTCATCTCTACTGGACAATCTCGTTGCATGTGATCGTATTGTTCACATCTAAAACATCTGGGACACTGACGTTGGAAATGACCTGGTTTCCCACACCCATAACAAACTCTCTGACTCTGTGAAGACCCACTTGATATGGAGCCTTGAGATTACAATTACTGAGACTGAAAATTAAAGGAAGGCCTACTGGAATGAGTTCTCTGTCTGTTAACGGAACGATCATGCTGTCTCATTCCTCTAGATGGTATACCAATACCCCCCACTCTGTGACTCTGAAAAATCTCTTGTTCTGCAATTAAGGTCGTCTCTACCACATCAACATATGTCGTCAATCTACATACTGCCACTGAGGGTCTGATGTCATCTCTCAGTCCCTTTTGAAATCTTCGAGCCTTGCTAGCCTCATCTACCACCAAACTAGGTGCAAAGCGGGATAAGGTAGTAAATCGTGCCTCATATTGTTGCACTGTCACATTCCCCTATGTCAATATATAAATTCATTTTCCTTCTGATCATGAAAAAATGTAGGAAAAAATTTGTCCAGAAAAGCAGTAGAGAAGTCTCTCCATGTAAGGATGTTTCCTCCTCTAATACACTCAACAGATGTCTACCACTATAATGCCTCTCCTGTCAACAGATGAGTTGCCACCCTAACTCGTAAATCCTCTCAACTTGAAAAAGATTAAAGAGACGCTCAACTCGTATAAACCAATCTTCTGTAACATTCGGATCGGGCTCCCTATTGAAAATAGGTGGATTGTGGCGTTGGACTTTTGTGCATTCTTCATTCTATTGCCGACACTCATCTCTAATACCGGTCGAGGCGGTGCTAGTGGGTTGGCATGAAGAGTCTCCCTAACCATGTTTGTCACTGTTTCTGCCAATGTATTGGTCACATATCTCATAGCCCTAAAAAACTCTGACCTCTCATCACCCTCAGGTGGGTTGGAACTCGAAGCACTTCGCGTAGGAGAACTCATTATCTAATTTTATCAATGACAAAAACATAAGCGGTAGAATTCTATAACATATGGAACAAGAACTCCACAAACAATTTTTTTCAAGGCACATGCAAGCACACAAAACATGCCTCTACCCCTCTCAAACTATCTACATCCTTTTAACAGGTCCACAGTAAAGCCTAGGCTCTAATACCACTCTATTACGCACTAACATCTCTTATATAAAGACTTTAGGGGTGATTGAATTAGAAATTAATAAAAAGTTCATCATCAATATCTCTTTTTTTTCTATACATCACATGAATTCATTACAACATTTGGCTATTTGTTCAAAATAAATTTTACATACACTGGTGACTAAATTCAATACATAAATTGCTAGTCACATAACAAAATCTCCCATCATAAGCTAGAAGAACTAAGATCGTCCCCAAAAATCATTGTATGCATGCAGACTCCAGACTCCCTTGGAAAGCTCTGGAACATCACTAGTATGAACATCTTTCGGTGTACCTATGGAGGGAGAGGGTGAGCATAAAGCCTAGTAGGAAAAATTTTAACATTATACTAAATCACACGTATTTAATAATTACTCAAGTACAGAATTACACACCCACTAATAATAAATCCAAACGCGATGTTCATTTGCACGTCAAGTTTATAGTCGTGTTCCCCTTAAAATATCAAAATTTTCTTGAAATATCAAAATTAGTTCACTCTTTTTTTTGAGAATAGAGGTAAAGAAGATGAAAATAGAAGTTATCAACTATGTAATCAAGAGAATAACAATAATGAATAATCACAAGTGCAAGTAAATATAAAGAGGATATGGATAGAGAGAGTGCAAACTCAATTTACATGGTTCGGCAAACCTTGCCTATGTCCATGGGCTCCTAGCTCTACAAGCTAGGCTTTCCACTAAGTTGTAGAATTCTTTACAACTTGCTTGATGAACAACCTCATCAAGACTTTTTCTTTCAACCCTTGATAACACCACACTAAGAATTCTTCTTGATAAACAACCTCACCAAGGCAACTTCCTTCAACCCTTGATAACACCATACCAAGAGTTGTTCTTGATGAATAACCTCACCAAGGCAACTTCCTTCGACTCTTGATAACACCACACCAAGAGTTCTCTCAAGGATAACTTTTATCATTTACAAGAAGATCTCACTCTGACCACAATACAAGAACAAATATAATTGTTTACAATAAAATATAACTCTCCTCAAAGAGTAGATAAAGAATATAAAAACTCTCTAGACTTGATATTTCTATTATTTGTGGCTTGATGGATTCTTCTTCTATTGAATGTATGAGAGAAGGGCTCCTTTTATAGGAAAATGAGATGAACTTAATCAAGTGAAGACACCAACTCCAAATTTTCTGCCCACCATAAAACTGAAATCTTGTCTACCATTTTTGTCAATGTTCTATTTGAGTTTTGAAAATCTACAAACATAAAAGATCTACATAATTGAATAAGCTTTGCAACACATCAAGAATCAGGTCATTTTGATATCTGTAGCTCGAGATACGGACAAAACACCATTTGGTGCTAATGTGCTTGATTTTTCTTTCTTATGTTAGTCTACCAATTTGCACATCAATTATGTCAACCTTTTATTTGAAATTTGAATTTATTCAGATAATATAAAATGTGTTTTATTAAGTTATCTTTCCAATGCCACAAGAATCAAGTCATTTCGATATCTCTAGCTCAAGATATGGATAAAAGACCATTTGGTGCTCATATGAGTTGATTTTTCTTCCTTGTGGCAGTCCACCAAATTGCATGTCAATTATGTCGGCCTTCTATTTGAAATTTGAATTCCTTCAAAAAATATGAAATGTGAATCATTAAGTCATATTTCTAAGGCCGTAAGAATCAAGTGATTTGGATATTTCTAACTCAAAATATGCCAAAAAAAGTATTCAGTGCTAATGTCAGCTGCTTCTATTTGTCTTTCAAATTGCATGATGATTTGGACAACCTTGCACTTGAAATTTGAATTTCTTTAAAAAATATAAAATGTTATAAATTGAGCAAGCTTTCTAAAGGCTTAAGAATCACATCATTTGGACATCTATAGAGATATATATGACCAATTGATTGAACATTGCTCATGTGTCACATTCCTTGAGTCAAACCTTATTCTTCAACTTTGGTACCTTTAACATGTAGTGTTCTCCTTAGCTTCAACACTTCATTTTAATAAGCCTCTTCTTGATTTTACAATTATTTCAGTGATATTATTCTTGCACATAAATAAACATATTAGTAAATCTCAATGAATCAATGTGTATTGTTATCATCAAAATTATCATGTAGCCTTATGACAAACACCTGTGTTCCCTTTGGATCCGTATACAAAATGGCCCATCCAAGGTCCAACACATAATGTTTTCATGTTCCCCTTGGATCAATATACAAAACAGCCCATCCAAGGTCCAATACATAGAATTTTATCTCCGCATTCTCCTTGGATCCGTATACAAAACGGCCTATCCAAGGTCCAATACATACATTTACAGCCTTTCAATATAATTTCTACAAAGAATTTCAAGAAAATACACTTTTTATGAAAAATCTAGGACTTTCCGGAAGTGGGCAGTCGTTTTGGGTTGATTCTGGAATTTTGCTCAACACCGACACTTGACACTCGAACATGCGTGTCGAGTCACGCACATAACGCATGACACTGTTCCTCGACACTTGGCACTCGACATAGTGCCTCTCGACACTCGACACTCGAATGTACACGTCGAGTCACGCACGCAACGCACGACACTGTTCGCTCGACACTCGACACTAGACACTCGACACAGTGTCTCTCGACACTCGACACACAAATTCGTACGTCGAGTCACGCAGGCAACATGTGACACTATTCACTTGAAACACAGTTACAGATAGTCAACACCTCTCTCTTAACATTAGACGACAAACACTCGACACTCAACCCGACACTCGACATGTTCCTCTCGACACTAGACGACAAACACTCGACAATCGATCCGACACTCGACATGTGCCTCACGACCCACAACACATGTCACTCGAGTGTCGAGTGGTGTCAAATGACATGTCAGACGCTATACACCAAATCGTGAAACTGTTCCATTAAGTCGGTTACACTATCTCATTTCCAGATTTTGACCTCTAACTTCAAAAATTCACCAAAAATCCATTTTAACTCCAAATTCAACTAAATCAGCAGCTAATTAAAGCTTCATATGTCTATTTTTCTAAACAAATGAAAAATTATACAATTCTCAATCCAAAAAAATGCATCAGCTCAAACAACACAAGACAGTCACATGAACTACCACTCCCCTCAAACCCAACTCTACTTCACTCCATCAACACTTAGTTTCACACATAATTCCTCATTCAAACCACAAACAATCAACTTACAATAAGTAGTTTCACTCATAGTTCATCATCCAAGCAACAAACAATTAATTTAGAATAGATCACATGCATAACAAACTAATATCAATTAAACAACAAAATACATGACATGAGGTAAGCATAGTGTTAGAAAATCCCTACTTGTTTTCCAAGCTTATACACTTCTTTGAAATATTTCCTCTCTTTTCTTCTTCTCCTTCTTCTCTTTTTCTCCCTTGTAACTGTGAAACTCTCTTCTCTTTTTTTCTTCCTTCTTTTTCTCATTCTAGAAAAATCCTCTTGATAAGTGTCTATTTATGTATTATTTTTATATCAATTCGTCTATGTTTCTTTGCTATATTCCTTGATATTTTTATGTTTTTGTGTGGTTTTGATGTTTGTAGGAGTTTTGGAGCAACTTGCACAAAAATGGAGTAAAACCCTTCATTTTCACCTCTGCTAGTCAACCATCTTCTCGGATTTAATTGTATTGATATACAATGAACCCGATGACATATCATATACCGTTGGAAAGCTCTCGAAGTCTATTTTTGGAGAAATTTACGTTTATAAATCTATTCAGTGTACCAAAAGTTGTAATCAAAACAGTGTGAGAAGTGTAGAAATGTAATTCCACAATCACTGTAGCATGTATAATACGGGACACTGTAGCACGTTACTGTAGCAGAGTATTTAAACACATTTTAGGGTTTTTATTTTCATAACTTGAAGAGGGGAAAACGTGGAGGAGGCTGCATTTCTGGATTTCTCTCATCCCTTGGAGTTCTTGAAGGAGAAAGAAGATTTTGAAAGAGGAGGAACTACAATTCCAAGAAGATTCATCTACAAAGAAGATTTTCAAAGAATTTGCTAAGTTCTTTCTTTCCTTTTCAATTCTGGAATTTCTTGTATTGTATTTGTTATTCTGATTGAATATGTGTAACTAAATCTGAATTGGTTGAGGGTGATTTCAAAGCCCTTGATATGGATTTTGTGAGTTGATTGTGTAAGAAATTGTTATCCAATTCTCTAATTGAAGTTGCTTGTATTTTCCCATATCTAATGGTTATGATTGCTTACTGATTGTATTTGGAATGGCCAACTGAATATAATCTGTTGTTGTCTATTGCTAGATTAGAAATCTTGATCCGTAATTTTCATGAATTTCCAATCATTAGTAGCAAAATTGTGATCAGAGATTGCAATTGGAAAATACAACCTAGGTTAAATAATCTGAACTTGTGTGATTATTGCTTAGATCAACCTATCTTTCTCATCGTGATGCTTTCATTGAATTAAACTCAGAGAGCTTGTTCTAGGTTGTTTAATGGATAAAGATTAAATAAAGAGCTTGTTTTATTTAACAACAAAGTAAGGAAAAATTGGGATAACAGAGCTTGTTGTTATCTACGGTTGATAACTTCAATGCTGTAATTGGATTACAATTCAATGTTAATTCACAAATTCATATCTTGTGGCAGAGAATGAACTCTTAACCAAGTGTCTCTCATTGATTTTTCACTCCATTTTACTTTGTGTTGTGTTATTGTGCATTTACATTAATATTTCATTTAGTTAATCCATCAACAAACACCCCCCCCCCCCCATTTATTCTATTGTTGCTTTTGAATAACAAATTCAATTAGAATCAATCCCCGTAGGAACGATATCTACTTATCACTTTATTACTTGTGCGACTAGTAAACTTGATAGTTTCGAACGCATCACCTCTCTTACCTAAATATAAGGCCCTAACTCATGGGCCTAAATCCCCTCACTTTCCAACCCACTTAATCCTTAAACATAATTTCTAAATTTATAATACATAAATGCATACATATTAATTTTCTTTTGAAACTCTAGAACCCTTGCACTAATACTCTTCTCTTACTACGACTCCACTATTTTGTGTTATCATTGGCACGTCATACACAACTATATGGAACTTAAACCTATTAACATTATAATCTTTATAGAAATTTACTATTCTTTTTTTCCCTACAGCCAAAGAAAACATATTCTTGCTAACTTGCCCAGCCTTATAAAACTTTACAATCTACAATTAAAAAATGTGATTAGGCTTCTAAGCTATGAAGATTTGGCTCAACAATTTTCTCATTTTTATCTACTATACCTTTACAGATTAGACTCTATCTATTGGATTTGATGCCGGATCTTCGAGATATGGCTCTGATACCAATCTGATACCGGGCTGCTGGATTATAACAAATCAAGAGAGGATCTTCAAGTTGATAAACAACTCAACCAATGGCTAGAACAAATAGAACCTAACAAACACTCTTTGAAAGGATAACAAGCTCACCACCAAAGTGAACACCAATGGGATACAGATAATTCACCACCCAAGGATGTAAACCAAGGATACAGGGCTTAAAGGGATAACAAGCTCACCACCAAAGTAAACACCAATGGGATACAGATAATTCACCACCCAAGGATGTAAACCAAGGATACAGGGCTTAAACTAACTCACCACTCTATGGAATCCACCAAGAGATACAGAGTTAAGGAGAAATCAGTATAAACACTGAAATTTCACTCAAATTCGAATTCCAAACTTCACTCTCTTGAATACACAACTTTAGAGCTTAAATAACTTGGAACAACCCTCCAAGCATAGGTAAAAGACAATAATTAAATGATTTCAACAATTACAGCTCAACTACTACATTGACAACTCATTTATTAATTAAGACTCATAAGTAAACTCATTAGGTAATAAAGCACAACCAACTAAGCTAGAAATTCAAATTCCAACCAACTAAGCAATCAAATTCAAATTCTAGAGTAGACTTTAATGCACCATTAACTATGAACCAGCTGTGAAGAGATAGTCATAGATTCCTGCAGACAACTCCAAATGACATATTGACAAATGTGTTAGAAAGCTGACTTCAAGATCTCTTATAGCCACAAATCTTGACATTTAATTCTCTGCACAGCAATACCAGTTCTTTTACGAAATTATCCCTCATTTTGGTTCATGTGCACTCCTGACCATTGTAACAATTTGCACCCCTTGATGATCTATCATGAATCCCATGGATTGCAACACTCCTGTGTCAAGCTCCCCTGGTTGAGAAAGACTCGACCTCGAGTCTTGGTTGTTGTTTTCATCAAGATAAGGACTAAGGTCAGAGACATTGAATGTGTTGGAAACACCGTAATGCTCAGGTAGCTCAACTTTGTAAGCATTCTCTCCAATGCATTACAAAACTTTGAATGGTCCATCAGCTCTAGGCTTCAACTTGGCATATTTGCCTGGAGGAAACCTTTGCTTTCTAAGGTGTATCCACACTAGATCTCCTTCTTTGAACTCAGCATACTTCCGATATTTGTTTGCTGTAGCTTCATACTTCTCATTTTGCTTCAAAATCTTCTCTCGAACTTGTTCATGCAGCTTCTTGATGTTCTTAGCCCTCTCCTCTGTATCACTGCTAAATTGAGTTTTGGAAGGAATAGGAGCTAAATCCAAAGGACTTATTGGATTCTTGCCATAAACAACCTCAAAAGGACTATGACCAGTGGTTTGACTTGATGATCTGTTGTAACCAAACTCAACTTGAGGTAAAACAAGATCCCATTGCCGTAAATTCTTACCAACATAACTCCTCAAAAGATTTCCCAAGCTTCTGTTGATAACTTCAGTTTGTCCATCTGTTTGAGGATGATGAGATGAACTAAAGTTAAGTGTAGTCCCCAGCTTTCTCCAAAGTGTACGCCAAAAATGAGATAAGAACTTTGGATCACGATCTGAGACTATGGCCTGAGGAATGCCATGCAATTTCACAATCTCCTTGAAGTACAAATCGGCCACATGAGTCGTATCATTTGTCTTGTTACAGGGGACAAAATGAGCCATTTTAGAAAATCGGTCAACCACCACCATGATTGAATCTTTGTTTCGCTATGTTCTAGGCAATCCAAACATAAAATCCAAGCTAATATCTTCCCATGGATCATTAGGAATAGGTAATGGAGTGTACAAACCAGTGTTCTGCCCATGACTTTTTGCCACGTGACAAATTGTACACCTCTTCACGTGCTTCATCACATCCCTTTCCATCTTCGGCCAATAGAAGTTTTGCTTCACAATAACAATAGTTTTGTCCCTCCCAAAATGACCGCTAATGCCACTACCATGTGCTTCATTAATGATTAATTCTCTCAAGGAACATTGAGGAATACGCAATTGGTTTGCCTTGAGTAGATAACCATCCTGCAAAACAAATTGGTTAGATGAAAACTCATTACAGTTACTCTATATTTTGCCGAAATCTGGATCATCCTTGTAAAGCTCTTTTAAAACCTCAAACCCAACAACATTCATTTGCATAGAGGTTAGCAAAGAATGTCTTCGGCTGAATGCATCAGCCACCACATTTTGAACTCCAGATTTGTGCTTGATGGTAAAGTTGAAAGCTTGAAGAAACTCTACCCATTTAGCATGTCGAACATTAAGCTTCTGTTGGCTGTTGATGAACTTCAAAGCTTCATGGTCAGAATATAGAACAAATGGTTTTAGCAAGAGATACTGACTCCAATGCTTCAAAGCTCGACAAATAGCATACAACTCTTTGTCATAAGTTGAGTACTTTTTGCGAGATGCATTCAATTTTCACTAAAGAAAGCAATTGATATGCCTTCCTGGCTAATAACAGCATCAATACCAATATTGGAAGCATCACATTCAACTTCAAAAACCTTGCTGAGATTTGGAAGTGATAAGATAGAAGCTTCTACCATCTTCTTTTTACTCACCAAAAGAGTTGGGACAGCACAAGGACTCCTGCTCTCCCTCACTAACTCTTTAGTGATAAGCTCATTAACCTGCCGTTGTAATTCTTCATGTTCTGTAGGACTCATTCGATAGGCTGATTTAATTGGCAACACAGCACCTGGAACAAGATCGATACAATGCTGTATGTCTCTCATTGGAGGAAGACCTGGTGGTATCTCATTTGGTATAACATCATGGTATTCTTCAGGAAGATATTTCATCTCCTGAGGTGGTTCATTACTAACTTTATTTTCTTCTAACAACAAGAACACATAAATTTCACTTCCCTTCCCCAACTCTCTTCTACATGCTGTTTGGGTAAACAAAGCATTTCCCTCCCCTTTAGTAGGTTTAGGAACACATTCTGACTTCGAAGGACCCAAAATAACTTTGACCCCATCTTTAAAGAATGTATAAGTATTCCCATAGATATCATGCATTACTTTCCTATCATACTGCCATGGTCTACCAAGAAGTAAATGACAAGCATCCATAGGAACAACATCACACCATATTTCATCTTTATACTTTTACCCAATAGAAAATGAAACAAGGCAGCGTTTGTTTACCTTGATCTCGTTATCTTTCCGCAGCCATGAAATCTTGTAAGGTTGAGGATGCTTCTCTGTTTGAAGGCCAAGTTTATCAATCATCTCCGTAGACACCATATTTTCAAAGCTGCCACCATCAATAATAACATTGCACACCTTACTATGAGAAGTACATCTGGTATGGAAGATATTTTTGCGAAGCCAATCATCTTCTCGTTCTTGGGCAATATTCAAACTCCTTTGAATAATAAAGAGAGAATCACCTTGATCTGCATAAGTGACTTCCTCTTCATCAGCAAATTCTGGATTACTGAAATTGATCAGGGCATCTGTCTCTAACTCTTCATCACTTTCTTCCTCTACTAGTGTTACAATTTTACGATTAGGACACTCGGAAGCAATATGTCCATAGCCTTGGCATTTGAAACAGCGACGGGAACTAGCATTTGAAGAGCTTTGGGCTTGTTTGGAACTATTACCTTGCTCATTCTTTGAAGAAGCTTTTGGGTTTGTTTTCAGACCTGTTTTAGGCTTAGGATAAGAACTACTGCCACGATTGGGAGTGCCATCGCGATTAGCAAAACGAGAGTTGCGAACGTGTGCCTCTTTAAGCTGTTTATCCACTCTAAGAGCAAGCCTACACACATCATTGTAGGACCAGTAGGGTTGCAATTGGACCACATTGCAGATTTCAGATCTCAATCCCCCAAGAAAACGTGCTATGGTTTGTTCTTCCGGTTCGGTCAGATTGCATTTCATCATCAAATAATCAAATTCTGCCACATATTCTTCCACAGATAACTCTTTTTGCCTGAAATTGTGAAACTTAAGGAAAACATCTTGCCTGTAATTTTCAGGCAGAAATTTCCTCTTAAGCTCTCTTTTCATTTTCTCCCATGTCAAAATTCGACCTCTGCCCTCTCTTTCTCTTTGTTTCTGCAAATTCTCCCACCATAAAGAAGCATACTTCTTTAGCTTGATTGCAGCAAGCTTGACTTTACGAATTTCAGGCACATTTTTGTATTCAAAAATACGCTCAACCGTATTAAGCCAATCAATGAACTCATCGGGATGCATTCTTCCTTCAAATTCTGGAATGTCAACCTTCACATCAAGATCTTGGAAGAAATGATTTCGTAATTCATGAGGAGGAGGTGGAGTGCTATCACTAGATGCTTCGCTACGCTGATTGTGAAACGGATTATCATCATCATGGACTGCATTTTCCCATTCGTCACCATTTTCACCCCTATCTTCTTGATTTTTCATTACCTCCAAACGTTGTTGGACTTGCTGGAGCTGCCGCCTGAGATCTTCAATGATCAAATCTCGTTCGTCTCTTTGAGGAGGAGGCGGTTGGCTAGTAGAAGCAGCCTTGTGAGTGCGACCAGCCATTGAACCAAAAGCTCTGATACCAATCTGATGCCGGATCTTCGAGATATGGCTCTGATACCAATCTGATACCGGGCTGCTGGATTATAACAAATCAAGAGAGGATCTTCAAGTTGATAAACAACTCAACCAATGACTGGAACAAATAGAACCTAACAAACACTCTTTGAAAGGATAACAAGCTCACCACCAAAGTGAACACCAAATGGGATACAGATAATTCACCACCCAAGGATGTAAACCAAGGATACAGGGCTTAAAGGGATAACAAGCTCACCACCAGGGTAAACACCAATGGGATACAGATAATTCACCACCCAAGGATGTAAACCAAGGATACAGGGCTTAAACTACCTCACCACTATATGGAATCCACCAAGAGATACAGAGTTAAGGAGAAATCAGTATAAACACTGAAATTTCACTCAAATTCGGATTTAAAACTTTCCCCTTGAATACACAACTTTAGAGCTTAAATAACTTGGAACAACCTCCAAGCATAGGTAAAAGACAATAATTAAATGATTTCAACAATTACAGCTCAACTACTACAGTGACAACTGATTTATTAACTAAGACTCATAAGTAAACTCATTAGGTAATAAAGCATAACCAAATAAGCTAGAAATTCAAATTCCAACCAACTAAGCAATCAAATTCAAATTCTAGAGTAGACTTTAATGCACCCTTAACTATGAACCAGCTGTGAAGAGATAGTCATAGATTCCTGCAGACAACTCCAAATGACACATTGACAAATGCGTTAGAAAGCTGACTTCAAGATCTTTTATAGCCACAAATCTTGACATTTAATTCTCTGCACAGCAATACCAGTTCTTTTATGAAATTATCCCTCATTCTGGTTCATGTGCACTCTTGACCATTGTAATAATTTGCACCCCTTGATGATCTATCATGAATCCCATGGATTGCAACACTCCTATGTCAGGATTGGTTTATCAGATTGACAAATAACATAATCCTTTTGGTGAGTATTACTATAGACACTTGATTTTTAAGCTCGATGATGAAACATGGATGTTTGTTGAGCAATGTGGAATGATCAAAATGACCTTGAATGGAAAAAAAAAGGTGTGCCAAGGTAAAAGACCAAAAAGTTAGAAAATTGACACCCCAATTTGAAAAATCATAGAAATCAATCTAGAAAGAATCTTGCAACGTCATATACCGTTACGAAGCTGTGGATGTCTAATTTTTTGTAGATATTTACGGGTTTTCAATTAGGGCTCTGTACAAAAAGTTATGGTTGATCAAATATAGCTAACTCAGAGTGGACCATTCACCCGATGGTAGTATTCACCATCGATGGCATTGCTCACCGCTGGCCGGCATTGCTCATTGATACTATTCACTAAAGTCCCACATTGCTTATTTATCGATTTTTTACTTCAAAGAAGGCCTATCTAAGCCCATCTTTGGGCACACCTTTTAGAGAATCCAAAAATCTTCTCTCTCTCTCTCTCTCTCTCTCTCTCTCTCTCTCTATTATATACTTGTGAGAATTCTAAGAAGTTCTTTCTAGTCTAAAGTTTTTTTGTTTTTATATTGCTCTAAAGCTAGAAAAGGTATGTCCTCAGAGCAGTTCTCTCTTCTCTCTCCTATTTTCTTTTTTATTTTCTCGCTTAGAATTAAGCATGTTTAGGTTTGCTTAGAATAAGCATGATCAGGTTTTATTTTGATGCTTAGAAGCATGTTCAGGGTTTTATGAATTATTTAACCCATTTATTTGTTTTACAAGCTTGGATAAGCATGTTAAGGTAAATCTGCTATCCCTCCTTTACTTAGAATCATGTTTAGGATTTTATTTTATGATGAATGCCTTAGGATCATACTAAGGAGCACATGGTTAGAATCATGATTGGGAAAACTTATGAATGCTTTGAATAATGCTAGGAAATAACATGTTTGAATTAGGCTAGAATTCTTTTTATTGTTATGAATAGGCTAGAAATGCCATGATTAGGCTAAAATAGGCTAGAATTGTCATGTTTCATTATGAATGCTATGAATAGGTGGAATTGCCATATTAGGTAGAATTTTTATGATCAAATTATCAATATTAGGTAGAATTACCATGATAGAATTAGCAAAATTAGGTAGAAGTGCCATGATTAGGTTGATGACCATGTTTAAAATTAAAATTGATTTATTATAAATAATTGCCATGATTAGAAATATGATTGAAAGATACCATGAAGTCGTGGTGGACTCACATTTGATGGTGGGGGACCATCAATTAGAATGAATGTATGTATGAATATGCATGAAGAGGCTTGATAAGCATTGAATAAACTCATATATGCTGGGTGAAGAATTCGTTATTTATTGAGTCTCGAATTGATATTGAGTACTTGATGTGCATGAAGATGCTATTGAATAATTGAATAATATTAAAAGTGTTTAGAAGAATTTAATTAGTGTTGAATAACAAATTGATGTAATCCCATCCCTTACCCACATGTTTGAAAGGAATATAATTCTATTCTCCTCATCTCTTTCTTTGTACAAATATACAATTGTTTTGATTGAATACACCTCACATGGTTAATGAAGATAAAATGAATAACGTGTGTATAAAATGAACAACATAAGCAGACTGTATAACAGAGTTTAGCTATTCTTATTTGGTATACCTAAGTGGTGACTCCATTCACCAGACATCCCTCCATGGCTTGTTTGTAATCCCTTGAGTTTTGAAAAAGACTTTGACATAGTGTCGTGGTTGCAAATGCTTTGGCGCCGCTCAAAATTACTTACAAAATTGAAACAGAAAGAAGAGTTAGGAGCAACAAAGGATAAAATTCATTCAACGTAGTAATTAGTTTTCATTGTGTGATAACTCTTTTAGGAAACACTTATATTCTGAAGCATGAGAGAGTGAGAGGAAAGTAAGTGAATTATCTATCCTTTTTATGTGGATGGGGGGTGGGGTTATTGTTTGTGGGGGTTGTGGTGTGGTAGTAGTGGTGTTTGTTCTTGGGCTATATAAAGAGGCTGGTCACTCTACCCATTAGGTTAACCTTTTGGATTAGACACCTAAATAGCCTCTACATAAGTCTATTAATATAATGGAGGAGAAAGTTCCAAGTCCACTATCATAATGAACTCTTCTCTCATCCTCTTCCTCTACTCTTCTTTCTATTGTTTATACTCGAGATTTCATAAAATGATGTTCACCTATTTAGGAAATTTGTCATTGTAGTTTGTCATTAACTTGACTATAGTAGGAGATTTGTCCTCTCGTCCCCTTCCTCTACTCTTCTATTTGTTGTTTATACTTGAGATTTCATTGTTGTTTTAGTTTCCCAAAAAGAAGTTCACCTATTTATGAAAATTTTTATTATAGTTTGAAAAACATATTGCTATTTACTTGATTGTAGTAGGAGATTGCTCTTAAAGGACAAAATTTGGTTTTTAAACTAGTGTTGAGCTTTTGGATGTCTTAGCTTGTCTTGATTGAGATACTATTAAAAAAATACTATTTATGATGCACTAACCACCAAAGTATTGTTTACTAGAATATTATTAATGAAAAACTATAATTCATTAGAATATTACTCATGACATACTATATTCATACAGTACTAATCACGATGGTAGTATTCATGTGCAGTCATCTTCACAACAGTATTGTTCCCTAAAGGCTACAATTCACAAACTGGTTCATTAGATACGATAGCAATTCATTGTAACATGTCCATTATAATAGAATCGGTGGTGGGTCAATTTAGCAAGTTACTATTTGAAGTATTCATCTGAACATATTTTGGTTTTAAGTTTCTTTCCAACATTTGTTTATGAGAAGAAGATTAGATTCATATATCATGAATGCATAAAGTAAAGGACGATGACTAAGTTCAAGTTTTAGTCAAATTATAATTTAGATCTCCTTTGATTAATGAATTAATCTTTCGGTTTCTAAACCTTGAAAAAAAAAAATTACATTTATTATGATTATATCTTTACTTAAAATGGAAGATGGTTCTTTCTTATCACATAGGGACTTCAAATTGTACATTTATTATGATTATATATTTATTTAAAATGATGGTTCTTGCTTGTCAGATATAGGGACTTCAAATTGAATCAACTCTTGATATATTTTAATATCATTTTGGGTTTCTAACTCAAAAGTTAGGATGAATAATGTCACTCATTTTCAAAAACTATAACGTCTCTTTATCCCCATTAAACTATGCTTATGTTACAAATATACTTACAATTTAAATAGAAAGATCCCATATTTTATAATTTAATTTTAGAATTATACTTAAGTTTATTTCTCTAACATTCCACCAAAGAGTTTCAAATAACAATTAGCTATCATCACATTATAATAATTAGATGTATCATATCAATCAAATCATAGATTCATATGTGATTTTTTCATTAAAATTTACAAGTCTTCTAAATTATGAAGTTATGGCTTTCAAAACCTATTAAATTTACTACTTCTGGTTTTAATAGAATTCCTAATAGAAGAATTAGAAATTTATTCAGAACTAGTTAGTTAAGTCTCCAATTAAGAAAATCCTTGTTAAATTGTATTAAAAAATGATTTTTTTATTGAACCAGTAAAAATCAATAAACGAATGAAAGCTCGATAATGGGTCAATAGGCGATGGCTGAGTGTAGTGACGTAATGAGCCTGTTGCACTGACAAGGGCTGGACCCAGGTCCAGTTTGGAGAAGCCCAGCCATTAGTATTGCTGATTGTGCCCTTTAAAATATGATTTTTTATTTTTCTTATCTCTTTTTATATTAAATTTCATGTGACACTGACAACTAATGATGAAGGACTTGATTTTTGGATCTTAAATAAATATTTTAATCATGAGAAATAAATTATTAACTTACAAACTTTATATTACATAAACCAACTTTAATTTACAATATCTTTTAATATTTCAAATACTTTTCGATTTTATACTTGTAATATATTATGATTTATGGATGTCATATTATGAATTTCAAGTAAACATAGTATCGAATACTCAAAATATTAAGCCAATATAGTCGCCTTTCTTAGTTACATGTGTGTGTGTGTGTTTTTTTTTTTTTTTAATATCATGTTTGGTAGAATGAATTTGAAAAAAATGTAAACAATGGATTAAATTATGTATTCTTAAAACTCCAATTTTTTATATTACTCTTTACAATTCAGTTTTAAAAATAACAATTATTTTATAGAATTTTTATTAGAATATGATAAAAAATTGTTTCTAATGATAAGAGATCTTCCTTGTAAAAGTTTTCTTTAGAGTAATTTATAAAGTTTATAATCAAATAGTGATAATGTATTTGCGAGAAAAAAATTAAGAATTTTCTTTTTAATATGTGAACCAATATAAGAATAATGTTAAAATATCGGTAAAGTCTATAGAGGATGCAAATTACATTCATCTAATTGAGAGTTGATAAGTGGATTTCATTTCTTCGATAACTTAAAAAATTTTAAAAATTTATATTGGAAGCTTGAAATAAAGTGAGAAAACATAAATGATATTATATAAATATTAATAAGTTGTTTAAGGTGGTGGAATTCACTTTTCAATGTACAATTGAATGACTGTATCATTTCATACAAATCATATTTACGTGGTAGTGATCTAGTAGATGTACCTTAAACTTTTTCATCCTACTTGTTACTTCGTATTCTTATAAAAATCGAGTACTGTACTCGAATTGAATTGCTTAAATATTTAATTCTTTTTAAATGTTTGTATTTCTAAAAAGAAAAACTTCCCAAAATACAGATTGGCCTTTTTTTTAAAAAAAGAAAACCTAACGTAATGAGTAAAGTATGATTTGACTATTGTTTATATTACATAAAAAAAATTTATAAATATAATTTTTTTCAATATATTTATATATAAATTAACATTCATATTTCATATGATATACATTTTTTTATGTGTTTTCATGTCATAATTATCGAGTACTTTATTGAATTGTTATACAGTTAATCTTTTCGTTAGATGTTTGTATTTCTATAAAGGAAAACTTCTAAAAAATGCAAATTGGCCTCTCTTTTTTATTAATCTAAATTACTATTATAATGTGTAATAAATGATTAAAGTATCATTTAAATAGTATGAATATAATTAATATAATACAATTTTTAGATTAAAAAAAGAAATCTTCTTCATTATCATGATGGTGATGGATGAATAAGCCCACGGCCGCTTCCCTTCCCTCGTAGTTTTCCCTCAGTCTCCCGAGAAACAAACATACATTTCCTTCCGTGCTGGTAAACACAAGGGAAACGCCAAACCCAGAACACAAAACCAAACCCATCAAGGAAATCTCTTCGTCACCATGTCTCAATAGCTCTTCTCTTCTTCAATTCAATTGAATGGCTGCTTCTTCACTGATGGAAACTTTCTTGCAGCGCTCTCTGGAAAATCTCATCAGGGATTTTCGCCAGCAACATGTCAGAGAGTCCATCTTCATCTCCAAAGCTATGGAAGAGATTCGCCGCGAGATCAAATCGACTGACCTCCACACCAAATCCACCGCTCTTCACAAACTCGCTTATCTCA
Source organism: Boswellia sacra (assembly GCA_013180625.2). Classification (NCBI taxonomy): domain Eukaryota; kingdom Viridiplantae; phylum Streptophyta; class Magnoliopsida; order Sapindales; family Burseraceae; genus Boswellia; species Boswellia sacra. The sequence goes on from SNVD02013908.1 coordinate 23,601, forward strand.
ACTCTCTCCACGGTGTCGACATGTCGTTCGCTTCTTTCCATGCCATTGAAGTCATGTCGTCCCCCCAATTCTCCTACAAGAAAATCGGTTATCACGCCGTCACTCAGTCCTTCAACGACGACACCCCGGTAATGCTCTTGATCACCAATCAGTTAAGAAAGGATCTCAGTAGTAGCAATCAGTTTGAGATTAGTTTAGCTCTTGAATGTTTATCTAGAATTGCCAACGTTGATCTTGCTAGAGATTTGACTCCTGAGGTCTTCACTTTGTTATCTAGTAGTAAAGCTTTTGTTAAGAAGAAAGCCATTGCTGTTGTGTTGAGGGTTTTTGATAAATACCCAGATGCCGTTAGGGTTTGTTTTAAGCGTTTAGTTGAGAATTTGGAGAGTTCTGATCATGTAATTGTGTCTGCTGTTATTGGAGTGTTTTCTGAACTTTGTTTGAAAGACCCCAGATCATATTTGCCATTGGCCCCGGAATTTTATAGGATTTTGGTTGATTCCAAGAACAATTGGTTGCTGATTAAGGTGTTGAAGATATTTGCTAAGTTGGCTCCGCTAGAGCCTAGGTTGGCAAAGAGGGTTGTTGAGCCGATATGTGATCAGATGAGGAGGACTGGTGCTAAGTCATTGATGTTTGAGTGTATTAGAACTGTGGTGAGTAGTTTCAGTGAGTATGAATCAGCAGTGAAGCTTGCAGTTGTTAAGATTCGAGACTTTTTGGTTGATGATGATCCGAATTTGAAGTATCTTGGGCTGCAAGCGCTTTCAATTATTGCACCAAAGCACTTGTGGGCTGTGTTGGAGAATAAGGATTTTGTGGTTAAGTCTTTGAGTGATGATGATGTTAATATTAAGCTTGAGTCTTTGAGTCTTTTGATGGCAATGGTCTCTGAGAATAATGTGGTTGAAATAACAAGGGTTTTACTTAATTATGCACTTAAATCTGACCCTGAGTTTTGCAATGAGATTCTTGGGTCAATTTTATCTACTTGTAGTAGAAATGTATATGAGGTTATTGTTGACTTTGATTGGTATGCATCAGTCCTTGGTGAAATGGCAAGAATCCCACATTGCCAAAAGGGAGAAGAAATTGAGAGTCAGTTAATTGATGTTGGCATGAGGGTCAAGGATGTTAGACCAGAGCTTGTTTGTGTCAGTCGTGATCTTCTGATTGATCCCGCTTTACTTGGTAATCCTTTCTTACATCGGATATTATCTGCTGCTGCATGGCTTTCAGGGGAATATGTTAAGTTTTCTAAGAATCCATTTGAACTGATGGAGGCACTATTACAGCCTCGTATTACTCTCTTACCGTCCTCAATAAGGGCAGTGTATGTTCAGTCTGCTTTTAAAGTATTAATCTTTTGTGTACACTCTTATCTCTTGCAAAAGGAAAATATTGGTTCCTCTTCAACTCCTGACAATCTGGCATCCGGAGTTCCAGAAAGGAAGTTCACTGAGTCTTCCAATTTAGCAACATATGAAGCTCCCACCCATTCTGAACATTATGAAGGGTTCAATCTGAGAGATTTAAATCAATCGTTTGAAGATCTTTATATTGAAAATGGTAAGGATGTACCTGTTTCTGTTGGTCAGGCTTCTGCTCCTGTAGGCAAGGACAGTATCACACAAGAATCTGTTGTTAAACTATTAAATCAAGTTGAGTTGGCAGTTGGCCCACTCTGTGGAAGCCATGATGTAGAAATGCAAGAGAGGGCAAGGAATATACTTGGTTTCACTGATTTGATAAAGAAAGAAATACTTAATCCTATAGTCCAAGGGGAAGAGAATTTGGCAAGGGAAGAAACTGATGCTCCCTGCGTTGTGAAATTGATGTATGATGCCTTTTCCAGGGAGCTCGGTCCAGTCTCAACCAGTGCTCAGAAATGGGTTCCTATACCAGATGGGTTAATGCTTCTGGAAGATCTTGCTGGCTTGGAAATGATCTGTGGTGACATCCAATCACCTATGTCAACTTCATTTTCTCTTTTTGGCTGTTCTCAATATGGGGAAATGGTTGGTGTTTCCCCAACTAACCTTCAGAGCAAAGATGAGTCAGAACCATCAAATGAGTCTACTTCTCTGCTTGCAGAACACCGTAAGCGGCATGGTTTATATTATCTTCCTTCAGAGAAGAGTGAAATTGTATCAAATGATTATCCTCCTGCAAATGACCCCATGTCAAAAGATAAACTCAATGACAATGCTGATGATTTAGTTAAGCTCACAGCGGAGTCACTTGCCTTAAATAAAAAACCAAACCATGCAAAGCCTAGGCCTGTGGTGCTAAAATTAGATGGAGATGAGATTGCCATAGCAGCCAAGAAGACTGAGCTTAAGGGTGATTTGCTGTCTGGTGTTGTGCGGGATGTGCTTTTAGGTACTGAAACTGTACCTGCTTCATCACGACGTAATAAGTCTGATAAGCCATCTGGCAAGAGAAAAGGGAAGGAGAAATTGAATACTGATCGTCCTTTGGAATCAGAAGAAAATGTTGGTGGTGAGCAGATGCCTGATCATGGCAATACTAGCTCAAGAAAAAGCAAACACCGTAGTCATGGTAAAGAGAGAAGACAGAAAGGTTCAGGGAAGGATGGTGAGGAAAAAGAAGATAATGGTCAGAAAGAAAAACGGAAGAATAATCATCGCCATGGTAGGCATAAAGCTCAACAAAGAGCTGACGAGCCCATAAATGCGGCTGTGCAAACACAGGTGATTCCTGATTTTCTTCTATAGCATTAAATTTTTGGATCCAATATTTTCAGCAACTGCCGCGGTGGACTTGGCTAGTGTCGTTCCCTGTGTTCTAACACTTTTGAGTTCTAAGTTTATTTTTTTCTGTAGATTTATACCTTTTTTTCTTCCTTCCTTTCTTTTCGGTTGGGGCTTGTAATCTTGAAGTTTTACATCTGGGATTGGTTTTACATCTATACTATTGAATTTTGTCTGTGAATGTAGAAAATTTTGATATTTGATATCGATTTCACTCGAACAGTTTGTAAGATCGATATGATCCCCAAAATGTCTGTACTCTTTCTTTTGTTCTTTTATTGCACAGTGAGGTTTAATACCTTTTCTTGGGATGAAGATTAACAAAATTTGTGTGTCATTGGTAACTGCTGAATGATAATGAATCTGGCAATGATATTTTTTGAGTTTTTGCCCGGTTAGAGTTGCCTTTTTCTGTCGATTTTATCTTTATGGTGGACAATAAATAACCCTTGACCTGAGAAGCCTTAGTGTCAATATTTGATTAATCATTTTTGCTTTCATTTAACCTTCTCAAGTCTACACAAGTGTTCTGCTTCTATCATTTTTTGGCTTTGCTAACCATCTGATGACCAAGTTGAATTTGGCATTGTTTAATATTATTTTGGCTACACATTTGATAGTTTGTCAATATAACTGCAAATTTTGACTCACTTAGAGTTTTCTCAGTGAACAAAATTCTAATGTCTTAAAGAAACACATTTATAGTTGGATTGTTAATAAAGGGCAAACTGATGTACGCCACTGTGTTATTTTGACATTTAATGTGTTGATCTAGATTATTGTCATACATATCAGATCGTCCCTGTTTGTAAATTGATTTTCAAGAGCTAGCTAGCTTGCTAGCGGTAAATAGACAGGGAGAAGCATTAAAAAAATTATATTATGTGTTAGCGTATAAAGTTCCCCTATTGTACACCCTATTAACCTTGAAAGTCACGTAAACCACGTTGAAATGTTGTAATGGTATTCTTTATTGTTTCCAACATTTTCGAAGAAAGATTGGTGTTCTATTATTAATTTCTCGTCCTAATCAAGCAAATTAATGAAACAATGTACAAGAACCGGTCTGGAAGGCGTACATCAAGGGCGGACATTAAAGTGTCTTTCAAGGAATACCTTTGAATACTTGATTTGTTTAATCAACCTAGTTAAGTAGCTTAACCCATTAATTAATTGTTAGTGTACATATAATCCTGTTGCTTTCAATAGTATAAAGTTACTCTAGACCTAGTCAAGAATTCCCATATTGGCAAACTTATTTTATATGTATGTGAACCACCTGTCATACGGTTTCTTTGTTTAGTGTTCGAGTAAAATTCCAACATCCACATGCATAGAGTAAAATTCCAACATGCACATGCACGACCATCTTTACTTTCGGTTCAAGTGTTCCAACTTAACATTCTTCTTGTACATGGCAGTTTTCTCCTCCCTTTAATTCACTACATGTCTGTGGGAGTTGCTGCTGGGAGTAGCACCAGCAGCAATGGGGAATGAACTAGAACATCATTCTCCATTCATATTTGCCAAGCTTATGAGATTTCATCTACAATTAAAACGTGTAGTCTTCCCTTTACTTTTCTTTGTCGTTGGTTTGTCTCTTGGAATCACCCTTTGTTATTTCGTACAAAGCTTCTCCTTCAATAGTAATTTACAAGCTTACAATTACCTATTCTCTCTTTCTCGAATCTCCTCATCCTCATCACTATCATTATCACTATTGCAACAAGAAAATTCATCGTCTCTATCACAATTATTACCGTCGCCACAATCACCACCCCCACCCGTGGTGCCGACTCCTTCAACTCGTTGTACAGAGTTTGAATCGAATGATAATCAATCATCAGCTATGCACAATATGGATGATGATGAATTGTTCTGGCGAGCGGCATTTGTTCAAAGCATCAAAGATTTCCCCCAGGATCATGTCCCTAAAGTTGCTTTCATGTTCTTGACAAAGGGACCTCTACCATTGGCTCCCCTGTGGGAAAAGTTTTTCAAAGGAAATGAAGGGCTTTATTCCGTATATGTTCACCCTCATCCATTATACAATGTTTCAGGGCCTACTAATTCTGTCTTCCATGGCAGAAGAATTCCCAGCAAGGTAAGTAATTTCTAGCATACTTGCTAGAATTTAGCTTTCTGTTTTATCTTATTTATAATATATGTATAAATTCGTATTTTTCCTGAAGAGTTAGAATAATTCTATATATATAACTAACTTAGACAATCAACTTCATATAACATTTTTTTGACTATTAACAGGTATAGCATTTCCTTAGAAGATATAAACAATATATAATTCATGTGAATATATAATAATTTTTTTATATATATATGTAAAATTGTTGCAAGGAGTTAAAGAGTTATAAGATCAAAGCCTTAATTGTTAATTATCGCCACAATATTGATCGTAGCTAGCTAATAGTACTAACAACAATGATGCTCTTATGGGATCCAAAGATTGATTTGAATTGATTTACGAGGTAGTTGATTAGAAATTTTTTATGAGATATATAAGTTCGGAGGTCATTTTATTGAGTTAGTGAGACTATTAATTAAAATATTGGCGTATTATCATGAGTAATTATTAAAATAAAAATATAATTAAGCAAGTGGGTTTGAAAAAAAAGATAAAAAGAGAAGAAATTAGATTTTAATATATGAAAACAATTTAGACGGTAGATTGGGAGTCATTATTACGTAACGCATGACGACATATAAATGACTACATCCAATACTTTTTTATAGCGATATGATATGTCAGACTCACCTATGTATTTCTCATAATTGTCCCTTCTAATTTTTTGGTTTGCCCATGACTCTAAATTTCAAAAAGAAAAAAAAAACGAAACAAAATGTTTCCGTAACATTAATTTGCCACTACTCGATAATTACAAACGAATTCCACATATGTGATTTTAATTTTTTTCTAATTTCCTTCTATTGCAGCCAGTAGAATGGGGAAAAGCCTCGATGTTGGATGCTATGAGGCGTCTTTTAGCTAATGCACTCCTTGACATCACCAATGAAAAATTTGTGCTACTATCAGAATCTTGCATACCATTATTCAACTTCTCTACAACATACAATTACATCATCAACACTTCCGAAAGCTACATTGACTCGCATGACAATCCGGGCAAAGAAAGTCGTGGCCGATACAATCGACAAATGTACCCTATCATTTCAGTTGATCAATGGAGAAAAGGCTCCCAATGGTTTGAGGTCAACCGGAAAGTTGCAATCGAAGTTGTATCTGATGTCAAGTATTATCCTGTTTTCAAAGATTACTGTAGCCCTCCATGCTACCTGGATGAACATTACATTCCTACACTCGTGAACATTCTTCAACCAGAGCAAAATTTGAATAGGAGCATCACTTGGGTTGATTGGTCGATACGTGGTCCACACCCTGGAAAATTTGGAAAGCAAGCCATTTCGGATGAGTTTTTGAATCAAATAAGTTTTGGTAGCAATTGTACTCACCGTGGCACCAATACGTCGATTTGTCACTTGTTTGCTAGGAAATTTCTGCCAAACACTTTGCAGCCCTTGCTGCTAATGTTGCCAAGGTGGCAAGAATTGAATGAATCTTCAAAGCCAATCAGCCAATGACTTCATTTTAGTAATTGTACTTTTTGCGTGTCTTCCGAAATTATGAAAAAGAAAGGATATTCCCATGAAATATCCCAACAAAATTTAATTAATGTAAGTTTTGTTAGATATTTGAATGAAATTTAATTTATTGGTGTTTTTTTTTCCATTGAAAGTCTACATTTGACTGAGTAACAGTCATTCAGACATTTGGAGGTGTTTGCATATGTAACTTCTAAAATACATAGGACATATAATTTTTTAATGAGGATATATATTTTAAATTATTAACTTTAGAATTTTTTCCCTTATTAAAAATAAACAAATGAAGACTTATTATCAATCATTAAAAAATGTATATATTTGTATTAGGGTCAATTCCACAAACCTCCCTTAAGGTTTGTCAAAATCACATGACCACCTCTACTTTTGAAAATCTTACATAACTCCCCTCGTCATTAAGAACTGTTGAAAATTCCGTTTAAAAAAATATAAAATTTTCAAATTGCCATAGTTGACTATTAAAAAATAATCAAAATTTTAAATAAAAATAAAACCTAAAACCTACTAATAGTCTTTCATCAACCAGTATCCCACAAAGTCTTAAAAAAAATTACTACTATAATAAATGATACATAAACTTACATAAAAAAGGCTTTTTATTAAAATCTTGAAATAATAAAAAATTTGTCACATTTGCGCCATAAAAAAATTTTCTTATAAAGTTTAAGTATTTTAAGGTAATTTTTTTATTTTCTAATTTAAATTTTTAGATTTTTAGAATTTTAAATATCTTTAATAGCCACTTAAGGGTAATTTCTAAAAATATATATTTTAAGCAAAATTTCTAACAATTCTTAAAAGAAACGGACGTATATGAGTTTTTATGAATTAGATATAGTCATATGAGATTTTGACAAACCTCAAGGAAGGTTTGTGGATTTGAACTTTTGTATTCAAATCCGTTCAAAATTTTAGTCAAATTCAAATTATTTTGATAAAAAAAAAAGCATCTTTAAACATGTATCCTTAGACCTAGTTTTTTCTTTCTATTTAGCCATAATTAGATTTTGTTATGCTGGATCTCTATTTAAAATAAAAAATTGAATAATGTAATATTGATGATTGAAATTAAAAAATTAATTAAAAGATATTTAGAACACCATACAATTACGTTAGAGATAAATTTTATTAGATACAACAGGGTTATGTCATGATAGTATGGAGCAATCTGAAAAATAAAAAGGGGTTCGATTTTTTTTTAAATAATAATCAAAGCCCAGCCCAATAACTCCTTCGTAATTTTAAGAAAATCTAATATATGCACATTCTTTGATATAGAAAATGGGAAGAAACCTTCTTTTGGCGATAAATTTCATAAAACTTCGAAAATTGGTTTCTAACAAATTTTAGAGGACTAGTAACGTTTTTAGAATATCATAAGTGCTTTTTCCATATTTCATGATCAGTCCACTAAAATTTGTCCGTAGATCGAGCTTTAAGAGATGTTAATGGGGTTTTTTCTTAATATAATCTCAAAAAGTAAAGCTCTTAGAATCATCGAATATAACTCGTTTTCATTCTTAATAAACTCTTCTCAAGTTTTAGCAATATAAAGACTTAAAAGAAGTTGAAAAGTACATTTTACAGTAAAAAATTCATGATTATTTTCAAAGTTTATGCATAAAAAATAAATTATTAATCATTTTATAGTCAATACTAGTTAAATATTAAAATTAACAAAAAAAGAAAAAAGAAAAAACTAATAGCTAGAGTGTAAGTGGCATAATGTAAGAGGTGTATATTATACTTTCCCTAAACTTTATAAAACTTGTAAGGTTGGTTTACAAATAATAATAATAAAGAAATAAAGAAATAAAAAGAATTTCAAAAGAGCTTTTACACACACATATATATAGAGCAGGATCAGCAGTCCCTTAAGATTACATTATTTTTTACACCACATAATGATCTTTAGATGAATGTATGTGATGATATGTCAATATTAAATATATTAAAGAGAATATTCAATTAATGATTTTTTCTTTTTCTTTTTAATTCTCTTTCCTCTTCACTCTTCCATTCTCTCTCTTCTCTCGTTCAATTAATAACAATTAATTAACTAACTAAAAAGCATTAATTACCATTTTAAAAATTAGGATGCCAATCAGGTTATTAACTTTAGTAATGTGTGCTTTTTTGTTAGTTAATTAATTGTTAGTAATTGGAGGAGCGAGGAGAGAGAAAAGGAGGAAGAGTGGAGAGGAAAGGGAATTAAAAAAAGAAGAAGAAGAAAAAATCATTAATTGAATGTTCTATTTATTATATTTAATATTGATATATTATCACATCTCAACTTTTGATATATCTTCATCTAAAGATTATTATGTGGTGTAAAGAATGATGTAATTTTTAGGGACTGCTGATCATGCCATATATTTATCATTATTTCTATTTTGAAATTTGTTCACACATCAAATTTTAAGAGAGATTATTATTGAAGCTTTTCCTGATATAAATTAAACATAAAATTAAGCTCTTAAGATTAGTAAAACAAAATTTTAGTTATCAATATAACATTGTTGATGGAAGAAATTTGCACAACACAATTGGACGTACATCAAAATCATGTGCATATTAATTAATCAAAAAGACAATAAAGTAGAAGGAGAAAATTATAATTCCCAAAAAACTCAGATAATTGAAATATGAAAACCAAGCTTTTCTAACTAGAGATGGCCAAAAAACAGGACGGCGCAGGTAACCCGATTTCACTTGGATTTTAAGAGTGGGTTTTTACTAGGGATGGCAAAATCCTGCCGGCCCCGGCCCTCAATTGCACAACCCGGCCCCAAAAAATTCCCCGAAATTTTTTTCCCGGGGCCGGGTCCAGGTTCTCCAATAACTCGGGATTAAAACCCTGGTTGATTTTTTTTTTTAAATCTGATGCTCTTTTTTATCGTATATATATATGTGACAGTAGAATTCTATGTAAAATAGTTTGCAGCCTAGTGGATGCCTGCGGTTACCAGATATAGTGGGTGACGAGTTCGAATCCCAAGGGCTGCAGAAAATTTTTAACATAATTTCCTTGGACATGGGTGGCAAATATATACATATGGGGTAGCAAAATTTAATGCGAAATGGGCTGCAGCCCAGTGATAACGCGTCATGTCCATACATTGAAAGATGTGAGTTTGAATCCTAGAGGCAGCAAAATAATTTTTACATACCTTCATTAGAGATGGGCTGGGCTTGACGCAGATTTGGGTTGGGCTTGGGCTAAAATTTAAATGAAGGGTGATATGTGGGAATTAAAAACTGACAGGACTTAAAAGTATTTTTACATAACATAATTTTAAAATTTCAATTGCATCCCTCGGGTTTAATTCCGGATCCCCGGCCCCTGCCCCCCCACCTCGACCGGGGCCGGGGCAGAAAAATTTCCCCCGTCCCCGGCCAAATTCCCCGGTTTTCCGGGTTATTGCCTTCTCCGGACGTCCAGATTTTCCGGATCCCCGACCCTGGCCGAGTCAAATTGCCATCCCTAGTTTTTACTTGGTTTTTCTGGTGTTGAATGCGAGTGCAGGTTAGGCATATACGCCCGCACCTGTACCCGTACCCCGCGCCTGCATGTGTGTGTGCATATATTTCTAATTTAATAAATCAATAATATAATTATCTATTTCTATTAACAGTATAATATTTATAAAAAAAAAGTTCACTAAGATTTAGAATTTAGAAAATGAAACAAAATTATATTCATTACAAATAAGTATTTAATAACAAATATAATTTATATATATATTATATCATAATATTAATTTAAATTACAAATTAACTGTGAAGTCTGTGGTTCAACTTGTGTAGCACATGCAGAAAAATGATGCATGCACATAGTTGAAGTTATGCAGACACGCCAAAGTTTGCATAAGATGCAGTATCAGACATGTAAAGATAGAAAGTTGGAGCAGCGGCATGGATCATTTGGCGCAGCGGCGCGGATTTTTGGTTTGCGGATTTTTTGGGCAGAGAGTTCGTGTAGGAGCACGAGTAATGATGTGTAGGAGCGCAAGGCTGTTTTCTAGTCTAAATAAGATTTCTTGTTACGCAAGTAATTAGTCTATAAGCCTTGGACTATAAATAAGGGACGTGTTTTTCAGTGTAAGAGAGTTCTGAGAGAGTTGAAAAGAGAGAAAAGAAAGAGGGTTAAGGTTTAGAGAGATTGGGAGCCTTCTTGGAGTATGAGAGGCTAAATTTCTTTTAGTTGTCTCCGTAAACACTCTTATATCTCTTTGTTTTTAATATAGTAGATTGATCATCATCAGCAACTGAACGTAGGATCATATATTGTGATTTAAACCAGTATATATTTTTGTATTTTTGTGTTTTCTTTGTTTTACTTTGCTTGGGTGTGTACTTAATCTTCTAGATTAATTCCGCCGCTCTTCTTCACAACATTGACAATAATTAAACAAATTAGGACAAATTGACATTATCTATTCTATATATTATGATATTTAAAAGAATAAGTTAAACACATAACAGGTTATCAAAAACCATAGAAATCCTCATGTTAACGTTCAAAATGATAAATAGATTAAATAATAAAATATAGATTTAATAAATTATAAAAACCAGGTAAATCCTTTTTTTTTTTTGGAGTAAAATTTGCCGTAAAAAACCAAGTGCAAGATTGAAAAGTCAATCCTGGTTTTACCAGCGCCTGCATCCACATAGTAAAATCTAAGGATTTGTATAGTTATGGGTATTGATTTTCACATTTGTGTGTGGGTGCGGAAATGCAAAACCCAACACTCGGATTTGACATCCCTACTTTAACCAACCATAAACTTCTCAAGAACAATGAAATGACCCCAAAAAACTTTAACTACCTTTAAACAACTCAAAACAAAGATTAGTCCTAAAAACCTCCTAATCATGGAGTGTTCTCTTAGCCTGGTAAGTGATTCCTCAGCTCGGTAGACCGCTGACATCCTTCTATGGTAGGACGTCAAAGTGGCTTTGCTCCTTCTTGGCAACTCTTAGCTACAAAACCTTCAAATGCTTGTAGATGTTTGTAATTTCACCGGCATTAATCCTCTAACGATCAAATCAATCGAGTGACTAACTTAACTACGGTAAAATTTTACTATTTTAGAGACATTTGATTGAATTTAATTAACAAGAGAAAAGATATAACTCAAAGGAGTGAGAAGACCTTGAAAGCTTAGAGTAAAAATTGAATGACCAACCCATAATTTGCGTATGAACTCGTTTGTGAGATCTCCTGAAGCCATGTCTTTTCTCAGAGCTTTCGATAACAACTTCACAAATTTTGGATACGGGAACTATGAGCTGCCATGTGGTGGGCATTTTAGATATTGAGGTGAACTGATCACAGAAATTAACCGAGGTAATTTTATAGGTATCGAGGTGAGCTCATAGGAATTGACGTGATTTCATATTCTCATACATATCATTGTCATTCAAGCTCGAATTGATTTTTTATAATAAGTTTTGGAGTCGATTTAAATTTTAATCTTTGGTAACCTACCGAGCTAATGAAGAGCAACTGTTCATTCCCCTGGTGTTCAAATTTTATTATTGTCAATATATACATTTATAACTTGTTTTCCTTCTTAATAAACTGAAGTTGTAACTGTATATATGAACAATTATAAGACCTCGAAAGGACATTTTATGTTAAAAATTCAGATGACTATTTCAAAGACCATAGACTTAACGTTAGGTCATATACGGCTAGCAGTTAAACGTCATTAAATGTGTGTAATAATTAACCTTTTACTCTACTAATAAATGGGCATCATAGGGGTAAAACATATAAAGATGCATAACATGGAACATAAAATGAGAAGGGGTCTTTTGACATAAAATTAGACATAATTTTTTAGTCATTAATATGCAAAATCTAATGGTTGAGATGATAGATGAGTTGACAACATTAAATATAATTTTTTGACTTTCAATCTCAACAATTGGATTTGATGAAATCAATAATCATAAATTTGTATCAACAAATTGTATCAAAATCTTATGTTAAAATATCTCTTCCCATATAAAATTACAAACATTAATTAGCTTATACATTGGGAGTGGTTAACCTGTCATTAATTAAGACGTCTAATAATAGTAGAAATTTTTTGGTTTCAAATATACAACGAAAATATAAGAAAGAGTTAATTTTTGAGACTTTATTTAAGATTTTTTTTTTTCATTTAGATTACTATATCTAACACTCAATTTAAAGATTTAAAAAAAATCCTAAAATTACAAAACTAAACTACACTACATATAAACATCTAAATCACTTTCAATCATATTTAGATTTGTTACACACTCTGACACGAATTTGCAGAATTCTGATATCGTATATTATGAATAACTTAACAGAAGTTTATTACGACGTAGATAATAGAGGTGAATAATTGGATGATTTTATTCAAACTGAAATAGTCGTTATATAGGCATTACATCAACTGAATATAACGTGAATCCATGAATATAGGACCACAATCTACCACTAAATTACTACTAACTGTAGAGAAATAATAGGATAACTAATGCCTAAGATTACTCACATAAAGTGATCAAATCATGATCAAATCAAAGTCAATAACTTATTCCTAAAGAATAGGACAAATGATCTGCACAATATTTGCATAGAACTCTAACATTCCCTCCCTTAAACTGATTATTGGGAAATGTTCAGTTTAATTCTCATGTAGACCCCTCCCTCAAACTGGATCTTCAATAGTGCAAACTCCAAGCAACTTCCTAAGCTTCACAAAACTTGCCAATTTGAGAGGTTTAGTGAAGATATCAGCCACTTGATCTTCACTTCTGTAGTAAACAAGATAAATGATTCCATCTTTTGTGAGATCACGCAGGAAATGATATCTCACATCTATGTGTTTGCACCTTCTATGTAAAACAAGATTCTTTGAAAGCTTAATAGCTTAAGTGTTGTCACAAAATATTTGAGTAGAACCTAGTTGCTTAAACTGAAGTTCCCCAAGAATCTTCCTCAACCAAAGTGTTTGACATGCACAAGAAGCTGCTGCAACAAACTCAGCTTCTGTTGTTGACAAAGTGACTATTGGTTGCTTCTTTGATGACCATGAAACTGTTGTAGAACCCATCATAAACATATATCTGGATGTGCTTTTTCTGTCATTCAAATATCCTGCATAATTACTGTCTGTAAACCCGAACATAACAAAGTTCTGTTTTGTTTTATAAAACAGACCATATTCAGCAGTACCACGCAAGTAGCGTAGAATCCTTTTTGTATCTTGTAGATGAATCTCTTTTGGACTCTCCATATATCTGCTAATAAGACTGACTGCATACATTATATCAGGTCAAGTTGCTGTTAAGTATATCAAACTTCCAACAATTTGTTTGAAAAGTGTACTATCAACTCCTTTGCCTATAGGATTCTTCACAAGCTTCAATCCCAACTCAACTAGAGTTGTAACCGGCTTGCAATCTTTCATCTGAAACTTTTCGAAGATCTCTTGAACATATTTCTTTTGAGAAATAAATATCCCAGTAGCTGTTTGCACAATTTCTATGCCAAGAAAATAGTGCATCATACCAAGATTGGACATATCAAACTCATGCATCATGGACTCCTTAAATTTCTCAAACATAGCACTATCACTTCCGGTATAAATCAAATCATCTACATATAGACATACCACAAGCATCTTTCCTTTATCTCCAATTTTTATGTAAAGAGTATGAGCATATGGACACTTTTTAAAACCTTCCTTCAAGAAATAAGCATCTATACGATTATACCAAGCTCTAGGTGCTTGCTTTAGTCCATATAAAGTCTTTTCAATTTATAAACTTTATGCTCACTGCCTTTTATAATATAACCAGGAGGTTGATCAATAAATACCTCTTCTTGTAAGTCTCCATGTAGAAACACTGAGTTTATATCAAGTTGGAAAATGGGGCAAGCATTTTGAGCTACTACTGCAATCAACAATCTAATCGTATCATGTCTCTCGACAGGAGCAAACACCTCCTTGTAGTCTATGCCAAACTCTTGTTCGTAGCCTTTAGCCACCAAGCGTGCCTTGTATTTGTCAACTTCACCATTTTCCTTAAACTTTGTCTTATAAACCCACTTTACACCATTTGTTTTCTGCCCTTTTAGAAGTTCAGTCAATTCTCACGTATTGTTTCTCTCAATGGCTGTAATCTCCTCATCCATATCCTGTTGCCATTTTTGCTCTTTGACAGCTGCTTCAAACATTGTAGGATCACAATATGAAAATAAGACAAAATGTGTAAGTGGATCCTCATTATCAAATCCTGGTATTTGATAATCTGATATCCATGCTAGCCTTCTTCTAACTTGTTGAGAATGAGAGCCTTCTGGAGTGATAGCTTCTGCAGATGTTTCTGTTACAACTGATGTAACAGGTTCTGTTGCTTGCAACGTAACAGAAGGTACTGGAACTGGTTCTGCTACTAGTAACGTTGCTGCAGTTTGTTGTTCCTGCATTTCTTCATTTTCACCATTAAAATCTGCTGAAATTTTCTATCCAGATGTATTGTTACTCCACAACCAAGTTTTTCCCTTATTGAAAACAACATCACAGCTAATGATAATTTTCTTAGTAATAGGATTATACAACTTATAAGCCTTTGAACAATCACTAACACCAAGAAAAATACATTTTTCGCCTTTATCATCTAATTTCTTTCTTTTCTCATCTGGAACATGGGCAAATGAAATACACCCAAACACCCGAAAATGATCAACAACAGGTTTACGCCCACTCTATGCTTCTTCCGGAGTTATATTTTGAAGAGGCTGTGTAGGACACCTATTCAAAATGTGAACACTCCAATTAATTGCTTCAGGCCAAAAGCTCTTGAAAAGATTGCTCCATTGCAGAAGACTTGAGACCATATTAAGAATCGTGCGATTCTTTCTCTCACAAACTCCTTTTTGTTGAGGTGAATAGGATGCTATCAACTGCCTTCTAATTTCATGCATGTCACAAAAATCTCTAAATGCTTGTGAGTTATACTCTCCGCCACGGTCAATGCGCAAAACTTTAATTGGACAACTAGCTTCCTTCTCAACTAGTGCTTTGAACCTTTGAAAAGTTACGAAGGCTTCTGACTTTTCATGCAAAAAATATACCAGGTTTTTTCAGCTAAAATCATCAAGCACTCTCCTTGCTCTCCAAGCCTTCCCTTTTGGAAAAACATCTCTATGTTGTTTGCTAACAACACAATCTTCACAAATCTTTGAAGGAGATTCAAATTTTGGAAGACCTACCACTATATTTTTTTGTTGCAATTGTTGTAACCTATCAAAATTGAGATGACCATAGCGGTAATGCCACAACCCTGCTGTTTCTTCTGATTTTACAGCAAGACATGAGTTATTGATGTGATATAGATACAGCGAAAACATTCGATTTGCTGTCATTTTCACTTTGGCTATCAAACCCATTCTATTATCTTGGACACGACAGACTCCATTCTTGATAGAAATCTCATAGCCCTTTTCTTGAAGCTATCCAACACTAAGAAGATTAGTTTTCAACTCTGGAACATATAAAACATTAGAGATTGAATGAGAGTTTCCCTTGGCTTGGATAGAAATCCTCCATTTTCCCATAACCAAAATTGTTGAGTCCACCAAACTTAATAGAATTTTTGAAGGATTCATCCAAATAACTAAACAGATTTCTGTCACCACACATTTGATTACTGCAACCAGTATCTAAATACCATAAATTTCTTTGAGACTCTTCTTTAGTTTGACATACCATAAGAAGGGAATTTCATCTTCTTACTTTTCTGCAAAGTTGGACTTCTCACCACAAATTTTATTCAAATTTGTACGGCACTTAGTACTAATGTGACCATACCTATGACAGCAGTAACTAGGGATGGCAAAATGACCTGCCGGGTCCGGGGCCCTGGTGTGACCCATGTTTTAGGGGCGAGTCTTGACCCCTTTTTTTTTTAATTTAGGGACGGGTTTGGGTCCTCAAAATTATTGACCCGTTTGGGGCAGGTCCGGGCCCGGGTCCACCCTCTAGCCCCGTTTGACTGCCCCGCCCCGCATAGTATTAGGATGTATATGAAAAAAATAAAATATTTGAACTTACAATAATTTTTAAGGGTGATTGTGATAAATTATAATATTTTAGAATACTATGTAATTTTACTAGACTATAGCATCAGTCATTAAATTTTTCTTCAATTCCCATGTTTTATTAGATATTTATGATAGCAGGTTTGTTTTCTTCTTGCATGTTTGTTTATTTTTTTGAAAAAATTGAAAAAAATGGACACAATTAGGAGCCCTTAGTTAAATATGATGCAAAAAGATAAAAAAACAAAGCTAAAACAAGCAACCTGACAAAACTCTTAACAAAACTCGATAAAACTCGAGAAAACTAGATAAAGCTCGGCACAAGCTTTCATCTGACATGTCAAGCGTCGGATACATGGTTCGAGACATCTATATATCGGTTTTCACGTATCCAACAATCGACATGTTGGATGAAAGCTTGTGTCGAGTGTCGGATGCATATCTTCGAAAATAGATTAATATCAAGTGTCGATTGTGAATGTGACACGACTCGACTTGTAAGTGTCGAGTGTCGAGTGTCGAGTGTCGAGAAATCCGACACTGGGAAAATTACATTTCTCGGTAGTTTCAACAAATTTTTTGATTAATTCTTTTGCATTTTAGTATTTAATTTCTCGCTGTTTGAATCAACTTTTGCATTTGCGTTTGCTATAGCTCTACTTTTTCCTCTTTCTTTCATTCTCCTCTACTCTCTGCTCTTTCTCTGCTCTCTCTGGCAATCTGATTTGGATAATTAGTTAGAACTCTTACGTTTGTTGCAACTTCTTTGCTCTCTGCTCTCTCTTCTGCAGATTTCTGAGCTATTTTCAGGTAATTTACATCTTTCACTTTTCCTTTTCTGTTCAACTTTTGTTCGATTAGGGTTTTCTCTTTGTGTTTGTTTTCTTGTTTAAATTTGGGTGTTAAATAAATTTATGGGATAATCAATTTACTGTGTTTGCCTCGCAAGTATTTGAAATTTCTATCTGTTTATTGCGAGATAATCAATTTCATCACCGTATTTATTGTGTTTATTATGGGATAAGCATTTGATTACTTTAATGAACATTTCATCGAGTCTAGGTCTAGGACAATGTCTTTTTATATATATGATATGATATGTAGAATTAACCTAGATGGGATATGATATGTAATTATGGTATGATATGTAAACATGATTCCATCTAGTTGTCAGGATAATCCATGTGCATGTAATTATAGGTGTGATTTTTGTAGGTAAACAATGTCTTCACAATCACAACAAGAAATGGGGATGTCAAATACCCTAAATTGTAGTCGTGAATCTGGTGATTTAAACATGGATAAAGATTCTAAAGATGTTGCTATATCCACTAGTAAGAGACGGCTAGAAGATGATCACGATGAACTGTCTCAACATAGTAAAAAGTCGAGGACAACATCACAAGTTTGGCAACATTTTACAAAGTTAGTTATTGATGGAGTACCAAAAGCACGTTGTAACCATTGTGCCACAAAATTAGTTGCTAGAACGTCGGATAGCACCTCCCATTTAAGTAAGCATTTGAAGAGATGTCATCGAGCTAATCAACTAACCATGGAACAAAGCATTTTGAAATTCCAAAAACAAAGTGATGGAACTCTTACAAACTTGGTATGTCATGATAAAGATGCTTTTGATAAAGATTTTTGTAAGACTCTAGTTGCAAAAATGATTGTTTTGCATGAACTTCCATCGCAGTTTGTTGAGTATGAGGGCTTTAGGGAAATGATGAATTATGCCTAACCTTTGTTTGGTACCATGAGTAGAAACACATTGAAGAATGAAATTTTTAAGTTGTTTGAAAGTGAGAAAGGGAAGACAATGGAATTATTGGAAAACATACAAGGAAGGATAGCTATAACAATCGACATGTGGACTTCTAGCAACTAAAAGAAAGGATATATAGTTATAACAGTCCATTTCATTGACAATTCATGGAAACTCCCTAATCGGATTTTGAGGTATGTTCAAAGTTGTAATTTTATCTTACTTTATTAATTTGTTTATATTAAATATAGTTTCTAATAATTTTATGTTTATAATTGTTAGTTTTGTATATGTGCCAGCCCCACATATGGTTGAATGTCTTAGAAAAGTGTTGGTTGATTGCTTGTATGATTGGAATTTGGAAAGAAAATTATCTACTTTAACTGTAGATAATTGTTCTACCAATGATGCTATAATAAAGCAAGTACTTGATAAATTGGGTGATAGGCATTTGATGTTATGTGGGAAACTTTTTCGCATACGGTGTTGTGCTCATATATTGAACCTAATAGTTAAAGATGGGTTGGAAGTGATTGGAAATGGCATTGAGAAGGTTAGGGATAGTGTTGCTTTTTGGACATCTACTCCTAAGAGAATGGAAAAGTTTAAGGAGAATGCACGTCACTTGAAAGTGATATTTAATAAGACATTGTCTCTTGATTGTAAAACTAGGTGGAACTCTACTTACAAAATGTTGAGTACAACTTTAGCCTATAAAGATATGTTTGTTCGTTTGAAGAAGCGTGAGAGTCAATATATAGATTTGCCTAAGGAAAAGGAGTGGGCAGCAGCAAATCTTATGTGTGATCATTTGAAAAAGTTCTATAAGTTGACTGAAATATTTTCTGAAACAAATTATCCTATAGCAAAAAGTTTTTTTCAAAAATTGGTGAGTTAAGATTATCTTTGAGCTCTTGGCTTACGTCTGTTGACCCAGGTATGGCAACCCAAGAGGGGGGTGAAATGGGTTTTTATTTATCAAAATGGATTTATAAAACTTTTCTTGAAAGATCAAAATTAGTTCACTCTTTCTTTGAGAATAAAGGTGGAGAAGATGAAATTAGAAGTTATTAAAGATGCAATCAAGAGAATACAATAATGAACAATCACAAGTGCAGGTAAATATAAAGAGATAGGGATAGAGAGAGTGCAAACTCAATTTACGTGGTTCGGCAAACCTTGCCTACGTCCACGGGCTCCTAGCTCTACGAGCTAAGCTTTCCACTAAGTTGTAGAAATCTTTACAACTTGCTTGATGAACAACCTCACCAAGACTTTTTCTTCCAACTCTTGATAACACCACACCAAGAGTTCTTCTTGATGAACAACCTCACCAAGGCAACTTCCTTCAACTCTTGATAACACCACACCAAGAGTTCTTCTTGATGAACAACCTCACCAAGGCAACTTCTTTCAACTCTTGATAACACCACACCAAGAGTTCTTCTTGATGAACAACCTCACCAAGGCAACTTCCTTCAACCCTTGATAACACCACACCAAGAGTTCTTCTTGATGAACAACCTCACCAAGGCAACTTCCTTCAACCCTTGATAACACCACACCAAGAGTTCTTCTTGATGAACAACCTCACCAAGGCAACTTCCTTCAACTCTTGATAACACACAATAAGAGTTCTCTCAAGGATAACTATTATCCTTTACAAGAATATCTCACTCTCACCACAATACAAGAACAAGGATAATTTTTACAACAAAAGTATAACTCTCTTCAAAGAGTAGATAAAGAATATAAAAGCTCTCTAGACTTGATATTTCTCTTGTTTTTTGCTTGATAGATACTTCTCTTGCTCTTGCTGAATGCATGGGAGAAGGGCTCCTTTTATAGGTAAATGGGATGAACTTAATCAAGTGAAGACACCAACTCCAAATTTTCTGCCCACCATAAAAACTAAAATTTTGTCTGTCATTTTTATCAATGTTTTGTTTGAAATTTGAAAAACTACAAAACAGAAAAGATCTGGAAAATTGAATAAGCTTTCCAACGCATCAAGAATCAAGTCATTTGGATATCTCTAGCTCAAGATATGGCCAAAAAACCATTCAGTGCTCATATGACTTGATTTTTCTTCCTTGTGTCAGTCCACCGAATTGAATGATAATTTTGTTAGCATTCCGTTTGAAATTTGAATTTTTTCAAAACATAAAAGATCTGCATATTTGAATAATCTTTCCAAAACATTAATAATCAAAGCATTTGGATATCTCTATCTTAAGATATGGACAAAACATTATTCGGTACTCATATGAGTTGATTTTTCTTCTCTGTGTCAGTCCACCGAATTGCATGTCAATTATGTCGGCCTTCCATTTAAAATTTGAATTTCTTCAAAACATATGAAATGTGTCTCATTAAGTCATCTTTCTAATGCCACAACAATCAATCATTTTCATATTTCTAGCTCAAGATATGTCAAAAAGAGTATTCGGTGCTCATATCAGCTGCTTCCATTTGTCTTTCAACTTGCATGATGATTTGGATAACCTTGGACTTGAAATTTGAATTTCTTTAAAGCATATGAAATGTTAAAAATTGAGTAAGATTTCCAAAGGCTCAAGAATCACGTCATTTGGACATCTAGAGAGATATATAGGACCAATTGATTGAATATTGCTCATGTGTCATATTCCTTGAGTCAAACATTGTTCTTAAACTTTAGTGTCTTTAACAATGTAGTCTTCTCCTTAGCTTCAACACTTCATTTTAATAAGCCTCCTCTTGATTTTACAAATATTTCATTGAATCTTATTCTTGCATATAAATAAACATATTAGTAACACCTTATGAATCAATGTGTATTGTTATCATCAAAATTATCATGTAGCCTTAGGGCTAACAATCTCCCCCTTTTTGATGATGACAAACCATTGATTGCTTTAAAATATAATCTAAAATCAAGAATGAAAATAAAATCAAGAATAAGCAAAAAGATGGCACTTATTATGAATATAAGCAATCCAACCATTTCTCCCCCTTTTGTTATCATAAAAAAGATTTAATCAAATTAATTACTCCCCCTAAATATATTCTCCCCCTTAACATATACTACCATTCAAAGATTATCATATAAAAGAAAATTTTAGACATATCCAACATGTCTAATTATCTTCTAATTATGCACAATCTATCTCGACTATGGAGTTTAGTCATATTTGGGTCTAGGGACTAATTCCCAAACTTGATTTCTCTCGAATTAGTTCAATTCTTCTTGCATAGCCAAAATCAAACTTTCGTCATTTTCGGCTTCTTAAAAGATTTTGGTTTAAATTGAGAGACAAAAGCAAAATGATTACAAAAGTTCTTAAAAGAAGATCTAGCTTTCATACCTTATGATGGTTCACCAATAATGAGATCTTTAGGATGAGCTTTTGCGTACCTCCATTCCTTTGGTAATTTTTGGGAAGAATCATTTACTTCCTCAAGCTTTTCTTGTTGAAGTTGTAATTCATTTTGGCTCTTTTCATCAAGCCTTGATTCCTTGATTTGTCTTTCTACCTCAACAATATCATCATCCTTCCTTTGGCATTATCACCGAATGTCACATATCCTCCTTTCTTCATGATTAATCTTGAAAACTTGGAGGCATCTCCGATCATATGCCTTGAGCATCCACTATTTAAGTACCACTTGTGTTTGCCACTCCTTTGTTTCTACGATCAACATTCAAAGAGTGACTTTTTGTTACCCAAATGTTCTTGGGGGTTAGTTATGGTACTTTTTAGAATCCATATTTGTTTCAAATTAGGATTTCTCTTAATGTAACAAGAATGCATTTTGTGTACTTTTTTTCCACAATAATTGCATCAATGATTAGAATTATCCCTAGAAGATGTCTCTTTCGTTATCTGGTGTTTTTTAGACCTCCTTTCTTCTTTCTTTATATTTTTTCTTTATTCTTGAACATTCTCCTTACGATTCTCCCTAATAAAAGAGATTAGATTAGGATTATTCCTAGAAGATGCATTAACAAAATAGTTTTTAAAATACTTTTGATTTTTATGAGTTTTATATCCTAACCCTCTTTTATCAAAAACACACATTTGGTTTTGCAACATAGAATTCAAATTTTTTGTGCTTTTTGTAAAATTATCAACAATATTTCTTAAATCATTATTTTCCTTTTTCAAAATAACATTTTCTTTCTCTAATTTATCAAAATCCTTTTGTTTTAAAATCTCATTTTCAAATTTTAAAAAATGTATTTGACTTTCCAAACTTTCAAAATCTTTTTGCTTTAAAATTTCATTTTCATTTTCTAAAGCTTCATTTATTTCCACCAACTCTTCTAATTGAGATAACATGATTTTTAAATTCTTTTTTAAAGCATTGATTTTTGAATTTTGGTTATCAACTTGCACATTTAAATTTTGGAATGCTTCAAGTAATTCATCATATGAAAGCTTAGGATCATGGTTTAGAATACTTATCTCATTTTCTCTTAAAGCCATAAAGCACATGTTTGCCACTTTGCAATCTTCTTCTTTATTCTCCTTCAAGGTGATTTCATGAGTCATGAGAGAACCCATAAGTTCTTCTAATGGTAGTTTGGTGAGGTCCTTTGCTTCTTGAATTACCGTCACCTTTGGCTCCCAAGATTTTGGTAGACACCTAAAAATCTTTCTCACCATTTCAACATTAGAATAAGATTTACCAAGAGATTTCAAACTATTAATAATATCCGTAAATCTAGTAAACATTTCAGAAAATGATTCATCCGATTTCATCTTAAAAAGCTCATAACTATGAACTAGCATACTAATTTTGGATTCTTTAACTTGACTAGTTCCTTCATGAGTTACTTCAAGTGTGTGCCATATTTCTTGTGCCGTAGAACAAGTAGATATTCTATTAAACTCATTTCTATCTAGAGCACAATACAACACATTCAAAGCTTTAGCATTCAAACTCAATTTCTTTTTATCATCTTCACTAAACTCTTTAGGTTCTTTAAGCATGCATTCCCCATTTTCAATTTTGGTAGGAACAAAAGGTCCTTCCAAAACAAGAGACCACAAATCATAATCAAAAGATTTCAAGAAAATACTCATTCTAGTTTTTCAATAAAAGTAACACTTCCATTAAAAAATGGAGGTCTAGAGATAGAAAGTCCCTTAACATATGAAGTTGAATTAAAAGTTACCATAGCTCAAAAATCGATTAAGATTTAAAAAATTTGAGCAACCTTGCTCTGATACCACTTGTTGACCCAGGTATGGCAACCTAAGAGGGGGGGTGAATTGGGTTTTTATTTATCAAAATGGATTTACAAAACTTTTCTTGAAAGATCAAAATTAGTTCACTCTTTCTTTGAGAATAAAGGTGAAGAAGATGAAATTAGAAATTATTAAAGATGCAATCAAGAGAATACAATAATGAACAATCACAAGTGCAAGTAAATATAAAGAGATAGGGATAGAGAGAATGCAAACTCAATTTACATGGTTCGGCAAACCTTACCTACGTCCACGGGCTCCTAGCTCCACGAGCTAAGCTTTCCACTAAGTTGTAGAAATCTTTACAACTTGCTTGATGACCAACCTCACCAAGACTATTTCTTTCAACTCTTGATAACACCACACCAAGAGTTCTTCTTGATGAACAACCTCACCAAGGCAACTTCCTTCAACTCTTGATAACACCACACCAAGAGTTTTTCTTGATGAACAACCTCACCAAGGCAACGTCCTTCAACTCTTGATAACACCACACCAAGAGTTCTTCTTGATGAACAACCTCACCAAGGCTTCTTCAACCCTTGATAAACCACACCAGAGTTCTTCTTGATGAACAACCTCACCAAGGCAACTTCCTTCAACCCTTGATAACACCACACCCAGAGTTCTTCTTGATGAACAACCTCACCAAGGCAACTTCCTTTAACCCTTGATAACACCACACCAAGAGTTCTTCTTGATGAACAACCTCACGAAGGAAACTTCCTTCAACCCTTGATAATACACAATAAAAGTTCTCTCAAGGATAACTATTATCCTTTACAAGAATATCTCACTCTTACCACAATACAAGAGCAAGGATAATTTTTACAACAAAAGTACAACTCTCTTCAAAGAGTAGATAAAGAATATAAAAGCTCTCTAGACTTGATATTTCTCTTGTTTTTTGCTTGATAGATGCTTCTCTTGCTTTTGCTGAATGCATGGGAGAAGGGCTCCTTTTATAGGCAAATGGGATGAACTTAATCAAGTGAAGACACCAACTCCAAATTTTTTGCCTACCATAAAAACCGAAATCTTGTCTGCCATTTTTGTCAATGTTTTGTTTGAAATTTGAAAATCTACAAAACAGAAAAGATCTAGAAAATTGAAGCTTTCCAACGCTTCAAGAATCAAGTCATTTGGATATCTCTAGCTCAAGATATAGCCAAAAAACCTTTCGGTGCTCATATGACTTGATTTTTCTTCCTAGTGTCAGTCCACCGAATTGAATGATAATTCTGTCAGCCTTCCGTTTGAAATTTGAATTTCTTCAAAACATAAAAGATCTGCATATTTGAATAAGCTTTCCAAAACATTAAGAATCAAAGCATTTGGATATCTCTATCTTAAGATATGGACAAAATATTATTCGGTACTCATATGAGTTGATTTTTCTTCTCTATGTCAGTCCACCGAATTGCATGTCAATTATATTAGCTTTCCATTTGAAATTTGAATTTCTTCAAAACATATGAAATTTGTCTCATTAAGTCCTCTTTCTAATGCCACAAGAATCAAGTCATTTTCATATTTCTAGCTCAAGATATGTCAAAAAGAGTATTCGGTGCTCATATCAGCTACTTCCATTTGTCTTTCAACTTGCATGATGATTTGGACAACCTTGGACTTGAAATTTGAATTTCTTTAAAACATATGAAATGTTATAAATTGAGTAAGATTTCCAAAGGCTCAAGAATCATGTCATTTGGACATCTAGAGAGATATATATGACCAATTGATTGAACATTACTCATATGTCACATTCCTTGAGTCAAACCTTGTTCTTAAACTTTAGTGTCTTTAACAATGTAGTCTTCTCCTTAGCTTCAACACTTCATTTTAATAAGCCTCCTCTTGATTTTACAAATATTTCATTGAATCTTATTCTTGCACATAAATAAACATATTAGTAACACCTTATGAATCAATGTGTATTGTTACCACCAAAATTATCATGTAGCCTTAGGGCTAACAACGTCTACTTCTAAAAAGATTTAGGAAATGGCTAATGCAATGATTGAAAAGTTTGAAAAGTATTGGAATGCTATCCATGGAGTGTTAGTTGTGGCTGTAGTTTTAGATCTTAGATGTAAAATGGTGATGGTAGAGTTTGTATATAAGAAGATTTATGGAGATGGTGCTTTTGAGCATACTAAGGGAGTACGTACTCTTTGTGAAGATTTGGTGATAGATTATCAATATAGACTTGGTTTAGGTAATGAGTCAAGCGAATTTGTTGTAAATTTACCAAATCCAGGAGGTGTTAGTGTTACAGGAGACGGTGTATCAAGTGAGTTTGATATTGAATATGAAAAATTTAAAGAAAGCACTAATATGGGATTGCAAAAGAAGTATGAGCTTGATATTTATTTGGAGGATCATGTAGTTAGTGGTCCTGACTTTGATGTTTTGCTTTAGTGGAAGATGAATAAAAGTAAGTTTCCTCTATTGTCCACTATTGCTAGAGATGTTTTGGCTATCCTAGTATCTATAGTTCCATCTGAATCTGCTTTTAGCACAAGTAGAGTTTTGAGTTCACATCGTAGTAGACTTCTTCCTGACACATTGGAGGCATTAATGTGTACCCAAAATTGGTTATGACTTAAAACGCGAGGTATAAGTTTCAATATACTATGTTTATTTTATTGATTATTATTACTTTTATTGAATTTCCTTATTTAGTTATTAATTTGGTTATTATATGTTTCTAGGTGTAATTCCTCAAGAAGAGATGCTTGGAGAGGAAACATTAGATGATGAAGGAGGAAGTTCAATGACATCTTTGTGAGGTTATTTCGTTGGAGTGTTAATTGTAGGAAGTTGATCTTGTGTGCTATCAACTTATTGGTTTGGTTTCGTTAAAGTGTTGACATTATTTTTATTTACTTGTTACTATGTTTGTATTGGTATGTTTTTATTGTTGTGAGTTGTTTACTTTGATGTGTTTATTTTTGTCGCCATTTACTTGTTGATTTTGTTTGTTGTTGACTTGGTATTGTTTGTTGAATTATTGTTTACTTGGAAATTTTAGATTTTGAATGGAATGATGGTTTTTAAGTTGTTGATTCTTGTGTGTATGTATGATTTTAGTTTGAAGATATATTGTCTTCAAACTTGTTAAAAAATGGGCATAATTGTGTACTTCACATAGAATGGGGGTGGCTATGCAATTTTATAGGGGCGGGGTTGGGTACTAGCTGTCCTGGACCCGCCTCGCCCCGCCCCATTGCCAGCCCTAGCGGTAACATTCAACCTTTGACTTGTCTCCAGATATTGATTTTTATCTTGATGAATTCTATTCATCACGGCCTGTTCTTTCTCCTCGGTAATCAGTGGCTTTCTCCTCTGATTTTTGGCGCTCATTCTTGCCTTTCCAACTCTTCTTGCCACGTCCAGCTCCTTTGGAATTTGTGGCTGCTCGCAAGGCTTGTTCCTCCTTGTCTTGTTGAACAATTTTCTGCTCATGTACCAACAATGAGCTCTACAACTCATCTATTGACAACGTGTCAATATCTTTTGATTCTTCAATCACACAAACAATATAATTAAATTTGGATGTAAGAAAACGAAGAATCTTCTCAACAATGGTAACATCATCAAGCTTTTCTCCATTGATGCGTCGCTTATTTGTGATTGTCATCGTCCTCGAGATGTAATCTATAATTGATTTATCCGCCTTCATTCGTAGAGCTTCAAACTCAGCACGAAGTGCTTGAAGATGTACCCTCTTCGCCCTTACTGTCCCTTGGAACTTCTTCTTCATGGAGTCCCAAATTTGCTTGGAAGTATCCTTGCTAAGGATTGTTTCCAAGATAGATCGATCAATAGCTTGGAACAAATAGTTTTTTTCCTTAAGATCCTTTAACCTCTGCCCCTTAAGTTCTACTTTCTGTGTATCTGTCAGAGTAACTCTAGCTGCTGGTTCAACAATTTCAGTAGCAACAACCTGCCAATACTCCTTAAACCTGAAGAAGTTCTCCATCAACATACTCCAATGATCATAATGACCATCAAAGCGAGGAATTGCGGGTTGTACATAATTCTCTGAAGCCATGACTGCTCCTGCAGTAAAAGTGACTCTCAAGCTCACTCTCTCTTGTGGCTCCCTCACGTGGCTCTTATTGGCTAACCGTAGCTCTGATACCACTGTTACACACTCTGACACAAATTTGCAGAATTGTGATGTCATATGTTATGAATAACTTAACAGAAGTTTGTTACAACGTACATAATAGAGGTGAATAACTGGATGATTTTATTCAAACTGAAATAGCCGTTATATAGACGTTATATCAATTGAATATAACGTGAATCCATGAATATAAGACCACGATCTACCACCAAATCACTACTAACTTGTAGAGAAATAATATAATAACTAATGTCTAAGATTACTCACATGAAGTAATTAAATCATGACCAAATCAAAGTCAATAACTTATTTCTAAAGAATAGGACACATGATCTGCATAATATTTGCATAGAACGCTAACAGGATTTTAGATTTAGGAAAAGACAATTTTTGGATGAATAGATTCAAATTTTTAAAGCTAATTATTTTGTGTCCCAATCAAAATTGGAATTACCTCATCTTCTAATGGTTCTCTACCCACAAATTGAGTTTTTTTTTTTTGGTTAATTTTGTTGGGGTGGAAGAGAGGTTGTTGAGCTATATGCTCTAATAAATAAGATGAATACATTTAGCTAGCTAGTTGGCTACCATAGCAAAGCATTTGGTTTATTAATTATGATTGAAACCCTTCTTCCACGTCATTCGGGAAATGAAATTGTGTACGACGATGGATTGATCCTGCTGCACCATACGCTTGATGTCTAATTTCTAGCCATTGGCAAGTGATTAGATTTTGTGTTCGATAAACGTGGTGGTAGACTTGGATAATTCATAACCAAACACAACCAAATTTGTCGTATAAATCCAGGTTTGGTCTTATTGATGAAATTAACTCAGCAAAGATAAACACCCTATGGTGTTTGTTGCATTTTTCTAAGGTAATTAAAATTAATTTAGCGGTCCAAACTTGGACTTCATTTCTGAGAGGCAATAAAATTTTCGGAATTTCTTCTAGAGTTCTCGAAGTTTAATACTGTGGGTATTAGAACTTAAATATTAATATTAATGGACCATTGCTTAGAAGTTTAAATCTTCACGCCAAGTGTTCATTTAATATGGTAGAAAAGATAACTGAATAGTATGTTATGTACTACCTATACGTATATATATGTTATCGTAATTTAAAATTTAAAATTTAAAAGCTACTTTATTGTTTGTGTTTTCAAATTCAAAATAAAGGATAAAAGGAAATTTCAATAAATATACTGTCTATTGATAAGATTCATCTGATATAATTCAAATCCTATAATATGAAGAAAATTTTATTCATATTCTTGATCCCATTGGACAGAAATTATGGACATACATATATTCAATAAGAAGATACCATTTTTTGTTTGTTTGTTTGTTTTTTTTGTTTTGTTTTATTCTTTTATGTTATATTTTTACTTTCTCCAACATATTTGTTAAACATATCATGATTGGACATTTCAAAATTTAATGTATACACGAGAAAATTTAATTAGATTGAATTAGCTCGACGAAGAATAACAGAATATGTTTGTAGATAGTTCATATTAAAAAGCAAAGTATAAAGAGTTTCTTTTCTATTCTTAAATATATATATATATATATATATATATATATATATATATATATATATATATATATATATCTTTTTCTAGCTAAACTGGTGGCTAAATTCCAGCTAGAAAGTTTTCCCAAAGCTCTACCTTCTTCTTGACTTTGATTTTTCTCAAGTCATACAATCACAATTCTCAAATAAGTTCAGTCCAGTCTAGTCGCTTTATTTAGCTTAGGCTTAATTTTGGGATCAATCCCGTCCTCATTTCTCACGTCAAACTTATTCTAATTACCTTCTCTTTGTATTCTTTTTTTTTCCCCTTCTTTTTTCTTGCTTCCCGGATTAAAATTTGATCTGCGCTGAATTTCAGAAGTTTAATTGATTTAAATATTTGTTTATTGTTCATTTCAAGCATATATCCAAATTCTTTTCGATTATTAAGTTGATTCACAATCTTGTAAAATATTGAATATATATAGCTCGGTAGAGTGTTTAATTAGATGAATTATTCAGAAATCAATTGAAGAATCTTTTGTGAAAGTGAAGTCCAATCTTCTTCAAGCTTAAACAATAATCTCCCTCCATTTCTCTCTCTCCCAATCCTTTTTTTCCTATAAATTCAAAGCCAAATATATTAACAAATTTATGTTCTTTCCGAAACCAATATTCTTGATCAATCTAGCTGGTCATCTCTCTTGCTTTCTCTTCAACAATGAAGAATGAACAGAAACACCACCATCACCTTTCAAGCTCAAATCCCACATCGTTCCTAAGCTTGCAAATGCACCTACCAAACCTCTTTGCTTCATTTCTTCTCTTTGGCTGCGGTTTAGCCCTTGGAATAACCCTCAGTTATCATCTAAAAGACATCTCCTTTAGCTTGCAACTCACTCAACTCCCTGAAATCCCACTTTCTCCTCCTCCAAACCTCCCAACTCCTCCACCGCCGGCGCCCGCGCCACCTCTTGTTATTCCAAATCTAACAGACCCCGCCACCACCACCACCACCACCCAAACTGGGTTGAATGAGTACCTGAAACCTGCTGACAATGCCATGCATGATATGGAAGAAGATGAGTTGCTATGGAAGGCATCGATGGTTCCACTTATTCATCAGTTCCCATTCAAGCGTGTCCCCAAAATTGCATTTTTGTTCTTGACAAGACGTGAAGTGACTTTGGCTCCTCTTTGGGAGAAATTCTTCAAAGGAAATGAAGGGCTCTACTCCATTTATGTGCATTCAAGTCCATCCTTCAATGAAACAGTGCCTCAATCTTCTGTTTTCCATGGCCGGAGAATCCCAAGTAAGGTTAGTAGATATATCATATTTTTGCTCTTATTTTAGCTTCATTATCCATTTTGCTCTTATTTTAATGTTTTATCTAATTTTTAAAATTTCTTATATATGTTTTCAAATATCTCCAATTTCCTTTCTTTACTACTTTGATCTTAAGAAATTGGTTTTCCATATGGTATGAAAGTTTCTCGCCTTCCTCCTTATCTTGCTGATACTTCATTGCTCAGTAATTGTAGGTATTAGTAATTATCATATAATTAGTTGGTGAAATATTGATAAGTATAAATTATAGATATGCGGATGATTGAAATTGGAAAATTATACATAATTTCTCCACTTTTGGAGATCATAATCTTTGATCAGTTTTTGAGAGATGGGTGCATGCGGTTTGTTTTAGTTTCCTAAGATCCGTAAGTTTTTAATTTTTTTAATCTTTTTTTATTAATACTAATATGATCAAAATGTGGATCTTATTCTCTTCCATGCCTCTTTAAAAATAAGTCAATTAATTATAAATCTAATTTTTTTCTTACACAAAAAGTAATTAATGATTAAACACGAATGCATTAATCGATTGATTACAACGATTTTATTATATTTCACAATCCAGTTTTCACCTGTAACTTGTAGCAAATTTTGTGGAATTAATATATAACATATAATATAAAAAAAATCAGAAGTTGGTGAGCATGTTGCCCAGTTCAGCTGGCGCACGACTCATTAACTAGACCCCTCATGCATTGCTTGGAGATCTATCCAAAGCTTGCCCATATATTATCTTGTTGTCACAATTATACACGTCTAAACATGATTGGGTTCAAGATTTTGAGGAAAATTTGTTTAAATGGGCGTAGAGACCCTCTGATGTTACTGCTCATTATTTTATTTTAGCCAATAAGGCTCTGGCAAGTCATAATCATCATGGGATAGCTATAATAGAATAATTAATAATCATCAAGAAATGATACAATTAATGAGAATGAGGCAATGAGCTGTATCAAGGAATTTGCCTAACATAAAAAATTTCGTTAAGCTCATAAGAAGTTCAAATGTTAAAATAATCATCTGGGCATGAAAGGAAAAGACAAGAAACCCACTTTAAGGAAATTATAGTTTAATTAAAAATTAAAATTAGGCAGTTTAGGATTTCTCTATTATGTATATATTATTTTACAAATATTATATATTTATAACTCATCTACAACCAACATTTTTTACAACATAAGTTTTCAAAATATTAGTGAATAAATAACTTCTTTATTTATTTTTATTTTTCACTCATCCGGTGATATATTATTAATTCAAGTTGTGAAAAAGTTGATTGTAGATTAATTATAAATATAGCATTACTTGTATTTGAAAATTATACGCTTCACATAATTGACTTTCTAGATGTCAAATAAACTACTGATATGAGATTGGAAGTCGTTGAAGAAGTGTCTCTTAAGAAAGTTAGTCATCTCTAAACTACTTGAGAATTCATTCTTACAGTAGCCATGAAGTCAATTGGTTTACAGAAGCTTTGCCATGCCTTTTCTCTAAGCACAAAACACTCACTACATAATCCAAACCACAAACTCTTCACTTGGTTTCTCTGTGTTTGATTTATTTTGATTATCTTATGCTTAATTTTATGTAATTAAATTGGATATTTCTTTTTAATAATTTTGATTTTTAACATGTGGGGTTTCACGCATTGCTTTGATTCTACTCCTTTTCCAACCAATAAATACTCTTTTTGTCCGATCTAATCAATTTTCTCTTTCACATTTTAACTCCGCTTTCCGACATTCTTTTCTTCTTTCTTTCTCCATGTGCAAAACGTTGAAACTCACGAGGCAAAAAGTGCTACACAAAAGACTAAAATAGTCAATATTAAATTAAATTCTAATTTTTATCTATACTCACAAACTTTTCTTAACATGTATATTTCAATTTGATTTACTTATTTTTATTTTAAATTAATCTGTTAGAGCATGTTACATCAATTTATATGAAATTTTGAATAATAATTATAAGTCAACCTTTGTGATTTAACCAAAAAAAATATAAAAATTAATCCTCTTTGCGAGAGAGAGAATTTTGATAACTTTGACTAACCTCAATTTACGAGTGATTAATGAATGTAAGGCGGGTTTATAAAATTTTATAGTACGTATTTACAATAAATTTTCGATACATTCAACGCTAGTGTACAAGTCATCCAAATTTTAACCAATAACCTCAAAGAACCTTAATAAAATATCCCCTAGAAGCTATCAAATTCGCCTAACTTGCTTAACTTGGTCCATGCCATTAGCAACGTGGCTAAATGTTATTCAACAAAAGCATTAATGTCGTTGTTTGAATAATGTAGGAGGTGGAATGGGGAAAATTTAGCATGCTTGAAGGGGAGCGTCGCCTGCTAGCCAATGCATTGCTTGATATCTCCAACGAACGATTTGTTCTTCTATCAGAAACATGCATCCCCTTGTTCAACTTCTCCACCATTTACGATTATCTGACCAACTCCACCGAGACTTACATTCAGGCCTATGATCTGCGAAGCCCGGCAGGCCGAGGCCGGTATCACCCCCGAATGAGGCCGCTAATTAGGCTGGACCAATGGCGAAAGGGCTCCCAATGGTTTGAGATGGACCGGGCCCTTGCCCTTGAGGTGATTTCGGATGGAAAATATTACCCATTATTTAAGAAAAATTGCTCCCCTTCTTGCTATGTGGATGAGCATTACTTGCCAACATTTGTTAGCATAAAATTTTGGAAGAAGAACTCAAATAGGAGCTTGACATGGGTTGATTGGTCCAAGGGCGGACCTCACCCGGCTAGGTTTCAAAGAAATCATGTGACCATTGAGCTTTTGAACAGGCTGAGGAGCTCTAGTCATTGTGAGTATAATGGCAAGATGACTAATATTTGCTTCTTGTTTGCAAGGAAGTTTATGCCAAATACTTTGAATAGGTTGTTGTTGTTTGCTCCTAAGGTTATGAAATTCAATTGATTTGTTCTACATCATTTTTTGGAGGGTTGAGAATTCGTTTTATGTGGACTAATAAATTTTGGGTACGGTATATAAAAAATGTCCTTATTCTAGATATCTTTATATTTGTTTGTCTTGTCATTCTTGTTTTGAAAAAATTATTTCATTTTTACTTTTAGATAAAGGATCGTGTAATGTACTCCATTTTTTTTAAACAAAAAATTCATTTCAAATAATATTTCAACTATTGAAATTTATATTTCTTCTCAAAATGTTGACAGCAAGCTCTTATAAATTTGTGAATAAAAGTGAAGTAATATTTTATTCAAGCGAAGGCTCGGGCTATATGCACTGATAAAAGTAATATACACACCAATGTTCTTTACACACTATATTCATATTTAAAAAGGTTAATAAATATATATACACTTATCATAATTTCAAAAATAACTCTATATTTATTATACTATGATCGATGACATTTATCTATTATAAGTGCTAAAAAATATAATAATTTAAAAAGGGTATAACTATTGACACCTATGTATATATATGTTAGTTTGCACAACCTTTAATATAAAAAATACCCTTCATATTTTAAAAAATATTGAGATTGTGGGTAGTGATTTTTATTTATTAAATGGATAATGAAATAATGTGAAACTAGAAAGTGATACGGTATTTTGCATATTATTTGAGATGAAAGGAGCCAAATATTATTTTAACGAGTGAGGCTGTATAAACTCTCAAAAACTCTTTGCAAACCCATTTTCTAAAATGTACTCAATATTTAATTTTAAAAAAATTAAAATTTTATCTAAAAGGTATGAATAACTTAAAAAAAGATTATAATTATAAAACAAGTAAAACAAAAAATTTTATTAAAATTTTGTAAAACAAGTTATCTATATGAAAATACATTCATTAATAAATTATGTAAGTCATGGACAAATTTTTTATTTTTAAAGTAATCTTTTGTTGAATAGAATTTTAAGGTATATATTGAACTTTTAATTTTATTGGCTACATGGATTTATTTTTTAAATTATTTATATTTTATATAAAATTTTAATTTTTTTAATTTTAAATTAGCAAGTGTAAGGTTACTAACATTGATAAAATATGAATTCTTATACAAATTTTCAAAATGAAGCAATAATATATATATATATATATATATATATATATATATATATATATAATTTTTAAGAATTCTTTATCACTTCTCCAATTTTGGTGGAAAATTCATTAAAATTTTACGTATTTTATATATTAAAAATAGCAAATCTAAAAAAAGGGAGAGAGAGAATTGGATTTACCTTTTTTAACTAGAAGTTTAAGGAATTAAAAAAAAGTCTAAAAAAAAGAGTTTTACTTAAGAGTAGATAATGAGAATAATAAATGAATAAAAGATAATTTTAATATTAATAATAAATGAGATACTTAATAATTCATTACCCGTTTATGTGAATATGAGAAACTTGAAAGATTTATATGGAAAATCATCACTCATTTATAATTTAATTAAATTATATTGGGCCTTTTTTTGGTCTGGTGGCCCAATATGTAGAACTTTAAAAAATGTCTTGAATTATAAAAAAATTAATTTTATAACACTTAGGGGCTAATTATTTTTTGGTTTGAAATTTGAATTTAACTTATTCTCAGACTTCAGATCTTGTATGATGATTGCTTTTCTGATTTAAGACTTAGTCTAAGATATTTTCATTGGAATTGAAAAAAAGCTAAAAATTCTAGTTTTTATCTGAATGCAAATATATGAATCATTTATTATTCTTTTAATCCTCTTAAATGTCCTTATAAAAATTAATTTATGACTAATTTGTATATAGTCTAATATTTTAGTTCTAGAACATTATTTTTTTCTAATTTTATATTATGATTCTCCATATATTTTTAAAATTATTTTATGATCATTTAACTTATTTATATATCAAATTCTTAAAAAAATAACTTTTTTCCAATTATACATATTTAAATAAATTAAACTCATAACAAATTTTGGTATACAAATATGTTTACTATGTAAATAAAATCACAATTGAAAATAATATATACAAATAGTTATATATGTATAAAACCATTAGTTTTTAAACATTTCAATTCAAATGTTAAAATAAAAAAAAATCATATCATTCAGATTTTTATATTCAGACTTATTCAGGTTTTAGTTTAATTTAGACATATTCAGATTTTAAATAAAAAAAAAATCACCGCTTACTGACTTACAGTTTGAACTAGAGGGGCCTAGATCTCCTAAGACCCAGACGCAGTTCCATCTCTGCTCATTTTATTCTAACATGTTTCACATCTAAAATTCTATCCATTAAATTTCTAACCTCTCATTTGAGGGAAAAGAAATGGCGGATTGTTAATATATTATTTTTGATTGCACATAGGGATCATCATAATTGTTTCGAAGCTCCACTATGATGTGAAACCTTAAAAAGATTAGCGAAGACCAAAATAAAAATAATATATATTAAAGAAGTTCGTTATGGTATGACGGTGATACGGGGATTGTCATTGATAGCGAGTGGGATAAAATCAACGGGGGACGCGCAGCGCCGAGTTGAATTGATGAGAATGGGCATGTAAATGTTAGCTGCCGGGAAACCCTGCCAAAATTTCCCAAAAACTGATAATTATTTTATTGGTCTTGTTTTTCCAAGAAAGTAGAGGAAAATCTTCATGATTGGTTCTCCATGTGCTTTTAGTTCTGCTTATAACTTTCCTAGAAATTGGGATAACTCATTGAGGCCAAGACAGAATAGTGGCCATGTGCTCACTCTAGCGTCATGTCACTGTTTACTTTTATTGTTCCCATTAAGTATCGTTGTGTCGATAGATAATAATTAATACTTAAAAGAGCATATGTTTGTTTTTGCATTTTTTATTGTTTAAAAAAACTTTTTTTAATATACTTTTAAATTTTTTTATATTTTATATTTATATTTAGGAAAAGTATATAGATGAATAAAAAAGTTTTTTTTTTATATATATTAGGCGAAGCCCAAATTTAAGGCTTTTCGAATAAGCTCTTTTTTAACTTTTTAAAGTTATAAAATATCAAGGGAAAATTGAAAAAATAGACAAAATTAAGGGCCTTAAATAGAATTTAGACACATCCTAAAAAGTTTTCATGCCATAGACACTTTCTTGAAAAAATGACTAAAATGTCCTTTGAGACTCAAATTTAAAAAAAAAAAGATGCGTTTCATCGTAACGAATAAGACACTCGACATGTCAAATCCTATCGGATGCTTCAACCGACACTCCTTATCATCGTCGGTGTTCACTCGATACTAGACATAATCTGTCGAGTCTTGTCGGATACACGGACCGACACTTGACATAACGTGTCGAGTCTTCGAAAATGCCTTGATGGCGAGTGTCGGTCTGTGCATCCGACAGGACTAAACACGTTATATCGAGTGTCGGTCCGTGCATCCAACAAGACTTGACACATTATGTCTAGTGTCGAGTGAACACCGATGATGATGATGAGTGTCGGTTGAAGCATCCGATAGGACTCGACATGTCGAGTGTCCTCTTCGTCAGGACGAAACGTGTCGGTTTTCACAATTTTTACGTACATCAAACCAAAAAATCAACTAAATAACACTTCGTTTAGCCCCACAAACACAAAATAAATACAAAATACGAGCCCAAACTTAAATCCCTAAAATCTATCCCAAATCCCCAAACATATGATAAGTTTCTCATTCCTCTTGCTCCGTTTCGGACTACGTTTTCGACAGTGTCGAGGGGTATTGGAAGCTGGACAACAATAGAGTGTTATAAAAATAGGACACGGTTATGAAAATAGGAAGAGGTAAGTGAAGGAAAGAGGAAAATAAAGAGTTTAGGAATAAATTGAATTTCAAATGGTATTTTAGTCATTTTTTGAAGAAGTATCTATGGCATGAAAATTTTTCAAGATGTGTCTAAATTTCACTTAAGGCCCCTAAAAGTGTCTATTTTTTCAATTTTCTCATATATCAAGGATATCTTTTATTTATTTTAAAATTTGTATCTAATTCTTTCCTTATAACAGAGCTTCTTCTTAGTAATTTAATTATAATAAGTGTTTTTATGTATATCTCATCAAACAATTAATAATTTTTTTAATAAAAGTTTAATTTATAGAAGTTCGATCAAATAAGATTACTATTATAAACTTTACATAGAAAAACCGAAACAAACATACCCTTAAAAAATTATATTAAATTTATTATTTCATGATGTTTTATATTTCTATGACAAATTAATACAAGTTTTTAGATTATTTAATGAATTTTATGATAAAATTATATAATTTTTAGATTTATATTTGAAAAGGTTCTCTTAATGTACTTACTCCAAAGTGGAGAATATAAATCTTCATAAAAATGCTAAAGTAAGGAAATATCAACATAGGATAACCCAAAATATCATTAGTTAAAAAAAAGGGAAAAAAAAACTCTAGTAGAGCACAATTATACTATTTACTAGTTGAAGAACTAAATTCCAAGTTAACCAAATAATCCATAGAGACAATAGAAGACCTAAAAATAATAAGTAATAAACACAATCTTGTATTTTAAGAAATATTTATTTATAATTAATGATTTTGACTTTCTTAAATGATATTAACATTTATTATTTTTTTACTTATAATAAGATAATTATATATATATATATATATATATATATATATATATATATATATATATATATATATGAATAACAATATCCATCCTAAAATTTAAGACAAATAATTAAAAATAGTAAAAAATTAAATTTCAATAGCTAAACTATAAAGCAAACCAAATATAATACTTCAACAAATTAAATCAAAATCTCAAGCACAGGATATGACACAAAGCTATGTGAATCTTCTTGCATTAATTTACTGCATGATCTATGAAGATTATCATAATGTTTTCTCAATGATTTATTTTAATTTATTTGCATTTTCAGTTCTTATAAATTTAAAAATCTTACAAGCAATAATTTTGATTCAAATCATTCTATATATATATGTATGTATGTATGTATGTATGTATGTATTTTTGTATAAATGCAATAAAATCATACAATATATGTATTTATTTTAAAATTAACCAACTACGGTTAGACCTAGCAACAGGTCGTGTTAGAGCGGTTTCGTGTCGTTTCGTATTCATTTCATGTTAAATTATATTAATCCAAATTCTATCTATTAACTTATTGGGTTTAAATCTTGACACTCAAATCCGAATGTTAACTTAACATATTACCCGAATACAACCCATTTAACCTATATTTTATTTTGAAATTAGACAACAACATGTGTTACATGTTTGTATAAATTCTAAATATAAAATATAACCAATAGTTTGTAAATTTAATATCTAAAAATTATTTCGAAATCTATTGAAATATCTAAATTTAATGTAATACAAAAACATAAACAAAGTTTTGTATCCAACATCATTTAAATGTCCATCTAAAGCATATTTAAGATAAACAATTAAAAATGTCCAATTATAGATGATTTTTGAAAATGAAATATAACATTCTATAAGTTTATTCCTTATATTCCCCATCCAAATGTCAGACTCGTACACACCTAAAAAAAACGTAACTATAATAGAATAATTTTCATTATGTTAAACATAGTTATAAATTAGTATTTATAATAATTTGTTACATTTAATTATTTTTTATGTATTATAAATAAGTTTACTAAATTATTCTTAATATTAACGGGTTAAACATGTGAAACAATTTTTTATAGAATAAACCCAAATACAATTCAATATCAAATGAATTTTATCTTTTTGACCCATTAACAACTCGATTCGATAATATTATATCCAAAATACATTTTTATCGAAAGGGTTTGTGTCGTATTAACGGGTCATAGAGAATTTGTTAGGCCTAACTATGGTTTCAATTAATGCGAAACAAAAAAAAAAAAAAAAGAGATTGCACATAACAATATTGGAATTTTATTGGACAAAAAAAAATGATTGTTAAACTCGTTTTAGGCAAGACTTTTTTTTTTGTCTTTGAAAAAAATGTCATGGCACATAACAATAATATGATCTTGTTGTGGTACCACGGACTAATAGAAAAAATGCTAAATTTTAAATATTATTATAATAGTTTTAGCGTGTGTCCTTAAATAACACATTAATAACTAAAACTCTATATAGATTATTGTAAAAATCATTTAATACTATATATTTAATGATTGAAAATTTATCATTAAAGATCAATAAATACAAAATCAAAAATATTTTTGTAATGAAACTACACAATCTTTAGAAACACCCCATATTCTTTGAGGTGTGGCTTCGGTCAATAGTATCTGATCAACATCAACATAATTATCATGACATTGTTAAGGACTAATGAAAATCACTATACAGTATCATAACGGTCTTGAGATTTGGTATAAGTAATTTTATCATTGAGGTTTCAAGAGCATACAATAACATCCAAAATTTTAAGTTCAACACACATAAAATTATAAATGTATGATAGTCTCTTTTTCAGAATTAAGCAATTTAACTTTGAAAAATTGTATTAATTTGTTTAACAAATTATAAATTTTAAAAAAAAATTAGTTTGATAAAAAAAAACATATGTGCAAATTACTGGTCCGAAAAAGTTATTATTCTTAGACAATTCTAGATTTTTGAAACAATTTCTTAGTCCAGACAAACTAAACTAATAAATATTTTATAGTGTTATTTAAAGTTAAAATATCATGAAAATATTTTTATCCGATCATGTATCAAAATAAATTCTATAAATTTTTGAATTTTTTGAATTTGACATTAATTTAGTAATAGAAGAATTGAGTTTGTCTAATTATGAATTAGGGCATATCAAGTGTTTTATATTTATGCACATGTTGACATAGAGGTAATGAATGTTATGGTACATTATTGAAACCAAAAAGATAAATTTGTATTTAAAACAACTCTCAAAGATTATATTGTTATTTTCCCCACCGCATTTATAAATTTTAAGAAGGTAAAGATAAAAATGTTGGGGATATTAACACTGATACCTTTGTGATTCATGCAAATAATAGTTAGGCTTATTGGTTCATGGAACTAAAATCTTAATCTTTATATTTTAACAAAAACT
The DNA here is from genome assembly GCA_013180625.2 of Boswellia sacra. NCBI lineage: Eukaryota > Viridiplantae > Streptophyta > Magnoliopsida > Sapindales > Burseraceae > Boswellia > Boswellia sacra. The sequence goes on from SNVD02013908.1 coordinate 64,210, forward strand.
GATGTTAACACTCTAATTAATTAAAAAAATATAAAATATAATGATTAGAATTACAAATTTTTTTTTATATAAACTCAAATGTTATGGTGTACATGGATAAACAAATACTAATAATAGATGATACTAGTTAATATAGATAATGTGGTGTTCATGTATTAATATCATATTAATTTGTATAGGTAAGTTTTTTTATAAATAGTTTGTAAGTGTAATATTACTTAAAATGATTAAAGTGTTAGTTTCTATAAAAATAATATTATTCTTATAAATTTTTGAGTAATGCTATTCTTACAAACTACTTCTACAAATTCACACATACAAACGGACTTGGTAGAATGTGATTTGAAAAAAATATGTTAATAATGAATTACATTAATTAATGTGCATGATATGGCGATCATATAGGGATGTCACGTCAGTTTGTATGTGTGTGTTTGTATAAGTAGTTTGTAAGAGTAGCGTTACTCTAAATTTTTTATATAAACTCGTTATAAACTGGCACGATACAATATGATTAAATAAATAAATTATATCAATTAAAATGAATAATATATATATATATATTTATATGTACGTATCAGGTAGTATAAATTGTTTCCAAGCGGAGAATCACTCGTATCAGGATTTCCTTGATCTTAGCGCCGGTTAATATGAACCACCAGCCCATTTTTTAGTGTGAAAGGAAGTTTGGATTGAAAAATGGTACCAGACGGCATACATGCGTTATGTAATAATGCATAGACACTTCAGATTCTTCCCTTATATGACAAGTTTAAATCTCAACCCTTCATTTGGATTTTGTCAAGGAAATGGTACTCCAACGCGTGGACATCGTAGCACATATATATATATATACACACACACAAAGGCTGCATTTGCTTAGCGATGTGGGCCCACACTGCAGGCCCCACACGATCCTTCCAGGAATTGAAGTATTTGACCAACTTGACACGGTACGTCCGGTTCGACCCCAGCCCCATTTTTTGGCCTTTTAAAGTGATCCCATGCATTTCAGCAATGGGTGCGCCATCTACCTCAACCGTCAGATCTCATCCCGTACATGATCGTGGGTAGTTATCATCAGGGAGTTCCGTGAATAGGGAGGGAGGGATGATCAGGATTCACTCATCATGGTTGACTTTTCGTGTAGTGTTGACGTCAAAGTCGATGCATCAGAGGCTTGAAGTCACTACCAACTCAGTTGCGGAGTTGCTTCTCTTGTCATTCCAAGAAGCTTCTGTTTATAATATTTTACCAAAACAAAATATCGTATAAAGCAAGACACTTCATATTCACGATCTCGTAACCCTAACTCACCAACCTGCCAAACTCTCTCTATCTCTCTCCTGTTAGATCTTCAGTTAATCTATCATCTCCTATAGATTTTGTCAGGCTCAAATGGCGGCTAAACGGTTCTTGAGTGAATCCGGGTCCGACCCAGATCAACCACCTGAGAAACGAACGAGGACTCGACCTTCTTTGGTTTCGTATGTCTTCAAGTTCACTTTTTGTTGTTGTTCATGTTCATGTTCATGCTTGTTTTTGTTTTTATTTTTTCTAACTTTTCGATTGAGCTACATGTATGGATGAAGAAAATGGTTTTGTTTCGTCTTTGCAGTGTAATCGAAGAAGTGCTTGTGATTAATTCGTTTCAGCACTTGGTCTCCGCGATAGAGCCAATGCTTAGACGAGTGGTATGTTAAGCTGTACCGATTTCAGGCATATAATAACGCTAAACAGACGTTTGATCTTCATACAAATTACATAAGAAAACAAGTTACACCTATAAATAATTATATATCATCAGATTAATTTATTTTGAAACAAATATTAGTTTATTTGTTGTTGTTAGTTGTGTATATAATAATCTTTCAAGTATATACGTTCTTCATGTTATGAATATAATATTATCTTGAAATGGAAAAGCTCTATCTTTGACTGTATTCAAACCATAAGAACAAGTAGTAGTTAAACAATTGGTACATATAATTGTTTTAGTTAATAAAAAAATTCTCATGATATCATTCATTTTTATGTTAATTATTATCAGGTGAATGAAGAAGTAGAGCGTGGTGTAAGGCAAAGTTTCCGCTCTTTAACGAGGACTCCTTCGTTGCGAATCCAAGCACTTGAACCCTCAAGCCTGAAGCTAGATTTCAGCAAGAATCTTCATCTGCCAATCTTCACAGGCAGCAAAATCACTGACATCGACGGCAACCCACTTCAAATCCGGCTTGTTGACACAACAGGCGGCCACATGGCTCCTGCCAATCTCCCTCAGTCCATCAAAATCGATATCGTTGTGCTGGATGGAGACTTCAATCCAGAAGATGGAGATAATTGGACTAGCAAAGACTTTGATGGTAGCATCTTGAAGGAGAGAACTGGCAAGCGGCCGTTGCTTGCCGGAGAAGTGAGTAATATCACCATGAGGGAGGGGTTTGCACTAACTGGGGACATTGAATTTACTGATAATTCAAGCTGGATTAGGAGCCGCAAGTTCAGAATTGGTGTAAGAGTAGCCGCAGCTGGGACTTCTCACAATGTTAGAATCCGTGAAGCCTTTACTGAAGCTTTTGTTGTCAAAGATCACCGCGGAGAATGTAAGTATATATGTTATACTTTGATTATTTGCTTTCATACTTGCCAATAATTCTAGAAAATTACAGGAAAAGTATTATGAGTTACAATAGAATAGTACTCACAAGATGGTTGCACCAAGTCAATGAATTGAAGAAATCAACTACAAACACATGATTTTAGAAATTTTTAAAGTTAATATGTATAGGATACATAGAATTGTGTTGATTTAATTAACGCATAAAATGACATCTTACATTATCTCTACTTGTGTGTGTGTGTGTGTGTGTGTCTGTATGTCTATATATATATAGTAACATTTATTATCAACTTGCTTTGCACTCTCGCTGGATTAATTTTATTTGAAGGATGAGCTTATTAATTTCTTTAATTTGTTACAGATAGAGTTTGCTTTATTAATTTACTCGAATGATGTGATAGTATATTAATGACCAAATGCACTGCATGCTTAAATTCTTACGAACTTTGATTTATAGAGCTGGAGGTTTCTTGTACTTAAATCACTGAATCTTGACCGTGTCTTTTCAATTTATTAGTAGCAATTAGTAACCTTAAAAATTTTATTTCTTTTGTTAATACAAGTTGTTGACAACTGCTGGTATAGCTTGTTTGTTTTTAGTGATAGATTAAGCAATTATTTTTTTTAATTCTTCAGTCAAACCCTCGTAGTGATGAACCAAACCAAACCAAACCATCCCCCCACTATCTATATTTGGCTTTAAAACATCAAACCAAACCCTATTTTGATATTATTAAGAGATACTTATATATAGTTTGATATATATGTTGTGATACTGTCAACACATAAAATAATAAAAACTCTTTATTTTCATTTTCAAATTCTCAACTAATTTTAATTAGGTTATAATCATAAACCCATTTAGTTCCTTGTTATATACATATAAATCGTGTTTAATTATTAGAATTACAAATCACAGTGACATCTATGTTGTCCAGTATCACTGTAGATAACTAGTTGTGGTTAGGTGCTTTTTTTGTGCTTCTTTGTTTTTGTTCGGTTATGAATTTCTTGGAATTTGTGTAGAACATGTTTGGCAAGCCATTTTGTTTTGGAAACATGTAAAACTAGTAAACAGGGCACAAGCCTCCCACTGCAGCAAAGAAAACAAGGAGATGTAAAACAAATTTTAACCTTTCTTTATTATCTCTTTACATATGTATGTTGTATCTTCTCCTTTTTTATTTCAAATAATTTTTATTATTTCATTATAAATTTTTTATTTGTTTATTTGTATTATTCTGTTATTTTTGAAAAAAGTTAAATATTTATTTTTTTCCAATTATCAATAATTTTAAAATAAAAACACAAACAAATAAATTTTCTATTATTCAGTCCTCTTTAAAAACACATAAATGTGTTTTTCTTATTTATTTTAAAATAAAAATTACAAAAATCATATACAAACTATTAATAGTAAATTTTTGTCTATGCCTATGCTCTTTGTGATGGGTGATTACATGAAACATTCAAAGATAGAATTAACATATACTTCCATCATTAGCTTCAAGTGAAATTAATAGTGTAACCTGACACAGTTCTTGTTAAGTGGTGATGGGTGATTACATGAAACATTCAAAGATAGAATTAACATATACTTACATTATTAGCTTCAAGTGAAATCAATACTGTAAGTTGATATAGTTCTTGTTAAGTTTATCACTTTATTTAAAAATTTAAGCTAATAAGTGTGAGGTTAACAATAGTTTTATACTTTAATACGTTCATTCAAGTTCAAGGTTTTTGGGTTTTGATGTGAGTCAATTTAATTTCTTTTTTTTTTTTTTACGTATATTGAGTCTTATAACCTCTTTTTCAGTTTTGATGTGAGTGAATATAATTTTTTTTATATTTATAGTGAAAGGATTTAAACTTTAAGTCAATAAATTTTAATATCATATTAAATTTGTTACTTTTATCTCAAATATTAAACTAGCAACCGTTGATGTAACAATAGTATTATTATTTAATAGGATAAAAATGCTTGGATTATCAATTGAATGAGCCCACCGTTCTTATAAAATCGCTTGTGCTTTGCTGTGTGGTCACCGCAGTGCCACGTTTGGTTGAATAGATTAAACTTTTGGTTTCGCTTTCAAATTGTGTTGATAGAACCATTCAAACTCTCACTTTCCAGTCAACACACAGCTAAAAGTGTTAGCTTCCATTGATTTTAGTTGGTTCTTACAACTAGCCAAGCCTATGCGTCCCTTAGATAGAGCCACTTGTTGAGCTCCCCGTGATCCTGACCGTCGGATGCAAGGAAGTTGATCCTATTATTCTATTGGTTTTATTAATTCCTTCCACTGTTCCACATGCGGCCGGCTCTTCGGTCTTGGTCAATGCTTTTGATAAGTTTGATTTTTTGGTCATAGAAAATCTAGTGCATTTGATTGTATCAACATATTATCATTATCATTGACCTATCATTACAATATTTTTGTTTTCATTGGGTCCTTGATTGAATATTCAATGAAATAAGATTCGTAAAAAATGGAAATTAGATATATATTGGGTTATGTTCTTTTATACTAGTCATTTTGTTATTATTAGATGAAAAGTAGAAAAAGATACAAGACTTTTGATTAAATAATTTTAGGAAAAAATTAAGAAAGAATTTTAACGAATTTCGAACAGGGTCTACTATATAATTTATAACTAAGTTTTTAATGAAAAGAATTGAAACTACGATTAATAACATTACAAATTAATTACCAATTATATATCTTCTTTAGTAAATATAAGTCTTGCTTAATTAAATGAACAATGAAAAGCCATTAATTCTGTATGTATGTACTAATTATGTTCTTAATTCCTCTTTAAATTAAAGTGTACAAGAAGCATCATCCACCAATGCTGCATGATGAAGTATGGCGTCTAGAGAAGATTGGAAAAGACGGAGCTTTCCATAAGAAGCTGGCTGCTGCTGGCATCAAGTCAGTGCAGGACTTCCTGAAATTGTCAATTGTGGATCCTATCAGGCTTAGAAAGGTAAATACGTAAAATTCACAACTTAATTTCTTATATGTCTACAATAAAAAAAGTTATTGGCTTATTGCAAGTTTGGAACTAATTTTGTTCTATTTTCTATAACTTTTATCATCAGATTTTAGGTAATGGCATGTCGGAGAAAATGTGGGAAGTGACCATAAAGCATGCACGGGAATGTGATTTGGGTAAAAAGCTTCATATTTTTCGTGGGCATGACAATTGCATTCTTATCTTGAACCCTATTTGCCAAGTTGTAAAGGCGGTGATTAATGGCCATATATGCCCTACTCGTGATCTTACAAGCATTAATAGGGTAAGATTAATTTTATTGAGCAATTGATATACTTTTTTTTGCCTAGTAGTAGGGTCTAATAGGGACTGTTTTGATGAAAAGTTCTTCGAAGTACTCTTAAATAAAGTGTTTTTTTTTTTTTAAAGAAAGCTAATAAAAGTTTTTAAAGTACTTCTTCAAAAGTTCTTTTTTCTGTCGAGGAAGTGTTTTTCTTTTTCGTTAGATAATATAGTATTTTAAGTACTTTTTAATCAAGTATAGCTAGCTAGCAATAAAGTGTTTCTGTATAAAACAATTCAAATATTTTATTAATCTCAAAAAACACTTTAGTCAACATTGCAAAGTTAAACTAAAAGTGTTTTCAATTATTTGCAAACGTTTTCTTTGATGCCTATGTCTCAAAAAGCACTTTAGTCAACATTGCAAAGTTAACCTAAGAGTGTTTTGAATTATTTGAAAACGTCTTCATTGATGTCTATGTATATAATCGTGATTTTGCAGCCCTACATAGAGAATCTGGTGAGAGAAGCGTATTCAAATTGGAATTTACTTGAAGAGATTGAAGGATTTTTGAATGAGCCTCCCCTTCTAACACAAGGTGCATATATTTTGTTCTCCATTGGCATATACAACTCAACATAGCATACAAGACAAAGCACAATTATTTTTTAATTATGAGATTTTTTTTTTCCCTTTGTAAATATAAGATTTCCTAGGGGATTGAAGCTCCAAATTGCATGCAATTTTTCTCATTTTATGTTTAAAATTTTAAACCTTATATTCTCTATTAGTAACACATATGAGTTGAAAATTTACAGGTGAACTTGTAGATCAATCTCTCAATAACCAACAGGCCATAGTGAAGCCATTGCAACAAAATGTTTACAACCCAATGGAGAGATCTGACCTGGGCTACCTGCCAAGTAATGCACTTACTCCAGCTGCCTCCAATGATTGGCAAATCCAAGCTGCATATCTATGCACACCAGGACTTGAACCTGGTATTGGATTTAGCATTTCGGATTCATCATCATCAGATGGTGATTTACCACCTTCAAGGCCCTTCTTCCATGGAAGTTAATGGGGTACAAGCGAATGCAAAACCTCACAAAGAGAAGATATATCAGAGCCAGTAGACTGATGAGGCATTGGCCTAGGAAGCAAACAAAATCATATTTGGAAGACTCTCTCTCTGTCTACGAGTGCAAGTTCTGTAAATATACATAGATGGGAAATAAAGAGAAAGAAACTTAAATCTAATTAGGTGATAGTTACAAGTTATCAATCTGGTAATATTATTGGGACGACATTAACAACGGTTGAATTGAAATCTTGGACAATTCACAAACTTTTTTCATTTCGATTCAACTGTTTAGAGCCGATCCCATATATTAGCAGACCATATAATTCGTAGATTAGTTTGTTAGAGAGGGAGAATAACTTTTAAGCAGTGTTTGGGCATTTGGGTTGAGAATTGTGATTTGCTTAAAGGCAAGTACGTCCCCAAGTGCTTCCTTTTTAAGTTTCTCTTTTGCTTTTTCCTGCCTATTGTTGCGACAAGTTTATGTAAATTAAAAAATTGCAATATAAAGGCAGATGGATTGCGAAAAAATTTATTCAACAAAGGGGCAGTGTCTTTGAGGCATTCTTGATTATATAATTGAAGTGCTGATGTGTAGTACCCACCCCACTTGTTATCCAATTAAATAACCCATCTCCCTTTCAAGTAAAAGATAATTAAATAAAATTATACATTTACTTATTGTTGTAGACCTCATTGTTGCGCATGCCCACCAATTGCAAGAGAAAGCAGAAGCCAGCTGGGTCTTTGGTAGTCGTTTTACTTTCTCCATGATTGGTGCTGAATACGACATGAAGTCTGAATCAGAAGATGATCTGCTGGCTTTTCTAACGAAATTTATAAAAATAATTTTTTTAATTAATTGTAATTGGCTTTATTTTATCCCGAACCAAATTTAAAATGGACACATTTAATTAGTTTATTAGTAGGGTCTTTTGGCGGGCGCTCATGTACGGATTCAAAAAAGTTTGCATTGTATAAGTTAAGAGTTAAGAATAGGTTACGAGTGATTGAAAGAATTATTTTAGGAATTATTAGCCGTTAATGCAGAAAATTTAATCCGGTCGGGAGTCGTGCATCTAAGTGGTGGTTTGATAAAAGAATTAGGTTGTTAGGTGAAGTTGGTTAGGTTGCTTTGGATGGTCGGAAGGGAAAGGAGATGAGGGTGTTTGACCTGCAAAATAAATTCAAGAGAAGGGTCAATGGTCGTCAACATGGTTGTTGGCAGCAGCCTTTGGACGCTTAAGTTGGCAATTTGTGTTCGGAGATGGGCAAAGCTTTATTTGGGCTTTTGTCACTTGCCCGTGACCTGAGAAGGGCCTCGTCTTGTAGGTTTTATGTATTGCAATGATTCGGCTGAACTTTGGTTATCTAAGGACAATAAGAGATATTCTAGATTTAAGAACATCGATAACAAGTATAGTATTTTGTTAGAGTGTTATTATTTAAGCCTTTTAAATATTTTTTTAAGCCCCACTTTCATTAGTATATATTTAAAAATTATAATTTATAATTCTATTTTATATAATATCCATAATACCCTTTCTTTTATATATATATATATATATATATATATATATATATATATATCTTATAATTGGTTTAAAAAAAAACTCATCTTTTTTTTTAAAACATATTTCAATACTGTCAAGAAATCCACTTTCTTCTTATCCAAAAATCATAAATTTTTTTATTCATCATCTTCTATTATTTTCTTTTTGATTGTCTATGATTTTTTTTTGGTGGTACGGTAAGTTTATAAAACTATATTATTTGCTAGGGTTTTGCTATTATGTCTTAAATACACTAAGTTCAAAATTGATTTTGTCCTACTTCTATAAAGTGTTAAATTGATTTATTTTTTAAAAAGAAAATAAATAATGAGCCAAGTTTGCATTATTTAATTACATTAAACTAATATGGTGAACATTTTGAATCTATTTACAATAGATTAATTAAGATAATTAATTTAAATATGTAAAAAGTATATTTGTTAGATTACATTTGAATTGATCAAAAAAAAAAACTTACTTTTCTATGTTATTTTGTTCTAAATGTTTAAATTCATCTCCAGTCATTGAAAATCATAATATAAATACAAAACATCACTTTCAAATAGATCTTGGAAGAGAAAATAAAAATTTATGATTTAAGAAAAAAAAAGTAAATAAAATATATGTGAAAACATAAGATATATTTAAATACATATGAACTGTATATTCATTTTTATTTAAATCATTTTCTAATTTTATTTTTAATGAGTGCGAGACTTAAAAGAGAGATTTATTGGGATTCAAATAACAATATTTATCTTCTAATCAGTGAGAAAATTTTAAGAATGGCAGACTGACTATTTTTCACATAGCCTGTTGGGTTGTCCACCTTCTTATTAAAGACGAAGAAGAGCCGAGGCAAGTACGACAAAAAATGAGTTCGAAAAAGGAAAGTGGAGTGCCGTGTCAAGGGAAAGGCAATGAATAAAAGAAAGAAAAAGTGAGAGAGTGGGTAAGGCAAAGAGGGAGAAAGGAGGTTAATTAGGGCTTTTTTATTTTTTATTTTTAAGCTTGTTTCTCAAAAGTTTTGCCGAACAAACTATATTTTAGTTAAATTTAGAGTGGTTAAACCTAATTGACATATCCTATATAATTATATAAGATTTCCTTTTCACTCACTCTCTTATTTGTGCACTTTCTTAGAATCAATTGTTTGGATATCCAAACTTGTTTTATATTGCATTTGTTTGGATTCCAACTTTTGATGATGAAAACAGTCTATGCATTGATATCTTGATATTTAATTGTTGGTGTATCTTCTACTTTGTGTTGGCAAGTTAAATTTGTGTAACCTAGTATTTGAAAGTAGAAAATTTGAATTATTGACTCTAGGTCGGTTTTTTGTTTACGATTTTAATTTCTATACTAAATTTAGTGTCTTGATTTGTGAATGATTGTTGATTTTGGTGTGATAATCTTTGATTTTTTTTCCTATTGTTTGATGATTTTTCCTTGATTAGGTACAAAAAAGAAAAAAGTTTTAATATTGTTATTGGTTTTATGCCTGTGTGTGGTTTTTTCCAACAATAGCTGTAGAGATAGGGGTGGTAAAACACCCTGGCCCAGAAAACCCGGCATCCCGGGGCCGAGGAAATACCCAGAAATTGGAAAAAAAAAAAAAAAAAAGCCAGGGACGAGACTAAAATTCCAAACCTGGGGTATTTCGAGGTCGTGGAGCACAAAACTTGGACCCAAACCTCGAAATTAAACCCGATATTTTAGAAAAATCTGATTTTATATTAATTTTATATTAAGTATATAAAGCCCATGCCCATTACCAATTTGTCATATGATTTTAGCAGCCTTTACTTATAAGCGTAGGGGCCCAAGCCATGTCCAGCCTAAATTAATAAAACATTTGAAAATTTGAATTATATCTATGTTTTTTTTTTTCAATTTTTAGTGACTTTGATGATTTGTATATAACTAAGTTGTACAACTTAATCCATATAACCTGACATGGTATAAATTTATTGGATGTGTGGATCCCATTTTATTTATTAAAAATTAATTAATTAATTTTTCATTTTTACTCACCGAATTTGTGCCATGTTAGGTTGTATGTGTGAGATTGTAAAACTTAGTTATATACCTAGCATTACTCTTTGATTAGTGATTATTTTGATAGTTTGTTGCATATAAAATTTTAGATAATATATAGATATTTTTAATTAAAAGAAAATTAGAGCAAAATGATTATTTTGATAGTTTGTTGCATATAAAATTTTAGATAATATATAGATATTTTTAATTAAAAGAAAATTGGAGCAAAAATTGGAAGTTGGAAGGAAATTAAGGAATTTTGTCTTTGCGGCATCCACTTTAATATTAGTAGTCTTTGCAAGGTAATTAAAGAAAGTAGAAGACTTGGAAAGATGGGGACGAAAAATGCCTATATAGGCAGCCTACAAGAGTCGTGATTCGAACTTGGCTCAATGGTAAGGAGGCGTGAACATGGCATCAGTCGGCTACAAAGGCTTTCGGCGTATTAAGTCGCTAACTTAAATATTAAACAAAACAAAACAAATACATCAGATAAAAAATAATGCACCAGGTTGAACAACTCGGGTAACTACAAAACCCGGACCCATCCCTGGCAAAAAATACCGAGTAATTTTTTCGGGCCGAGGACTAAAAATTTATGCCGAGGTTGGGGAACGTAGAGAGGAATAGAATGATAGGCGGACCTACATAGGACTCGAGGGGTCGGGTTCCTTCTGAAATTGGAAATATGTTTTTCTTATTTTAAATAATTACTTTTGTACCCCCTTTTAGAAAAAACATAATTAATTTCAAGTTTTACATTACTTTTTCACTTTCTCAACTCTTTCACATATAAAACATTTCATCCATACAATAACATAAATTTATATAATAATTAAATTAATTTATACTGTTTTATTCAATTATAGAAATTTAGATTTTTTAATTCTTGTTTATTAGTTTGAAATGAATTATATGTTTCTCTTTATGTTTTTTTTGTAGTCTTAAAAAATGAATTAAGTTTTACTGTTAGAGTATAAATTTGAAAATTTTGATTAACGATAATAACTAAATCTTTTTATAATTTTTAATAAAATTAAATATCATTAAAAAATTTGTGAGAGAGATTTTTTATTTTATTTCATTTGTTTATAATCTTTGTGAACACACACACATGCACACGCACCCACACTATAAAATAATTTTCTTTGAATAATTATTGAGAAAAATTTTGAAAGAAAATCTATTTTTTTGTTGGTATCAATTTCAAAGAAAATTAACACTTTTTATAAATTATAATTTTAAAAAGTTATAATTCTAATATCCTCTATTTAGATATACTTTTATTTTTTTAATAAATTTTTTTAATTTTATTAAGTAAATTATAAATATTAAAATATCTAAAATGTCTATTCTCTCGTAAAATTCTGCATCTACTGCTGATGATAGCGCTCGGGGCGGAGCCAGGGGTTGGCTGGGCTGGGTTACATTATAAGGAGCTTAAGACAAAGTTTTGCCAGTCTTAAAGGTGTTTCAGTCGAAGCGGTCGAAGTATTTGACTAGAACAATATTCTTGGACCATATGGAAATAGACATTTGATGACCACCATTGCCTGGGCCGCGAAGATCATTTTGAGTATTTTGACTAAGTATAGTCTTATGTCAATTGTAGATTTAATGGCTCACCAAGTTGGATGCATATGATTTCATTGAACTAGGGAAAGGTTTAAGTTAAGGTGTTCCTCGAATATTTTGTTTATTTGTGGTCATCAATGTATTATCAACTTCGATGATGAGAAAGTAATCTTGGAACTAAAATTATTTTCGAAATGAAGTAATTGTTATGCACAAGCGGAAGCGGTAACCAACAGAACAACCAAATGCACAACCACAACTATGCCAGATAATTGAATATAATAGCAACTAAAGAGGCAACCAATCAACCACAATGCAGAAATAGAAACCACACCAGGATTTAACGAGGTTCGGTATTAGTACCTACGTCCTCGGGCGCCGCTGAAGAAACTTTCCACTATCTTCAAAGAGAATTACAAACTTTTGGGCCACAATACAAATACCACAACTATTGGGCCAAATTGCAATTACCCAAATAGTTGGGCCAAACTATAATTACCCAAACAATTGGGTAATACTACAAATACCCAAAACAAAGGGAGAAAAAAACAAATATTACAAACTTTGAGGTCCTTACTGAAAGACCCTTAAACTATGAGGTCTTGTATGTGAGACCTTACAAATAGAAGGGGGTGGAGGATATTTCACTTGGGACATCTAAGTGAGAAGACTTGGCTTTTATTTATAAGCCCAAGTCTCTCCAACAGAAAGACTCCCACTCCATGTGGGATCTTTGCACATACAAGTAATTGGCTAAAGAGCCAATACTCCAACAATTCTCCACCTTGGCGATTTAGCCAATCCACCACAAAACTCTTCTTTTCCCCACATTCTCTATCACAACTGCAACGCCTCCAAATGCGCCCAATGGCGTGGTCAAACACACACAATGTTGATCAAGTCCAAACAATGACTGAACTTGATCGCTGTCACAACCTTAGTCAACATATCTGCGGATTCTCGGCAGTCCCAATCTTCTGAAGTAAGATTCTTCCTTTATCAATGATTTCCCGCACAAAATGATACCGAACATCAATATGCTTTGTACGAACATGGAACACTGGATTCTTCGCTAAATGAATAGCACTCTGACTGTCAGAATAAAGAGTGATATTCTTCTGCCCAATTCCCAATTCATCCAGCAATCCCTGTAACCAAATAGCTTCCTTCACAGCCTCTGTCATAGCCATATACTCTGCCTTTGTAGTAGACAAAGCCACTGTAGACTGTAAAGTAGACTTCCAACTCACTGGTGCTCTTGCAAGAGTAAACACATAACCGATTGTCGACCGACGTTTATCCAAATCACCAGCATAATCTGAATCAACATAACCAATAGCATACTGACCACATATATCATCTCTCTCAAAGACTAAGCCAACATCCACGGTTCTCAACAAATACTATAGAATCCATTTCACTGCTTGCCAATGTCCTTTACCAGGATCATGCATGTACTTGCTCACAACTCCAATTGCATGTGAAATGTCCGGTCTCGTACACACCATAGCATACATCAGGCTACCAACTGCATTAGCATACGGAACTCGAGACATATACTCTCGTTTCTCACCTGTACTAGGAGATAAAGATGCACTGAGTTTCATATGAGGAGCAAGTGGGGTACTTACAGGTTTAGACTGCTCTGTAATGCCAAACCGCTGTAATACCTTCTTCAGATACTGCTTCTCCCTCTATCTCTGCTAATCTCCATGCCAAGAATCTTCTTAGCTTCACCCAAATCTTTCATCTCAAACTCTCGATTCAACTGAGTCTTCAACTTTGCAATTTCTTCGACATCCGTCGAAGCTATCAACATATCATCAACATACAAGAGTAGATAAATGAAAGAACCATCACGTAGCCTTCGAAAATACACACAATTATCAAATTTGCTTCTTGTGTACCTCTGACCCATCGTAAACCGATCAAATCGCTTATACCACTGTCTGGGAGATTGCTTCAAACCATAAAGCGATCTTTTCAGTTTGCAAACCAAATTTTCCTTACCAGCAACTCTGAATCCCTCTGGCTGAGTCATATAGATTTCCTCTTCCAAGTCACCATGTAAAAATGCAGTTTTTACATCCAATTGAACTAGTTCCATATTCATCTGAGCTACCAAGGCCAACAAAATTCTAATGGAAGAATGTTTCACAACTGGAGAAAATACCTCATTGTAGTCAATTCCTTCCCTCTGAGCGTAGCCTTTAGCCACCAACCTTGCCTTGTAGCGGACGTCATTCTTGTTAGGAAATCCATCTTTCTTTGCATATACCCATTTGCACCCAATTGCCTTTTTACCCTTCGGTAGTTGAGCTAGCTCCCAAGTTTCATTCTTCTGAAGAGACTGCATCTCTTCGCTCATAGCTGTCTTCCACTGATCAACTTCAGAACATCTGACTGCCTCTCTATAAGTGGAAGGAACATCAGCATCTATAATTGGAAGTGCATAGGCCACCATATCAGCAAATCGAGCAGGTCTGCGAATCTCACGTCTTGGCCTATTAACTGCAATAGATTCTTGTTGCTGTTGGGGTTCCTGAGTAGAACCCTCACCATCATCTCCCAAATCCTCCTCTGTCATAGGAGTATCAACATCTGTCTCAACAGATCTAACTGGGTTCAATGTCGTCGTTTCAAACTCCACCTGCTGCTGAGTATGCTCCACCTGCTGTGGAGTACCATTCACCTTTGTCTGATTTTCTGATTTCTTCAACATTGAAGACTCATCAAATGTCACATCTCTGCTGGATACAATCTTCCTCGAACTAGGACACCAAAGGCGATATCCTTTTATTCCAGAAGCAAATCCCAAGAAAATCGCTTTCTTGGCTCTAGGATCCAGCTTAGATTCTTTTACATGATAATATGCAGTAGAACCAAAAACATGTAAAGAATCATAATCAGAAACAGGTTGTCCAGACTATACCTCCAATGGAGTTCTATCACCAATAGCAGCTGAAGGTAGACGATTAATGAGATGACACGCATAAGTTCACAGCCTCAGCCCAAAATTCTTTGCCTAACCCAGCATTAGACAACATACACCGAACTTTCTCCAGCAATGTCCGGTTCATGCGTTCTGCCACCCCATTCTGCTGTGGTGTACCTCTAACAGTAAAATGACGTACAATACCTTCATCTTGACATAATTTCAAAAAATGATCACTGCAATACTCACCACCATTATCTGTTCTGAGATGCTTGATCTTCTTGCCAGTTTGTGTCTCAATCATCTTTTTCCATTTAAGGAAAACACGAAGTACATCATCTTTTGATTTCAAATAATACACCCAAGTTCTTCTGGAAAAGTCATCAACAAAAGTAACAAAGTAGTGCCTACCTCCCATTGATGCGGTCTTGGTAGGTCCCCACACATCTGAGTGAACATAATCAAGAATACCCTTGGTATTATGAATAGCGGTGCCAAATTTCACTCTCTTCTGCTTTCCCAGAACACAATGCTCACAGAAATCCAGCTTGCAGGTCTTTGCACCTTTCAATAAGCCTCGTTTCACAAACTGAATAAGGCTTTCTCACCTGCATGTCCCAAACGCATATGCCACAGTCTCGTGATCTCTGAATCTGTATCATTATCAGAAACCGTAGCCGCTGATCCAGTAACCGTACTACCATTATAGTAATACAAGTTGTTTCTTCTAGTGCCTTTCAATACCACAAGAGCGCCTGAAGTGACCCTCAGAATACCATCTCGAATAGATATACCACAGCCTTTAGATTCTAAGGCTCCCAAAGAGATGAGATTCTTCTTCAACTTCGGTACATACCGAACATCTGTCAAAACTCTAGTCAGTCCATCATGATTCCTCAATCGGATCGAACCTATCCCAGCAGTATGGCAAATATCATCATTGCCCATATACACAACTCCACAATCAAGCTGTTCAAACTGAAAGAACCAATCCCGATGTGGACACATATGATAAGTACAACCCGAATCCATAATCCACTCATCAGAAACAGAAGTGGATTGGATGACCAACTAGACAAATATCTGAATCACTATCATCCTCACGCTCAACAACACATGCATCAGAAACAGTCTTGCCCTTATCTTTCTTTTTCAACTTAGGACAATCTTTCTTCCAATACCCTTTCTCACGACAAAAGGCACACTCATCTTTTCCTAATCTACCCTTCGACAAAGATTTTCCCCTTTTTCCTGGTTTCCTACTATGACTACGCCCTCTCACTGTCAATGCATCTACTGACTCATTCCTATGTTCCCTTTGATCTTTCTTACGAATTTCATAATTCAACAAAGCAGAACAGACTTCTTCAAAAGACAGTTTATCTTTCCCATGGATAAGAGTAATGCACAAATGATCTAATTTATCCGGAAGTGAGCCATCAATAGCATAGCCTTAATTTCATCTTTGAAGGTTTCATCTAAGTTTAACAAATCAGCAATTAACTTATTAAACTCATCAATATGAGAACTGATGCTCGTACCTGGTTTCAACTGGAGACGGAACAATCTCTTCAATAGGTACAGCCGATTCTCATTGCTTTTCTTCATATATTTGTTTTCCAGCGCCTTCCACAGTTTGCTTGCAGATGTCTCCTTAGTGAACGGATACTTTTGTTCTCTACACAAGCAAGAGCGAATCAACCCACAAGCTTTTATATTAAGCCTATCCCAATCTCTTGCACTGATATCTTCTGGTTTTGTTTCTTCCAGAACAATATCCAAATCCTGCTGATACAACCCGTCCAACACCTCACTCTGTCATAAGCCGAAATTATTTCGACCATCAAATTTTTCAACATCTATTTTTGCATTTGTCACGGTCACTGTCTTCTCTGATACAGTCGACGATGAAGCCATAACTACCTCTCACAAATAAGCTCGATACACAAATCACCAATAACCAAGCTCCAACAAACTATTATATTCAATAACTAGCAATCCAAAATCAATAGCCCAGAACAGTAGTAAGTGCTTCAATGAAATAGCCATTAACTACCCAAAACCTTCGGCTCTGATACCAATTGTTATGCACAAGCGGAAGCGGTAACCAACAGAACAACCCAAAATGCACAACCATAACTATGCCAGATAATTGAATATAATAGCAACAAAAGAGGCAACCAATCAACCACAATGCAGAAATAGAATACACACCAGGATTTAACGAGGTTCGGTATTAGTACCTACGTCCTCGGGCGCCGCTGAAGAAACTTTCCACTATCTTCAAAGAGAATTACAAACTTTTGGGCCACAATACAAATACCACAACTATTGGGCCAAACTGCAATTACCCAAATAGTTGGGCCAAACTATAATTACCCAAAAAATTGGGTAATACTACAAATACCCAAAACAAAGGGAGAAAAAAACAAATATTACAAACTTTAAGGTCCTTACTGAAAGGCCTTTAAACTATGAGGTCTTGTATGTGAGACCTTACAAATAGAGGGGGGTGGAGGATATTTCACTTGGGACATCTAAGTGAGAAGACTTGGCTTTTATTTATAAGCCCAAGTCTCTCCAACACAAAGACTCCCACTCCATGTGGGATCTTTGCACATACAAGTAATTGGCTAAAGAGCCAATACTCCAACAGTCATGTCTTATGCAACTCGAGTGGAATAGTGTAAGAACTTTTTTCCATGAAGGTGAGCAATATAATCTATTATTCGTTTTATGACACTTGTCAATCCAAATTGGCTGAATGTTGAAGAGTAAAACAAAACTTAGGTTTACAAGGCTGTTTGTGAATTGTTATCAATACTCCATTAGTTTTTTAGGCATGGCGGTGCGACTTCATATTTGGTTGTTTTTGTGGATGGTGCTACTGACATTATACAAATAAGTGAAAGTTAATTGAATAGAAAGGGTAAAAAAAGGAAGAAAGAAAGTGATGCACAATGGAATTTGCTTAATTTTAAGGTGAATGCATAATTGCAACCTTATTTGACATGAGAGGAGGAATTCAACTGATTTGAAGGACATCATATATCTTTTTTTTATTTTACTTTTTAAAACAATAATATTAAGTTCGATCTCGATATAATTCACTATAAGAAAACAGGCTATTTACTACACCCTTCTACATCGGTTTTTAAAAACCGCCTTAATAATTTTTGCGTATCACAATCTACGGCGGGCAGCCATGTCTACAATAAAAAGTTTCACATTTACTTTATAATCGTCCCTCTCTTCTCTCCTCCTTTCTCATCCCTAATCCCCAATCGTTTTAATCCCTAATTTCTCCCATCTCTTGGAAAAGTCGACGTAAAACATTTTTCCTAATTATTTCGACGGTTTCCCATCATCTCACAACAGTTGTACAAAAAATGTATAAAATCTTTTTACGACGGTTTTTCGACTTTTTACAGCGATTTTTTGTTCGTCGTAAATACACACTTTTTACGGCGGTTTTGTGGCTTTTTACGGCGGTTTTGTGTTCGTCGTAAATACCACTTTTTACGGCGGACACAAAATCGTCGTAAAAAGGTGTAGTGACTGTCGATCCTGTTTCGTCGCTTGTTTTTACGGCGAACAACTAAACTGCCGTAAAACTATATTTACGGCAGGCTAAAACTGTCGTAAAATCTTTTACTGCGGTTGTTTTTGCGGCGGTTCGAAACCGCCGCATAACCGCCGCAAATAACTATTTATGACGGTTTTGGCCCGTCGTAAATAGTCCTCTCTGTTGTAGTAACCTCTTCTTAGAGTTAGAGGAAGAAGTTTTATTAAATTAACGACTGAAATAGTAGAGCTCAATACACTTATAAAACGTCATTGGCTCATTGCATCCCAGATTCCTGTACATATTATAGATTTAGTCAAATTTTTTTTTCAATGTAAGCGTTTTTTAGATGTTAATCGGGGCTAAATCGCAATACTCTATCTAATTATAAAAAGTTGACCAATTCAGTTCATAATAATGTCAAACTTATAACGTTCATATAAGCTAAACTTTACAAATTGATGTAGCAGCTTATATCATTATAGTTTTTACATAATCTAAAACTTTGCAACTTGATGTGGTAACTTACATAACAAAAATTCATTGAAGAAGAAAAAAATAGATGAGAAAAGTTACATTTCTAATTGAATTTTGCTATTTAGACTGTTACATCAAGTCGTAGAGTTTAGATAGTACAAATGCTATAAGCCTAATATTATTGTTAGTCCATATATGTGATCAAATTAACAATTTATTTAAGCTTGGTATATTAGTATAGTTAGAGAGTAGCTTTATTTAGCTCTCACTTTTTAATTCATAAGCCGCCATTATTATTTTTATAACTTTGGATAATTTTATCTTAAAATAAATTTACTATAAAGGGTAAAATATTAATATATATCTGTATTATTAATGATGTTATGAACAGTAATAATCTTAAACACTTCAAACTTTTATGAAGGGGTAATATCGCTAACTGCCACTCAAGTTTGTCTTTTAAAACCCACTTTGGCGATTGTACCATTGCACTCGTGATTTTTTATCGAAAAAACCCGAACTAACAGGTTATATCTGTTATCAGACCAACAGTGAAGGAGAAAATAGGAATTTCATATAAATAGTTAGAAATCAAAGGGTCCAAACACAGACACAAGCGCCAACCAGACACGACTGTGGCCACCGGCCCACCACACAACAGCCATGGCAACCACGATTTCCCAATCATAATATAACCTTTTAAAGTCAAATGCAAGCATACACAATAATAAAGCTGAAAAAAAATTATTTCTTCGATGTCAGTTGCTAATTGTCAGCAAGCATCAATTGTCTCCGCTTAATAATCGTTTAGCCAGCAAGCATATCCAGAAATTTGACAACTTTTCAACAAGTAGCTTTAACTCGGAAAGCCAAAATTAAAAAAAAAATGATAAGGCCATATCTACTAGGCGTAGGGCTAGACGCTGAGCTATCGGGATCCTGTTGGCCACCACCATAACCAGCCATAGGCGATGATGCCCTTACACCAACACGACCACAACAACCACCATAAACATATAACCTCACCAGCCATGGAACTAACCACCACAATAGACGAAGAAGTAAAAAAAGGAAGAAAATGATGTAGAATAACCATAACCACCAAAATTGGAAGAATCCACTGAATGTTTGGGCCTGTTACAGTGTTTCTTTTGGAGGCAAAGAGGAAGGAAAGGAGGGAGTAGAGAGTGAAGAAGATAACTGGGGAAGCAGAGAAGAAGAGAGGAGGGGTGTGGTCCGTGTGGAGATAGTGGAGGGGATAGCCACGGCGTTTGTTCCATTAATTAGAGATTTATTTTGAATTAGTGTATAGGGGTAATATTGTCTTTTCATTTGAAAAACTGATGGATCCCATTAGTTGGGGTTTTGATCCCGTTAGTTGGGGTTTTTTGATTTAAAAAGGTCACAGTTTCAAGCTTCAGGAGTGCAATGACACCATCGCCAAAGTCGGTTTATGAGTGATATTTAGGCAAACCTGAATGGTGGTTGGTGATATTATCCTTTTTATAAAGCCTAATTATCTTAAAGTCATAAATTTTAAAATCTTAGACACCAATTATTAATTCATAAAATATCATATAATTTTTTTTATATAAATAAGAGATGAAGATAAACAAGTTAGATTTAATTCAATTTTTTTTTCATATTACGAACATCACAATACTTAAAATTACAATCTCAACTTTTATCTGGAAATTTGTTTTATATATAATACTATTATCTTATTCATTCATCTCTTACCATTAAACTTGTTCTACTACTTAAATGAAAAATATTGGAAATAAAAGGTTTAAAACAAACATTTACATCATAAGTTACAAAATTTATTTTGAGATTAATTTCATACGTTACAAGTATAATAAAACATGAACGTTACGACACTTATTATTTGTAACGTTCATGCTTTTATTAAGAACATTATGGCTTAGGAGTTACAAGAAATTTCTTGTAACTGACTTGGCTAAGAGACTACTATATAAAGGAGTCTCAAAGGTTCTAATATAGATATGAAATTTTCTGAGTTTTCTATGTTTTGAGCAACCGCGACGCATGAAGATAGGTTATTTTCTTCCGGTGATCGTGCTCATCGAGAAGATAGGCTGTGAGCACTAGGTTGTATCTTGGAGCCTTTGAGTACCGATATGACTCGCACGAGGGGAGGACTCTTTGGCTTTAGGACAATGCCTTCGACATGCCTCCCAAATGCTCAGGCCACTTATTTCTTACTCTATCTCTTTGTTTGTTCTATTTATTTAATATATTAATCTGATTCATATTTTATTATTTCTTTAATATCTTGTTGTTTATTTATATTATTTAAATTTATTATAAATATTCCCAACAATCTAAAGCCAAAGAATGTCTTATATATTTTATTGTTTACCTTAATTTATCGTTGGGTGGTATATAACGTGAATAGTTTGTAGAGTATATTGACGACTTATGTTGTTTTGTTTATCCAATGATATTTTTATGTTGATAAGTTATTTTTAGAGGTCTATAAGATTTGGTTATGATGATATATTTTGATTGATTCCGCTACTTGAATGATTTAACTATGATATTATTAGTGGATTAATATTTATTTCTTTATATTGTGAATATATATATTTGTGTGAATTTTTGGGTGATCTAGAGTATAACATTGATTAAGTCATTGTCCTTGCATGAGTTACAAATGTGTGAATGTATAAACATTAAAAATGTAAGCTTGCATAAGTTGCGAAAGTGTGTTGCCAATTTTCTATTTGTTTATTCATGTCGCATTAAAATATGCATATTTTCATTATGCTTTGACATGTAGATTTCAACTTGGCTATCTTTGTGTGTGTATATATATATTTCTATGGTTTATAAAAAAAAAGGATAAATGTAATTCAAACATTATGATACATGCATAGCTTTTGTGTTTTAAATATTATATTTTACTAAACTATTCTCTTAACCTTGTTTATTTAGAATATTTTATTTTGATCTTGGGGGAAGCCTAATGCTTTTAAATTGTGTTGACAACAAAAATGTGTATTCAGAGTTCTTGCCTCAACTTAGTATCGAGATTGGATATCTTTATCAACCTCAAGACAATATGGAGGTAATAGATATATATTTTTTTATTTGAGGTAATACAAAATTATATATGATAGCATGACTATTTATTTACAATCACAAAATATTTTTGTGATATATTAAATCTTTGTTTATTTATCGTTATACATATGTTGTGGTGTTAGATTATTAGTGCACGATGCTTTGAGTTACAAAGAATATAGATGGGTACTTAAATGTAGTGGTTTTATAATCAAAACCTTTTATGAGTTTTTATTATAGTTTAATAAATATTTCAGTTATAAAAATCCTTATTACTGATATTTATTGCATATTATTATTGATTAAGAATTAAATTTATGAGTTGCATGCATAAAGTTTTTATTACATAATAAAATATGTGTTTTCAATATATTTAATTAGAAACTTATATGTATGATGGTGTGCTATTAAGTCATAGTTTCTTGTGGTCATCATGCATATTAGATGATGACATCTAAATAATTGATTACTATAGAGTATAGTAAAAAGACTGGTAGATTATTATGATAATTTATGTGATTGTATTAAATGAAATATTAGCATAAATGCTAATGATTATTATTAAATACATATATGAGTTATATATATTATATTTACGATTTTAGCAATAAATATCTTGTTAATTTGAGGATTGGAAAAATATTATATTTACGATTTTAGCAATAAATATCTTGTTAATTAGTCATTATTTTGATGAGTTTTAAAATTTAACAAATTAGTGCATTAATATTTTATGGAGTTATTGCTACAATATTTAAAATGTTACTTAATGTGGAGGTTTTCTTTATTTGATGGTTGTTAAATGTTTTTATGATATTGGAGAAAAAAAATGATATCATAAGTTATTAAATGATTATTAATTTCGTGTATGAGTTTAAAAATATTATTGTTTATGAGGTGATTAAGTGCTTATTTAATTTTCTTTTTGGTCTCTTTGATATTCTTATACTCTCTAATATTCTTTTTGGGAAATATTATTTAAGAGAACTAGTGGAAGCATTCATCAAAATAATAAGAACAAGTTCTCAAAGATAAAGTCAATGAGATTTTATACAATTATTAAGATTTTTAGCATGCTAATTAAACAATTAATTATTTAAATTGCCGAGGGGGATGTGCTTAAGCCCAAAGGGAGTCACCTAGGGAAGTAATCCAACCTCTGTGATTGGAGATCCCATGAAGGAGGTTCAATAGGTAGGAACAATCCGTACTGCGTGACTTGTTAAGCATAACTATAAAGACATATCTTAGAGGAGATATGATCATACTCATCCCTGTGGCAAAGTGCTTGTTATATGTGATGTTAGGAAGGATATTTATCCTGAATGAGTCCAAAGGCTAGATACTCTTGCGAGGTATAGGTCACATATACCTTTTGAGGACTCACCTAAGTGAGAGCGTCGTGAGGGCCGCGACTGTGAGAATTGTGCTATTCTCTAAAGCTCTCATGAGAATTAAGATTGAGCGCATGACCATTAATAGCGCTAACCCGCCAAAACCATGTCTTCGTCGATATTATGTGTGTGATAGTTTGAAGTTTGGTCAAGAAATCGAGTTCAAGAATTTGTTCACTCAGGTTTCTCAAATGGATACTATTAACACTAAGTGTAGGTTCAAACCCGAAAGGTATCTATACCCATTGCATAATAGAAGGTTGCTCTTTATATATAATTTTTATTTTATGAGTATTTTTATCTTGATATTTTATTTTATAAAGCTTTAAAGTTTTAAACCTTTTGTGGGGGATTGTTGGAGATAAAAGGTTTAAAACAAACATTTACATCATAAGTTACAAAATTTATTTTGAGATTAATTTCATATGTTACAAGTATAATAAAATATGAACGTTACGACACTTATTATTTGTAACGTTCATGCTTTTATTAAGAACATTATGGCTTAGGAGTTACAAGAAATTTAATTTATAATTGACTTGATTAAGACACTACTATATAAAGGAATCTCAAAGGTTCTAATATAGATATAAGATTTTCTGAGTCTTCTATGTTTTGAGCAACCGCGACACATGAAGACATGTTATTTTCTTCCAGTGATCGTGCTTATCGAGAAGATAGGCTGTGAGCACTGGGTTGTATCTTGGAGCCTTTGAGTACCGATATGACTCGCACGAGGGGAGGACTCTTTGGCTTTAGGACAATGCCTTCGACATGCCTCCCAAATGCTCAGGCTACTTATTTCTTACTCTTATCTTTTTGTTTGTTCTATTTATTTAATATATTAATATCTAATTCATATTTTATTATTTCTTTAATATCTTGTTGTTTATTTATATTATTTAAATTTATTATAAATATTCCCA
Source organism: Boswellia sacra (assembly GCA_013180625.2). Taxonomy (NCBI): domain Eukaryota; kingdom Viridiplantae; phylum Streptophyta; class Magnoliopsida; order Sapindales; family Burseraceae; genus Boswellia; species Boswellia sacra. The sequence goes on from SNVD02013908.1 coordinate 88,749, forward strand.
ATAAAAAAGAGATACAGAAGAAAAATAAAAAGCAAATAAAAAAATGTAGATGCAGTAATAAATAAACTGTAGTATGAAGAGACCATTTTTTTTAATTTAAAGATAGTTATTGTTGGGAATATTTATAATAAATTTAAATAATATAATCAAACAATAATGTATTGAAGAAATAACAAAATATAAATTAGATTAACATAACAATATATTAAATAAATAGAACAAGTAAAGAGATAGAGTAAGAAATATGTGGCCTAAGTACTTGGGAAGTATGTCAAAGGAATTGTACTAAAGTTAAAGAGTCCTCTCCTCGTGTGGGTCATATCGGTACTCAAGTGCTCCAAGATACAACCTAATGCTCACAGCCTATCTTCTTGATGAGTACGATCACCGGAAGAAAATAAACTGTCTTCATGTGTCGCGGTTGCTCAAAACATAAAAAATAATAAAAAACTATTCACCTTATAATGTTAGAACCATGAGACTCCTTTATATAATAATCTTGTAGTTTAGGTAACTTACATATTAATTCTTGTAACTCGCAAGCCATAAGTTCTTAATAAAAACATGAACGTTACAAATAATAAGTGTCGTAACTCATGTTTTTATTATACTTATAACGTATGAAATTAATCTCAAAATAAATTTTGTAACTTATGATGTAAATGTTTGTTTTAAACCTTTTATCTCCAACAGTCCCCCATAAAAGGTTTAAAACTTTAAAGCTTTATAAAATAAAATATTAAGATAAAAATACTCATAAAATAAAAATTATTTATAAAGAGCAACCTTCTATTATGCAATGGATATAGGTACCTTTCGGGTTTGAACCTACATTTAGTGTTGATAGTATCCATTAGAGAAACCTGAGTGAATAAAGTCTTGAACTCGATTTCTTGACCAAACTTCAAACTATCACACACATAATATCGAGAAAGACATGGTTTTGGCGGGTTAACGCTATTAATGGTCATGCGCTCAATCTTGATTCTCATGAGAGTTTTAGAGAATAGCCCAATTCTCACAGTCGTAGCCCTCACGATGCTCTCACTTAGGTGAGTCCTCAAAAGGTATATGTGACCTATACCTCGCAAGAGTATCTAGCCTTTAGACTCATTCAGGATAAATATCATTCTTAACATCACATATAACAAGCACTTTGCCATAGGGATGATCAGGATCATATCTCTTCTAAGATATGTCATTATAGTTGTGCTTAAGAAGTCACGTAGTACAGATAGTTCCTACCCATTGAACCTCCTTCATGGGATCTCCAATCATAGAGGTTGGGTTACTTCCCTAGGTGACTCCCTTTGAGTTTAAGCACATCCCCCTCGACAATTTAAATAATTAATTAGCAAGCTGAAAATTTTTATAATTGTACAGAATCTCTCGTTGATTTTATCTTTAGAACTTGTTCCCATTATTTTGATGATTACTTCCATTAGCTCTCTGAAATAATATTTCACACAAAGAATGTTAGAGAGCATAGAATATCAAAGGCACAATAAAGAAAATTAAAGAAGCACTTAATCACCTCATAAATAATAATATTTTCAAACTCATACACAAAATTAATAATCATTTAATAACGTATGATATCATTTTTTTTTTAAAATGTCATAAAAACATTAACAACCATCAAATAAAGAAAACCCCCACATTAAGGAACATTTTAAATACACTAGCAATAACTCCATAAAATATTAATACACTAATTTGTTAAATTTTAAAACTCATCAAAATAATAAACATTGTCATCTTAATTGTTCAAAATTAAGAACTAAAATATGAAACCGCTTGAAAACTAAAAACCCCCACATTAAAAAAATATTTTGTCAATCCTCACATTAATAAGATATTTATTGCTAAAACTGTAAATATAATATATAACTCATATATGTATTTAATAATAATCATTAACATTTATACTACAATTTCATTCAATACAACCACATAAATTATCATAATAATTTATTAGTCTTTTTAATATACTCTAATAATTAATTATTTAGATGTTATCATCTAATATGCATGATAACCACAAGAAACTATGAATTAATAGCTCACCACCTTGCATATAAGTTTCTAATAAACACATGAAAATTTGTAATAAAAAAAATTAATACATGCAAGTAACATACAAATTGAATTCTAAATCAATTTGTAATAATATGCAACCAAGATCAAAGATTTTCTTACGCTAAAATAATAACACACTTAATTAGTAACATATAAAATTAATTAAATCACAAATAATCAACATGTAATAAATATCAGTAGTAAAAATTTTCATAACTGAAATATTTATTAAACCATAATAAAAACTCATAAAAAGTTTTGATTATAAAACCACTACATTTAACTCATCTATATTCTTTGAAAAAAAAAATTCAACATTGAATCCTTAAATGAGTTTCTAATATACTCATGTAATTGTGCAATAAAATTTAGTGTATGTAAGTAACATATAAATTGGACATTTAACTAATTCATAATAATATGCAAAAAACATAACTCTCATATATTTAATAAGTAGCCAATATCACAAACAACAAACTTTAATATAATTAATATTTGTATAGTTTAAATAAAGCAACAACGAGAATATTTATGTTACCTCGTTGACAGATTTTTAAAGTAATATACTTACAAGATAGTTGTTGGAAAGTATACTATCGATCAATTTAGCCCAAACTGTTTCAACTGCAACTTTAGTATTTAACAATTTCAACATTAAAATTTTGTTAATGAGTACACAAGAAAATATATAAATAATCAAATACTTGAAAGACTCTAAAAACATGAACATTTTTTTAGCTACTTGTAGCATATATTAAAACACCATAAAGATGCATTTCATTTTTTTTTACATGTTAATCATAGACAATAAGATTTTACTTATAGTCATATGTCAACAATAATTCAAAATATATAATATATAATATATATTCACACAATACAAATAACTAATTGTCATATCGTTGCATTTTATTAAAATATATCAAATAAGAAGTTTCACACATCTACATGTCAAGTAAAACTTTTAAGCATTAAAAGGAAAATATTACAACATATATTATCTACTTACTCAAGCTTGTAACTTATGAAATATATCATCTTAACAACTTCACTTCAATAAATTAATTAGTATTAAACTCTAAGCTCATATATGTGCAGCACTTGATGCATTTTTTGCAAAAACTAAAAAAAAAAAATCTATACATACAAGTATATTCACAATATAAACACAAACACAATTTAGTAACCATAGTGTAATCAAACAAAAACAAATTTTGAAAAAATTAAAGTATATATAACAACCTATAATATTGTCATATGGTAAACAAAAAAAAAAAAAGAAGTAAACATATTTTCGATTTTTTGCTTATAAAATACTACCAATAATAAATCAACATGCCAATTATAAAATTAAAATACATGAGACACTTCTTTGGCTTTAGATTGTTGGGAATATTTATAATAAATTTAAATAATATAATCAAACAATAATATATTAAAGAAATAGCAAATATAAATTAGATTAACATAATAATATATTAAATAAATAGAACAAGTAAAGAGATAGAGTAAGAAATATGTGGCTTGAGCACTTAGGAGGCATGTCAAAGGCATTTTCCTAAAGGCAAAGAGTCCTCCCCTTGTGCGGGTCATATCGGTACTCAAGGGCTCCAAGATACAACTCAATGCTCACAGCCTATCTTTTCGATGAGCATGATCACTGAAAGAAAATAACCTGTCTTCATGTGTCGCGGTTGCTCAAAACATAGAAAATAATAAAAGAATATTCACCTTCTAATGTTAGAACCATGAGACTCCTTTATATAATAATTTTGTAGCTTAGGTAACTTACAAATTAATTCTTGTAACTCCCAAGCCATAAATTCTTAATAAAAACATGAACGTTACAAATAATAAGCGTCGTAACTCATGTTTTTATTATACTTGTAGTGTATAAAATTAATCTCAAAATAAATTTTGTAACTTATGATGTAAATGTTTGTTTTAAACCTTTTATCTTCAACAGTTATGGCTTACGAGGCTTGTGACAAGAGGAAACGAGGGAAAAAAATAGCCACAGAAATTTCTTTGAAGCCATAAAAAAGATGAGTTTTGTATCTATGAAGTTCAACGATCTCACATCTCACTCATATATGAAGCCCAAACACTTCACGTGTCTCACTTATCTCTTAAAGTTTGAAGGATTTGCACAGTTTTGAAGTCTGAAGAATTCAAAACATATCTGGATTTCACACTTTGTGGTGGAATTTGAAGAATTCGAGGAATAAATATGAGTTCAGAGAAGTTGTGTGACTACATTTTTTTGTGTAATGGAAAACACACTAATATAATAAAAGGATAATTTAGGAATTAAGTGCGATCTAGTAAGAAAAAAAATTAGAGATTTAGATTTTTTCATATAATGAACTTATAAGTGGGGGCTAACGAAATAGGAAGAGTGGATTGAATGGATCAACTCTTAATTATGTAGGACTTAGGTATAGGGTTAATATTGTGTATGTTAAATTAGGAATGGCAAACAAACCTGGTCAGCATCGGGGAATAATCCGAAAAATTAGGGTACGGGTCGGGGTGCATCTTTTTGTCTCTATCAGGTTTAGAGGTTTGGGATTGAAGCGGGGTTTGATATTATGTAAAATTTCTTATGTCCGTTAGTTTCTAATAAGTAACCTAAACCCGTTATCTATATGTAAGCTTTTGTCCCATTAGCTCAACAAGTAGCTCACTTTTCTAAAGCTCGCCCAAGCTCCTACCAAAAATTGAAAATATTAAGCTCCAACAAAGACTTCAACTTTCAAGATTAAATATAATAGACCGAAAAAGCGACCATTGAGTTAAAACACATTTCACTACAAATGTTGATCACCAAATAATTATATATATCAATTACATGGAAATAAATTAAAAATTTTAAAAAATATACAACTCGGGCTGAAAACCCCGGGTTATTGCAAAACACGAACTGGCCTCCCAAAAAAAAATCTCGGAAAATTTCCCGAGCCTCGGGTTTTGCCATCCCTAGTGGGTCAAGTTATATTTTAGCATAGTTAAACAGTAAAATAACAAATTCCTTGCATAGAATCTTTTGAGGAAAATATGAATATTTTATTATTTAACTTGGTTTGACAACAGACTACTTTGATCTATTTCCTCGGTTATGATCTATTCAGAGTTATATGCTACTTTGCAGTTTATTTTAATGTGCAGTTCTAAGGGTAGGGATTGTTAATTTTTAGTAGATATAGATTTTTTTTTTTTTTTGGCAATGAAACCAGCGGGGGATAAATTGTTATTAATAATCCTTATATTGTGAATCACTTGTTAACTTTAGGTTTTAATAACTTTTTATTAAAATATAAAATTATTCAGTATTTTATATGAATAAATGGATAATATTGATGATAAACATTATTGGTATCATATTAAATTAGTGTAATTCACGTAGTCAATTTATTATGATTAGGGTCAGATAATTGTGACTTGACTTTTTAACTTAAAAACATATTAATCATAATCTTTCATCTAAATATTGATCTAATGGTTAATTAAAAAGTAAATAATAATAATAATAATAATAATAATAATAATAATAATGAGTATACATCATAGATCTACATTATTCTTAAAAATTGTCTATCTTCTACTTAAAAAAAAAAGTCCTAAAACTTTTATCCTCCAAAGTCTTCGTAAGCAAATTAGTTTTCACCTGAAAAATAATCCATAACAACTGGCTTTTAAAAACAATGGACAAAATTCCTAGATGAGTCCAAGAATTGATTCACTAGGTAACAACAGCTTTTTAATAACAAGCAAGCTGCTCTTCTTTTACCTTTTTTTTTGGTCCCCTTGTTGTAGATTGAATGAAAGGTGGTTGGTTAGTATTTCTATTTAAATTAAGAAATTAAGTCACAATAACTTTTATTTATGAATAATATTATAGTACATATTTTACAGATAAATTTATTTGACATTATTTTTTTATTTACATTTAATTTATCCATATTTGTCGAATGGACTATTTTATGATAATAATTATTTTATTTATTCCCGAATATAAAAGTTTACGTAAAAAGTCTATTTAGTATTGAAGAAATGTCGCAAACTATGTTTACATTTTGTCTTAATATCATCTAAAAACATCTTTTACACTTTTATATAAGCGTTGTCCCTACCTTTTGAAAAATTCATCATTGACCACTCTTCTATTAGTTTATCGTTAGATGACATCATTTTTTCACCCAAAACCTTGACAATTATCAAACTATTCTTAACCTATAAAATAAATAATTCGCATTCCAAATTCAAAATTTTTAAATTAAATAATTGAAATCAATTAAAAAAGAAAGAAAAGAATTTCAATCACCCCCAAAACAAATTAAACCACGAACAACACCCCTAAAGAAATCCTGTCACCACCGCCACAAACCCAAAATCTGCCACACCCCCATTAGCAACACCAGTCACTAGGAGCTCCACCATCGCCATCCCTCCAAACCCAATAGCCTCCATCAACACTAGTAACTCGCAAACCACTGCACACTCTATTGTCGATCGCCATGCCAGCACTAGTTGCCACACCTAGTCCCAAATCGCCTCCAAATTTGTAGACCAGTTGTCGCACCACTAGCCTTAAATTGCCACCGAAAAATGAAATTATTCCATTCCTCTTCTGAGACTAAGATGTTGCTAGGCTAATTCCTTGATTTTTCTTTTTCTATTTAGTTTGAAATTTGTTGTTGGGTGTTGCTAGGTTGTTGCTCCCGGTTTGCTGTTGCTGAGTGTTGTTGGGTTGTTGCCCCCGGTTTGCTAATGTCGTGTATTGCTGGTCATTGCTCCCAGTGTGCTGCTGTTTGGTGTTGTTGGGTTGTTGCTCCCGGTTTGCTGCTATTGGGGTTTGCTGCAAAACTGCTTCTGGGTTTTTGTTGTTTTCATAATTAAAGTTGTTTTGAAAGTTGTTCTCATGTTGAATCAATGGTGTATGGGTGGTGCATCAATGGAGGTGATGTTGCTAGGTCGCTTATGTGATGGGTTAACGGTAGAAGTGGTGAGTTTTCCCTTGCAAATAATATAGGTTAAATATATTTTTTGTTCAATTTAAGTCAAATAATTTCTTTAGCTTGGTGGTAAGGGGCAAGTTTAGTGTTTCAAACTCTTGATCCCACGTTTGAATCCTTACAACTTATAAATTTCAATTGAATTTTAATTTATATATTATTGACTGTGTATCATAAAATGACCATTATAATCTTCTATATTTAATTTATTTACATTTATTTAACAATTAAATTAAAAAAGCGTGGTAGGTGATAAATTTTTTAAAAGGTAGAGAGGACAATTATATAAAAGTGTAAAAGCCATTTTTAGATTTTATTAAAACAAAACGTGGGAGTGATTTGTGGCATTTCCTCATGTGGTATTATATATGTTGTTATTTATTTGTATCTATAATATTCCTCCTCGGCAATCTATCACTTTTTTTTGTACGAAGCTCAAGAAGTCCGAGTCCACGGCCATTTTTCTCAGTCTTTTTTGCGAAAATTCTAACGGGTGGCCGTAACCTTTATGCGTCAAACCATCTAGTCTCTTGGTTTACATTGCAAAACTCTCCCACCATCACTTTCTTACATCTTTCTATTTTAAAAATTAAAATTGCTAAGCCACCAATATTACCATAAAATCTACTTGTTTCCAAGTCTCTTAATTATCTCCATCACCTTGCACAGCATGCACAACCGTCTCTTCCCTCCGCTTGGTATCCATTTCATTTCTATTATCTTCTGCATCTTCATCTCCATCCCCTCATCTTACTCCGATGACGATAATGAACAGTACAAGGCATGCCGTCATCCCTTTGAGTGCGGGGGACTAAGTGATGTCCGGTATCCTTTCTGGGGAGGCAATAGGAATATCTCATACTGTGGTCTTAAAGAATTCGAGCTTAAGCGTCATGAAAACCAGTACGCTACAATGGTATCTACATCTCAAACGTTTCGAGTTCTACGCATGGACTCTCCTCGTCAAACGATGACCCTTGCTCGTGAAGATCTATGGGAAAATGTCTGTCTTAAAACACTCCGGAACACGACTTTCAACCAAACTCTCTTTACTTATTATGACCTCCAAAACATTCGAAACCTCAGCTTATTCTACGATTGTTCCGATGAAGTCTCAGACGGGGCAAATAAATATACTTGTCATATATTAGGCAGTACTGAATGGAGGACTGGCTTTTACATGGTCGATGAGGATGACAAGTTTCAAAAACTCTCCGACACATGTAAAGGGGTTATTAAAGTCCCCGTTACATCAACATCTTCCAATAATTTTGGACCTGATCAAGTCTTTCAGGGCGAAGCATGGCTGAGGTGGGCTTTGCAGCAAGGGTTTGAAGTGAAGTATAATGCAGAAAATGAACTTTGTTATAGATGTTGGAATTCTAGCGGGATATGCGGATCTGATTCTTCAAATAATTTTTTGTGCCTTTGTCATGATGGACCTCACCCGTCTACCTGTCCTGGACCTCCTGGTATGCATGTCCTTCGTTTTCCTCTTACAGTATTTCTTATGCTCATCTTCTCAGCGTATATATATATATATATATATATATTTTATTCTTATTTAGTTTCCGGATTCACTGTTAAGCAAACTTTACTTGGTAATAGAAGAGACGTCAGTTACATAGCTGTAAAGCTAACGATAATATTGTTAGAGAATTCAGAGGGAGGACTTGCCCTTGGGTTAAGATTAAGCAATCAAAGTTGAGAGTTTTTCCACACAATTTTAGTCGATTTAATCTCTTTCTGTTTTCTCTTCTCTGTTTTCTCAACCAAAAAAAAAAAAAAAAGAGGCTACTACGCTGATTTTCTTTCAACAATTTATCTTCGGGAAAAAAAAAAAACCTTTAGCTTTTAGCATCCTAGTCTTGTCGCTTATATATATTTCATGAGATATCATGTGTACGCAATGTTTTGTTCAGATTAGAATTCAAACTATTACTTCAAGCATATTTTGCAAATTTTCTATTCCTTAAGATTGTTTGCCTCTTTCTTACAGAAACGATACTATACATCGTTGACTGGATCCTGATTTTTCTTTAATTGACACAACCTAGAAATCGCTCTAAGATTTTTACAGCGGTTAGCGTAAAAAATTAATCAAACTGAATATATTAATTTATTCTTAAAGTTATATTATAGAATTCGACTTTGGGTTAGATTATTATAATAGATTAATGGGAGTATTTATTAATAATTTATAGCTTCAGCACAATTTCTTTTTTAAATTAAAATTTATATTAAAAGGCAAGACAGCTTATACAAATTAATGTTTTAGAAGATTAAACCTTTTGGAAAAGTGCTGTGCATTGGGATCAGAGACTTGGTCCTGCAAGAATTACACCCAAAGATTTAATATATGGAGTTGATAATTTTATTAATTAGCATCATTTATTGTCTCTTATACTTTAGTTCGGGTCATGAATCCACAAGGTTTGGTTTAAAAAATTTATAAATTAAAGAAGTCAGCTTTTACTGTTAGCAATTTTAATTTGACCGTGATTATTACTTAATTGTTTTATATTTTTTTATTTTAAACTTGTTTGTAAGGGCTTTATTTTCTGGGTCGTAATCATAGCTGGTTTTAATTAATAAAAATCACTTATTTGACAAGAAAAACCACATCCAGAGACTGGTCATGATCATCTGTTCTATGACTTGACTTTATGTTTCTTTAGTGAACGTCATACGAGGGATACTTGGAGTCCACTTTAAACAAGTCAAAAAGTGATGAAAGAAGGAGCTGGGAAATTTCCGCCTTCGATTTATGCTTAATCTAAGGGCCTTCACATTTCCAAGAAACCATCCAAACATAGGCGCCCTCACTCCTGATGCTTTTTCTTTAATTCTTCTATTTAATTATCATAGTTGAGGCTCACAATACCTTTCTCTTTCTATTCATCTTTTTGCAAGTTCAATTCCTCCAAAAGATCCCCAACCGATCAAGCCATACCAACTACACAGAATTTTCCTTAATTTCTTTCTTTCATACTTAATCCACTCTAGATGGATCCCCAAAACTTCTTCATATTCAAAACACTTCTGCAACAATGTGTTGTTGCCTTCGTCTTCATGACCACCTTGGCCGAAACTTCTTCACATTCAAAACACTTCTGCAAAGAACGCACTTTCGCTTATATAACTAAGCACAAATGCATCAATTAATTCAGGAAGGTGGGAAAGTTACATAGTTACCCTTTCGGTTACGGTTATCAAAGTTAGGAGGTAGGGTTATATGAAGTTATTTCTGGAACTTGGGAGTCATTTGCATTATTATAGTAAACCTCAGGGTCATCAGTGAAATATTTTCTGTCTCCTATTTACCCCAAAACTATTTCGAAAATTCTTAAAAGCGTCAATATTAAAAAATCTTGTAAGTTTATTCTATAATGAAAAAAGAGTTGATTCAAACTCTTTCTTTTTCATTTAGAGGACTCTTATAACCTAAATGACAAGAAAGCTGCCCACTTCTAGTTCCTTAATTTCTAACTTTTTTTTTTGGTCCCCTTTTTATAGATTTAAATGAAGGGTTGTTGATAGTATTTCTATTTCTATTTAAATCAAGAAATTAAATCACAATGGCTTATTTTTATTTATGAATAATATTATAAATACTTATTTTACAGATAAGTTTGCTAGACCATATTATATATAACCAAAATAAAATTACAGGAAAACTAAAGGTAATAAAAAAATAGAAAAATTTTAACGTGGTTTGGTTTAACTAAGCTATATCCATTAGACTAATTCAAGCCTAAGAACTCCACTATGAACAGATATTTATAACAATCTTAGGTCCTACAATCTCCAAACTCCATCTATAACATACTCCGTCTATTTTGACTCATAATTTTGTAAATAAGTTCTTACAAAAACCTTTACATCTCATGACAATTCTCACTTCTTTGAAAATACAAAATAATAGAAGAGAAGAGAAGACAACTCAAAACAAAACTAATTTATAAATCTTAATAATATGCAAATAAGCTCACCCTGAAGGAAGTTATATCTATATATAACTCGGGGATGCTCTCTTCAACTTGACCTCAACGTCCTCAACTTCGAAATCATTCAACGTACATGCTCTTTCTTTATATAGGCAACTTTATGATCAGATTATTAACTTCTCAAAACTGATAGATGATCAATGAAACAAGATGAAGTAGATCAGACAATGAGATAAGTGCGCGTCCATGGCTTGAGGAGTGAAGCGAATCGAATGCCTTTCATGGAGTTGATCGTGAGTTAAACATAAATAATCGAATGATCAATTTAATAGCTATGAAAATTAATCGAGATTCCGATAAGTAAATAATCAAATGATCAATTTAAGAGCTACGGTAATTAATCAAAGTCACGATAAAGATAAAGATAAGACAGTAAACAAGTGAGATAAAAAATCATCAAATCATCAAATGCAACTTTGGTTTAAAAGAGTGAAAATATACTACATACAAATAGGTCATAACCAAAGTCGTGTAACAAACATAAATATATAATTAATTCGATCTCAACACTTGGTTTCCCAACCAAGTTAATTTGATATTCTTTTTTATTAATATTTAATTTATCCATGTTTGTTGAATGGTCTCTTTTATAATAATAATTATTTTATTTATTCTGTGCAGTAGATGTAAAAAATCTGTTTACTATTATATATGTTGTTTTATGTGTGTGATATATATATATGTATGTATGTATGTATGTATATGTATCTTCCTTGGCATTTTATCGCCATTTTTTAGGACACTCAAAAAGTCCAAGTCCAAGTCCAAGTCCAAGTCCACCGCCATCGGTCCAAGTCTTGTTTGCGAAAATTCTAGTGGTTGGTCTAACCTTTATGCGTCAAACCAAGTAGTCTCTTGGCTTAAATTGCAGAACTCTCCCACCATCACTTTCGTTCATCTTTCTCCTTTGAAAAAAAAAATTGCTAAGCCACCATTACCATTGACATTACCATAAAATCTGCTTTGTTTCCAAGTCCATGACCTTGCACAGCATGAACAACCGTCTCTTCCCTCCGCTTAGTATCCATTTCATTTCCATTATCTTCTGCATCTTCATCGCCATCCCCTCATCTTACTCCGATGATGACGAGAAGTTCAAAAATTGCAGTCTCCCTGTTGAAAAGTGATGCAAATTCTAAAAAACTAAAGTCGGTAGTTTTGACAATCAGCCAATGAGAAGCCAAGATTGATGTCGGCAGATGTGGGACAAGAGAGCTAGCAAACATGCAACCGACGTAAGAACTTCCTGAAGCTACTAGACCATGCAGCCATGCAAGCCATGAAGCCAAATGCACTTCTTCTCTTTTCCAGCAAATTCTAGACAAACATAGCACCGACTTCAATTAATTATTAAACAAATGGTGTCACCGACTTTTGTAACCGCCTATGACATCTATAAATAGGCAATTGCACTTCCAAATTGTATGAAGAAAAAATAGCTAGTGCATTAGTGTTCAAGTGAAACGGTGCTCACTATACTAGAGTTCTATAGCTAGCTAAGGTTGTATTGATTTAAATCATTTTCAATACAATCAAATATTTTATATATTCTATTTTCTAACAGTGGTATCAGAGCTTCGTTCGGTTATTGTGGGGCGATAAATTATTAGCTACCATGGCCGAATCAAGTACCTCATCAATGCCAGTATCAGTACCAGTATTCAATGGCGAAAACTTTGATTACTGGTGTATTAAGATGAGGACATTCTTTCAGTCTCAAGGCTTATGGAGTATCATCCAAAACGGATTTGAAACTCCAGAAGATATTTCTAGTCTATCTGAAGCAGAGCAGAAGAGGTTGGAAAATCTACAAGAAAAAGACTCAAAGGCGCATTTTATTATTCAGCAAGCATTATCAGCAGACATATTTCCAAGAATTGTTGAAGCTACAAGCGCCAAGCAAGCATGGGATATCTTAAAGAAAGAGTTCCATGGGGATGAGCAGGTACGACTTTCTGTACTACAAACTTTAAGAAGAGATTTTGAGAATACTAAAATGAAAGAATCTGAGACTGTTAGAGATTATTACTCTAGACTCAAGGAGATAGTAAACCACTGAGAATTTATGGAGATAATATTACTGATAAAAGAATTGTAGAGAAAATATTAGTTACTGTCACTGATAGATATGATTCAATAGTGACTTCTATTGAACAAGCAAAAGACATAACTAAACTTTCAGTGACAGAATTGATGGGCTCATTAGAAGCATATGAAAAAAGAAAGATGCATAAATGAATCATTAGAAAATGCATTTCAATCAAAATTTAATTTTCATTCTTCAAAGCCCAAATATGAGCCCAAAAAATCAAAAGAAATTTCTAGAGGAGGAGAAGGCTCTAGAAATAAAGAAATAGAAAATATCCTCCTTGTGGCATATGTAAGAAAACAAGCCATTTGGAGAAAAATTGTTGGCACCGTGGCAAACCACAATGCTACAATTGTAAGAAATTTGGGCACTTAGAAAAAGATTGTCGATTAAAAGCAAGTCATCAAGCCAACTATTTAGAAAAAAAAGATATAAGTGGCATATTGTTCTACGCCTGTCAAGCCGCATCAGAAGAAAAGAGCAACAAGTGGTATATTGACAGCGGATGTAGTAATCATATGACTGGTGATGAAAGTATTTTCTGTGATATTGATACTACAAATAAATCACAAGTCAGACTGGGTAATGGTGCTCTAGTAGAAGCCAAAGGCAAAGGGACAATTGCTATAGAGTCAGAGAAGGGAACGAGGTTCATCCAGAATGTCTTATTAGTCCCTAGCTTGAAACAAAACCTACTCAGTGTGGGTCAAATGATCCAGAATGGTTATTCTCTACACTTTGAAGGTGATACATGCACAATTTATGATAAAAAGAATAAAAGCTTAGTGATTGCTAAAGTGAAGATGGAGCAACGTAATTTCCCTCTCCAATGGAGATATGCTAAAGAAGCAGCAATGAAGGCACAACATGATGACTCATGGTTGTGGCATCGAAGATTCGGTCATTTCAACTTTCATGGATTGAGAATTCTTCATCAGAAAAAGATGATGAAGGACCTACCTGATATAAGAGAAAAAGATGGCGTATGTGAAGGTTGTCTACTTGGGAAGCAACAACGTCAATCATTTCCATCTGGAAAAGCATGGAGAGCAAAGAAATTATTAGAACTTGTACATACTGATGTGTGCGGTCCAATAAGAACTGCTTCGCTCAATCAGAACAGGTACTTCATTTTATTCATTGACGATTATTCAAGAATGACTTGGGTCTATTTTCTTCGAGAAAGATCACAAGTCTTTGAGATCTTTAAGAAGTTTAAGGCCTATGTTGAAAATCAAAGTGGTCACAAAATAAAAGCTCTAAGAAGTGACCGTGGTAAAGAGTACACCTCCAACCAATTTGATAAGTTTTGTGAAGATGAAGGAGTGGAACATCAATTAACAGTTGGGTACGCTCCTCAGCAAAACGGTGTATCTGAAAGAAAGAATAGAACGGTGATGGAGATGGCTAGATCAATGCTAAAAGATAAAGGCCTGCCAAACACATTTTGGGCAGAAGCAGTCTACATTGCAGTCTATCTTCTTAACAGATGTTCAACAAAAGCCGTTCAAAATAAGACTCCAGTTGAAGCATGGAGTGGACGCAAGCCATCAGCAAAACATCTCAAAGTTTTTGGTTGTATATGCTATGTTCACATTCCAAAGGAGAAACGAAGCAAGCTGGATGAAAAAACAGAAAAAGGAATATTCTTGGGCTACAGTACTCAATCCAAGGGCTACAGAATCTACAGTCTCAAGTCCAAGAAAATAATTATCAGTCGAGATGTGGAATTTGATGAAAATGCTTCATGGAACTGGGAAGAAGAAAAAGTTGAACATAGAAGTATCATAGTTCCATTTCAATCACTCCCTCCACATCAACAACAAGTAGTAACTGAAGAATCAGATTCTGAAACAAGAACTTCAATTGATTCTCCAATTTCAGAACATGAAGACTCCCTTCAACAAGAAGAATCTTCTCCAGAGGCACCGCCAAGGAAGGTGAGATCTCTTGTTGATATTTATGAATCTTGTAACTTCACTACAATAGAGCCAGAAAGTTATGAAGCAGCTTTAAAGCAAGAAGTGTGGGTGAAGGCTATGCAAGAAGAAATAAAGATGATCGAGAAAAATAATACTTGGGAGTTGGTGGACTATCCTAAAGATAAAGAAATCATTGGAGTGAAATGGATTTACAAGACAAAGCTCAACTCCGATGGCTCAATTCAAAAACACAAAGCAAGACTGGTTGCAAAAGGCTACTCACAACAATATGGAGTTGATTACAATGAAACATTTGCTGCAGTTGCACGTCTAGACACAATTAGAGCCCTTATTGCACTAGCTGCTCAAAAGAAATGGAAGATTTATCAACTAGATGTGAAATCAGCATTCTTGAACGGATTCCTTGAAGAAGATATCTATGTAGAACAACCTCAAGGATTCGTGATCCAAGGAAAAGAAGATAAAGTTCTAAGGCTTAGAAAAGCATTGTATGGATTAAAACAAGCTCCAAGAGCCTGGTATAGTAGAATTGATGAGTACTTCGCAAAACAAGGATTCAGGAGGAGCAAATGTGAACCGACTCTCTACACTAAGACAGAAGATCAAAGCATTCTTATTGTTTCATTATATGTGGATGATCTTATCTACACTAGCAACAATGAGAAGTTGCTCAAAGAATTTAAGGAAGATATGATGAAGACTTTCGAGATGACAGACTTGAATTTGATGCACTACTTTCTCGGCATCGAAATAAGCCAAAGAAAGTCTGGAATCTTCATATCTCAGAAAAAATATACTGAAAGTCTATTGAAGAGATTCAACATGAATGAATGCAGGTCAGTGGCAACTCCTCTAATTACTAATGAAAAATTGAGAAAGGAAGACGGTTCAGGAAAGGCAGATGCTTCACAATTCAGAAGCCTCATTGGAAGCCTACTCTACTTAACAGCAACAAGACCGGATATCATGTATGCTACAAGTCTTCTCTCAAGATTCATGCAAAATCCTACACAAGTCCATTATGGAGCTGGTAAAAGAATTCTCAGATACTTACAGGGAACAAAAGATTACGGCATCTGGTTTAACTCCACTGCTGAAGGAAAATTGATTGGCTACACTGATAGTGACTGGGCTGGATCAGTGGATGTTATGAAGAGTACATCTGGATATGCATTCACTTTGGGTTCAGGAATATTTTCATGGACGTCCAAGAAACAAGACAATGTTGCACAGTCATCAGCAGAAGCAGAATACGTAACAGCAGCAAATACAGTGAGTCAAGCAATTTGGCTGAGACATATACTAGAAGATATGGGAGAACCACAACATCAAGCTACAGAGATTAAATGTGATAGCAAGTCGGCAATAGCAATGGCTAAAAATCCTGTCTTCCATAGCCGTACTAAACATATTGTGATAAAATATCACTTTCTCAGAGAAGTAGAAGCAAAAAAAGAAATAGAGCTCCAATATTGTCGAACTGAAGAGCAACTAGCAGACATTTTCACAAAAGCGCTACCACGAGAAAGATTCGAATTGCTTCGAGGATTAATTGGAGTTACTAGAATATGCATCAAGGAGGAGTGTTGAAAAGTGATGCAAATTCTAAAAAACTAAAGTCGGTAGTTTTGATAATCAGCCAATGAGAAGCCAAGATTGATGTTAGCAGTTGTGGACAAGTCAACCAGCAAACATGCAACCGACGTAAGAACTTCTTGAAGCTACTAGACCATGCAGCCATGCAAGCCATGAAGCCGAATGCACTTCTTCTCTTTTCCAGCAAATTCTAGTCAAACATAGCACCGACTTCAATTAATTATTAAACAAATGGTGTCACCGACTTTTGTAACCGCCTATGACATCTATAAATAGGCAATTGCACTTCCAAATTGTATGAAGAAAAAATAGCTAGTGCATTAGTGTTCAAGTGAAACGGTGCTCACTATACTAGAGTTCTATCGCTAGCTAAGGTTGTATTGATTTAAATCATTTTCAATACAATCAAATATTTTATATATTCTATTTTCTAACACTCCCCTACTCTTGTGGGTCGATAAAGGACATTCAGTATCCTTTCTGGGGAGGAAGTAATAGGCCTCATCAGTATTATGGTCGTGAAGGATTCGAGCTCAAGTGTCATGAAGATCAGGAGTACACTACCATAGAATCTCCACCTCAAACGTTTCGAGTTCTAAGCATAGATACTAATCACCAAACAATGAAGATTGCTCGTGACGATCTATGGGAAAATTTCTGTCATAAAACACTCGAGAACGCGACTTTCAACCGAACTCTCTTTAGTTATGACCTCCAAAACATTCGAAACCTCAGCTTATTCTACGATTGCTCCAATGAAGTCTTAGACGGGCCAAATAAATATACTTGTCTCCTATCAGACAGTACTGAACAGAGGACTGGCTTTTACATGGTCGATGAGGATGACAAGTTTCAAAAACTGTCCGACACATGTAAAGGGGTTATTAAAGTCCCCGTTCCATCAACAGCTTCCAACAATTTTGGACCCCATGATCAAGCACTTCAGCACGAAACATGGCTGAGTTGGGCTTTGCAACAAGGGTTTGAAGTGAAATATAATGCAGAAAATGAACTATGTTCTGGATGTTGGAATTCTAACGGGATATGCGGATCTGATTCGTCAAATAATTTTTTGTGCCTTTGTCGTGATCAACCTCAACTGTCTACCTGTCCTCCTGGACTTGGTATGCATGTCCTTCCTTATTCATCTTACACTACTTTTTACGCTCTTCTTCTCAACAAATATATTTTATATTAAGTCGTCGTTAGTTTCACTGTTAAGGCAAATATACTTCGTATCTTAAACACAAGGAGACATAGATTATTTCCTCTATTTTTTTTTTTATTTAGCTGCCTTCTTGGGGTTTAGATTATCATCATGGTTTGAACTACTTAAACTATTATATAGTTGATTGGATCCTTATTTTTCTTTAATTTCCACACAATCTTGGGGAAATCTCTTAAAAGACTTTTTACAACCGGGTGGGGATGGTTGTTAGGAATTAATCGAACTCGAGCATATTATTCTAAAAGTTATTCAATTTACGTGATTCGTTTTTTATATTAGATTATTCTAGACTACATATTGGAGTGTTTAATAATTAATAGCACCAAGCCAGTTTCCTTTTTTGATTAAAGTTCATAATCAAACAGCAAAACAACTCTTACGAAATATTGTTTTAGGAGATAATTACATTGTAGAGGTAGTCCAAATTGGGATCAGCAGTTTCTGCGTTAAATACACCAGAAGACTTAATTTATGTTTTTTTTTTAATTTTATCAGTAATCCAGTCTTAGTCTTTTATATCTTAAGCGATGTCCTGAATCCATAAAGTGTGGTATAGCAATTTTTAAATTTAAAGATATCAGTAGCTTTTACAGTTACCTATTTTATATTTTAATTTGATTGGTTGTTATTTTATTTTTTAAACTTGTTTATGGTGTAAGATATTTGAGTAATATGGCCGAATGATTTTATTAAGTTACAGAGTGAATCAATATATACACAGAAGCCATACCAAAACCTATCCTATTATAAATGAGCTAGCAGTACATGATTTAATTTAGGAAGCAAAAAAGCAAATGATTGAAGACAGAAACAGAAACAAATTGAAAACTTAATGACATAATCATCATGGAGATTCCCTATTATCTGGGTCATAATCAAAGCTAATTTTAATTCATAAATATCACCTACTGAGACTACTCTAGTTGACCTGACTCTATGTCGATTTGATATAATTTGGGAACTTTACAGAAGGGATAGTTGGAGTCCACTTTGAACAAGTCGTCTGAGTGAAGAAACTGGGAAGCTGCCTTTTACCCAATTTTTTGTCTCGAGACCCTCACATGTTATTGATGGTTTATTTTTTTTTCTATCAAATTATCAAGTTCAATCTCACACCGACTACATTGAATTTTCCTCCATGCCTCCCTTCAATTCACACCTTTCTTCTGCTTTCTCATTTCTTTCCTTTCACCTTTCCATCCCAGATGGATCCCCGGAACTTCTCCACATTCACAACATCTCTTCATGAATTTGTTGTTATCCTCGTTTTCTTGGCCACCTTAGCCACCCTAACTCTGTCTGTTGACCCAAAATTTGAGGCCTGTGCACCCAGAACCTGTGGCAATGGCCTTAATATAACATTTCCATTTTGGATTTCTGATGAACAAGAATCCTATTGTGGCTATCCCAACTTTGGGATCACCTGCAATGACCAAAATCCTATACTCAACATTTCCAATGGTGATTATATCATCAAAGATATCTTCTATGGTAACAATTCACTACTCGTGGCCAATTCTGCTGCCTCTGAGGACACATGTCTAACTCCTCCACACAATCTAACTCTTGCTTGTTCTCCATTCGGTAGTAGTCTTGATAATATAGATCTCCTCCTGTACAACTGCACCAAGAAGCCTCTCGAGTGTGGTCCGTATCCTATAAGTTATGCTACCAATGGTACACTTTATTCGTTTGCTGTTGGTCACAAGGATTGGCTCAGGAATGTAAGCTATCCAATTGAGTCGTGCCAGTCTTTTGTTTGCGCACCAGTGAATTCTGAAAATAGTGGTGGTGGAGCTAATTTGTTTGAAATGAATTATGATGCAATGGGTCCATTGGAATGAAGGAAGCTCTGGAGCACGAAGTGTTCGTGCTTTCCGCAGAGAATTTGTATTCAACGTTTCCAGAAAAAAATATACTAGAATATTTATCCAGATTGTATTCAGTCCCAGCTCCCATTTGGTTTTGTACAATCTGATTTGTGTAAAAGACAAAAACGATGCGTTTAACCTCAATCTCTTTTGGACAGAAAATGACAAACTACATAAAGTAAAATATCAAAGAAATAGGAATGCATAAAGTAGAAAATAAAATAATAAACTGTGACACTCTTTAACTGGGAAGTGGCATTCTTCGACCAGCTATGTAGGTTCTGCATCAATCTCCCCTACCTTGGAAGAACTCGACCTTGAGTTTTCTTCAAGAACAGCCACATTATCTAGAGGAAAATATTAAAAAATGTCCTTGACATTGAAGGTATTGGAGATCTTCATATGGGATGAAAGATCAACAACATATGCATTGTCACCAAGCTACTTTGTTATACGAAAAGGGCCTATCTTTTTAGCTTGAAGCTTGTGATACGTACTAGTTGGGTAACGATGCTTGTTGAGATGGACCATGACCAAGTCACCTTCCGTAAACAATTTCTCACGACGGTGTTTGTCGACAGCAATTGTATAATGGGAGTTGGAATCCTCAAATTTTTGTTTAACCTCTTGGTGAAGTTGATGAATTTGTTTGGCAAATCTCTCAACAGGTTTACTTTTGCATTAAGGAAGACCAATCAGGTCCATAGTGGAGGATGGAACTTTAGTGTAAACAATTGCAAAAGGGGCTTTTCCAGTGGATTTGTTAACCATATTGTTGAAAGCAAATTCTGCTTGAGCTAGAGCAAGGTCCCACATCTTCAGTTTATCTCCAGTGATGCTTCAGATCATGGATTCTAATATTCGATTAACCATCTCTGTTTGACCATCAGTTTGGGGATGGTAAGTGCTGCTAAGTGTCAAAACAGTATCAAATTTCTTCCATAAAACACGCAAAAAGTGGCTAACAAATGTGACGTCATGATCGGAGGTGATGGACTTGGGAATGCCACGGAGCTTAACAACTTTCTGAAAGTATATATTGGCAATGTTGCAAGCATTGGCAGTTTTTCTACATGGAATGAAGTGGGCCATTTTAGAAAACCTATCAACAACAACAAAGATAGAATCCTTCCTTCTTTGGGTTAAAGGTAAGCCCAACACAAAATCCATACTAATATCTTCCCAAATGTTCTCTGGAACTGGCAAAGGAGTGTACAACCTTGTGTTTTGAGAGTGACCCTTAGTTGCTTGACAAATACCACATCGTTCTACAAACTTGGTAATGTCATGATGCATCTGTGGCCAATGGAAATGATCCATAATGGCTAAGATGGTTTTATCCCTCCCTGTATGAGCTACAAGTCCCCCTGAATGCAATTCTCTGATTAATTGTTCTCTCAATGATGTTTTAGGGATACACAATTGGTTTTCTTTAAATAAGAACCCCTGCTGTATATGGAAATCACCTGAGGCAGAATGTTGAATACATAGTGCTAAAGTCATCATCAGATTCATACTGCTCCTTCAAAGAATCAAACCATGTGATTTCAGATTGGAGAGTAACAAGCAAATTGGCACGACGACTCAAAGCATCGACTACTTTTTTCATTTGACCAGCTTTATGCTTAAAAAGAAAAGCGAACTTTTGGAGGAAAAGTACCCACCTAGCATGCATCCGATTGAGATTTTTTTGAGAATTCATGTATTTAAGAGCTTGAGGGTCACAATGGAGTATACATTCCTTTTGTATCAAATAATGTTCCCAATGTTGTAAAGCCCTCATGAGAGCATAGAGTTCATGTCCATATGTTGTCCAATTTTGCCGCGTATCATTGAGTTTCTCGCTAAAGAACTCAATTGGCTTGCCTTCTTGTGTTAGGACAGCACCAATCCCTGTCATACATGCATTAGTTTCCACCTCAAAAACACGATCAAAATTTGGGAGGGTGAGGACAGGTGAAGAACTAAGCTTGTCTTTAATCAATGCAAAGCTGATATCTTGCTCCATTCCCCAATTAAACTTTCCTTTCTTTAGGCAGTTTGTAATTGGAGCAACAATGGTGCTGAAATTTTCAATAAAATGCCTGTAAAAGGTTGCTAAGTCGTGGAAGCTTCGAACTTCATGGATTGTGGTTGGAGTAGGCCAATCTCAAATACTTTCAATTTTTTTTCATCAACATGAATACCCTGCCCACTGATAAGAAATCCTAAAAACAAAACTTGTCTAGTGAGGAACTCACACTTTTTGATATTTAGGAACAACTTGTTGGTCCGTAGTGCTTTAAGAACTTGTCGGAGGTGATCCAAGTGTGCTTATTTGGATGGGCTGTAAATCAGGATGTCGTCAAAGTAAACCACTGCAAATAGCCCAATGAAAGGCTTCAAAACCTCATTCATAAGGTGCATGAAGGTACTTGGAGCGTTACACAACCCAAAGGGCATAACTTGCCATTCATAGAGGCCTTCTCGCGTCTTGAACGCTGTTTTCCATTCATCCCCTGGCTTGATTCGGATTTGATGATATCCACTCTTCAAATCCAATTTTGAAAAGAATTGAGACCCTTCCAATTTATCCAAAATATCCTCAAGGAGGGGAATAGAAAAATGATACTTTATACTGATCTTATTTATCGCCTCACTATCAACACACATCAGCCAACTTCTGTCTTTCTTGGGAACCAATAGGGCTGGAATAGTGCAAGGGCTAAGGCTTACTCGAACCAATTGTTTGGCTACCAACTCATCCACAATGCCTTAAAGAATCTCATGTTCTTTTGGGCTCATTCGGTAATGTGGAAGATTAGGTAAATTGGACCCAAGGACAAAGTCTATTTGATGTTGTATGTTGCGCATGGGGGGAAGACCTTTAGGTAAATCATTTGGAGTTAAGTCATAAAATTCTGCCAATAATTCCTCAATAACATGGGGCATACAAGTCTCTCGGTGGGGGCTCCCTTTAGTTAACAAAGCCATAATTATTTCACTTTCTTTAAGCACAGAACAGAACTCCAGTCCAGAGACTGTATACAGGGTCAGTTTTGAAGATATTGGCATTTTTTGAATGAGTGGCAACAATACAACCTTCTTTTCTTTCCACTGGAAGATATAACTATTGTTATTCCCTTTGTGTAATGCATCTACATCGAATTGCCATGGACGTCCAATTAAAATGTGACATGCATCTATATCAACAACATCACATAATATCTCATCTTGATAATATTTTTCGATAGAAAAAGGAACCCGACAAAATTGACTGACCTAAGTTTTAGACCCTTTTTTAATCCAACCTATTTTGTAGGTTGAGGGTGCTTTTCTATGATGAGATTGAGGGCCTTCACTAAAGACTTTGAAACTATGTTTTCGCAGCTGCCACTGTCAATTATAACATCACAAACCTTCTTCTGAATGGTGCAACAAGTCCTAAAAATAGAATGCCTTTGTGAAGAATCTTGTTGATGAGATAGTAAAACTTTCTGGACAATGCAAACAAGTGGATCCCTTCATCACCCTCTACCAACTCAGCACCATCATACTCATTATATTCAACATTTCTTTGCTCATCTTCACTCTCCTCATCTTCATCTATAATATTAACTAATTTTCTTTGGGGGCATTCGTTAGTCCTATGCCCATGTTGGTTGCAACGATAACACACAAGTGGAAGTGGATGAGCATAAGGATTTGTTTTGGCAGGTTGTAAAAGGGTTTTCCCACTTGCTTTACTGCTACTTAGAGCTGATTCTGTCAACTGTTGTTGAGAGCTAGATTGCTGAGAAATAGAGGATGTAGTTTTCTCATAAGGACTATCAGATTATCCCCTATGACCAAATGAACTTCGATTTGAGACCCTAGAAAAATTACTTTCAACTTTGTAAGCCAAATTGATAGCTTCTGATAATTGCCAAATGGATTGACTGGTCACGGATAACATCTTGTAGCCCCCCTAAATACCTGGCCACTTGTTGTCTCTCAGATTCACGAACATTAATTCGGGCATTGAGCCTGTAAAACTCTTATGTATATTCGCTAATAGAGCGAGCAAACTGCTGACAAGTTTGGTATTGTTGAAAGAGGATTTGAACATAATCAGTAGGAAGCAACTGATCTTTCATCAATTGTTTCATTTATTTCCAAGACTGAACAGGTCGTTTTCCATCTCGATGATTATGAGCTTAGAGTTGCTCCCACTAGGCGGATGTTGCTCCCTTAAGCTTACAGGCAACAAGTTTTACTTGCTGAACTTGCGGTACATCCATACACTCAAAAAAGGTCTCAACAGATTTAATCCAGTCCAAAAAATATTCAATGTGCATATGGCCATTAAAATAAGGGATGTAAAACTTGAGTTTGTACTCATGAGTGTGATGATGCTGTTTGGCAGACCTGGTTTCTTCATGGAACTGGTTGTCATCTTCTTCGTCAATTTTAGAATAAGATATATAACGACATCGTCCATGCAAATCACCATCATCTGAATTAACATCATCTGATAGGTTGGGTTGTTCATCTCGTTGGGCTCTCCGTTGAAATCGAACACTTATTGGAGACCTATGAGTGGTTCGCCGATTAGTTCATTGTCTGGGTCTCTGATTATCAGCTTCACCATTGCTACCCACTACTTCAAGGATTTGCTGCACATCTAAAGAGAGTGCATCAAATTTTTATTTCAGTGAGGTGACTGCCATCCGTAGGACCTCCTCCTCCATCGTTTCCAGTCATTGCCGTGGAAGAAATAAAGCTTTGACATGAGTTTTGATGTAGTGGGTCAATTGGAATGAAGGAAGCTCTGGAGCATGAAGTATTCGTGCTTTCTGCAAAGAATTTGTATTCAATGTTTCCAGAAAAAAATACTAGAATATTCATCCAGATTGTATTCAGTCCCAACACCCATTTGGTTTTGTACAATCTGATTTGTGTAAAAGACAAAACGATGCGTTTAACCTCAATCCCTTTTGGATAGAAAACGACAAACTACATAAAGTAAAATATCAAAAAAAAAAAAGGAATGCATAAAGCAAAAAATAAAATAATAAATTATGACACTCTTTTAAATGGGAAATGGCATTATTCAACCAGCTACATAGGTTCTGCATCAATATATTGAAATTCTGAAGATGGGTTTCCTCTTGAATTGGACTGCACATAATTGTAGCACTTGTGAGGCAAGTGGCGAGCGTTGTGGCTTTAATAATAATGAATTTGTGTGTTTCTGCAAAGATAAACTTCATCATGAAATACGTGAAGATGGCAATCTTATGCAACATTTTACTATTTTCTATTCACTTCTTATTCTCTTTAAGATTGACCAACCACCAGAACAAGATTTATTTTCTCTGGTTTTCTTGTCTGAGGTTTTGACATCAATTTTCATGACTTTTCGTGTATTTTCCCGCTTGGGCAGCGGGTATCAGTTAGAGTTTAAGCAATTAATGCATAATTGTCCATCTTCATGGTTCATATGCAAACCCTTTCTTTACACCGTTTGTATGCTCTTATCTGTTTCCTCCATTCCAAATGCGTTTTTATGAACAACGCTAAAAAATCCTACCGTTTCCCAATACAATCCTTGCTTTTTGAATTCTCCTCATCCGAGCAATAACCATATGGTGCATTCTAGAAGAGTATTTACATCAACATCTCTCATTTTTTGTTAAGCAACCACAACCCAATCCTGGCCTTAAAACTATAATGCATAATGCTTTTAGGAACATAATTGGATATTAAGCTCAAAGTATCAAAGTATTGATGTCAGTTTTGAATTTTTAAGCAGGGTACTGTAACAATTCTATGCTTTTGATTTTGAGATTTACATCAACTTCATGTAATGAAATATGCCAATGTTATTTATTAATCAGATTGCTTTGTCTTCCATTTTTACGTTATTGAACCGTTGATGTACTTGCCATTAGCATGCTTTGATAAAAATAGTGTTTGATTAGTGTAATGCTACAATTGTTTTTATACAGTTGTAATTTGTATAGATAGAATGTATAAAGTTGTAAATTAATTAAAGCTGCCATGCTTTAACTCTTCATCACCTTGAATGATACAGGTCAAGGACTGGACCACAAACTGAAGGTTGGTATAGGTAATATATCGGCTTCCATCAGTTTAGTTAATCTTCTCATATAATTTCTTGCCCTAGAGATCTGCTGTCATTTTATTTACTTTGTCGTTCGGTATGCTACAAATTGCATATAAATTTTATGAACATAATGTGCTTTCTAAAAGCTTATAATATCTATTATTTGAGTTGTTAATTTTTAATTAATTGGGGTACTTTTATGAATCTTGCTTTTCCCTGTCATATTTTAGCAACCTCAGCTCATAAGATATGCACATAGATTTAGATTCATTCACTGCTGGTTCATTTGTGCCTTGTAATTAGACGGTTCCTTTTTCCACTTTTACTTACTAATTTCGTTCCTATAGGTGTAATTTGATTAGAAATTAGATACAGGAGTTTGGCTAGAACTTATATTAAAATTTTAGTAGGTCAGTGCCTGTATATAATCATAATGACTGGGCTTTTAGTGAATTTATTCTTATTATTGTTATTAAGAATATCCGAATTCAAATAAAAAATATATTAATTTTAAATTCTTTGAATTTATTTTTAATTAATAAATAATTAAAAATCTTAAATCCAAATTGAAATCTAACTCGGATTCCTCTTTTAGATTGAGTTTGAACACTAATGTTCAAGGCTTATTCTGTTAATTATCTTTCTAGAAGTCCAGTAGTGGTTTACTCAATTAAATAAATCTGCTTGGGGATCATATGGGTACATACCATAGCGGCTACAATAATTTAGTCCATAATAAAATGGATCAAATTATTTAATTCTAAATTTACTCCAACGAAATATTAGAATTGAACTCTATAACTATATGCTATCAAGGATAGTAGTCAAATATAAAATTTGGCCCATGCCATTTGATTTGTTACTTCATAATCCTATGTACCACATTGTTAAATAAGTTGATATCTCAACTATTCAATCAATTTAATTACATCTTGTCCTTGACACTTACTGGTTTTTCTCTAATAATCACTTTCAACATACTAAAAATGTTGACACATTATGGTAAGGGAATTCTATGATCAAGAACTGGAAACCCATAAAGGGATGTGTTGTATGAATTCTATATTGTTTATCCACAAATTTCGCTATTAATAAATATCCGCACGAAGTCACAAGGAATTATTGGCCCCCAATTAAGTCGCACGCATTGGTAACTCAAGTGTGTAATTATTTACAATTATCTTTGGTTTTCTTATGGTAATAAACATAACTTGTTTCTTTTCACAGGTGTCTTTGCTACATTGATTGGATTAACAGTCGTCTCCTGTATACTTATTTACAATTGTAGAAAGAAGAAGATGAACTCATTGATTATGTCAACGTCTTCTTTAATAAGGAATGTAGCATTGGATCAAGATCTTGAAGCCTTCATTAGAAATTATGGACCTCTAGCTCCCAAAAGGTATACCTTTTCAGATGTTAAGAAAATGACCAGCTCATTCATGCATAAACTAGGTCAAGGAGGTTATGGAGATGTGTACAAAGGGGAGCTCTCAAACGGCCATCTTGTAGCAGTGAAGCTGTTAAACACCTCCAAAGGGAATGGGCAAGAATTTATTAATGAGGTTGCAAGTATTAGTAGAACATCCCATGTTAATGTTGTCACACTGTTGGGCTTTTGTTTAGAGGGTCAAAAAAGAGCTCTTATTTATGAGTTTATGCCCAATGGATCACTTGAGAAATTCATACATAATGAAGGTACTTCAGAGATCAGTCAAAATTTAGGGTGGGAAAACCTGTACAAAATTGCATTAGGAATAGCTAGAGGGCTTGAGTACTTGCATCGTGGGTGCAACACAAGGATTTTGCATTTTGACATAAAACCACATAACATTCTTCTTGATAAAGATTTCTGTCCAAAAATATCAGATTTTGGGCTTGCAAAACTATGCCTTAAAAAGGAGAGTATTGTATCAATGTTGGAGGCTAGAGGGACAATTGGTTATATTGCTCCTGAAGTTTTTAGCAGAAACTTTGGACAAGTTTCACACAAGTCCGATGTTTATAGTTATGGAATGATGGTTTTGGAGATGATTGGAGGGAAAAAAAAACTTGGCTGTTGAAGTGGTTAATACTAGTGAGATATATTTTCCACATTGGATTTATAGGCATGTCGAGCAAGGCAATGAATTTAGATGGCATGGCGTCAATAACAACGAGGAAAATGAGATTGCTCAAAAGATGATTATAGTAGGATTGTGGTGTATACAAACTTACCCATCGGATAGGCCATCCATAAATAAGGTAATAAACATGTTGCAAGGAAGCATTGAAGGCTTGCAAATCCCACCAAAGCCTTACCTCAACTCTCCTCCAAGACCATTTGATCATCCCACCACATCCTTGTCATCAATGTAATATTTAGAAATAGATTCCATATGTTTGTTATATGGTCCATGTAATTGAGTTTGCAAAAATATAAAGAGTTAAGATACCTTTATGCATTTACTTTTTTATATGCAACATGTGATTTCTAAACAAGATCGAATCATATATATATATTTGTATACATAGGTAATTTATAGTCTTTTTACTTCATTCATGAAATAATTCTTAATGTGTTGTAAACAGATTTGTTCATTTGTATTATTATAACAAGAAATAAACCTAACAACGGATCTTGTTCGAACAAATTCCTGTCATTTCGCACTTGTGTTATGGTACATTTTGTGCGTGTGTGTGTATATATATATAATCATGTAATTAACAACATATCAAACAATTTATAACATTGCACTGTAAATATAAAAAAGATAACTAGAAATATATGGAATTTCAAGAACAAAGTTTTGAAAAAATTTGAAATCTTAAGTATATCTAAATATAAACAAATCTTTTATGGAAAATTTTTTATGCATTTGTCTAAATAAATAAATAAATAATGAAAAAGCAGTTTCTAAGATTTCAAAAGTATTTTATAACCTTTCTCCTTGAAATAATAAGTTAAAATATTGAATTGATCAATAATAACTCTTTAGAATTAATTATAATTTTAAATATTATATAAATAAATTAATTCAATTATATTTGAAGCCATAAAAAAGATGAGTTGTTTATTTAGGTAGTTCGACGGTCTCACATGTCACTCATATATGAAGCCCAAAGACTTCACGTATCTCACTCATCTTTTAAAGTTTGAACTATTTGCATATTTTTGAAGTATGAAGAATTCGCAACATGTCTAGATTTTAGACTTTGTGGTAGAATTTGTAGAATTTGAGGAATAAATATGAGTTTAGAGAAGTTGCATGACTACATTTTTTGCGTAATGGAAAACCCACTAATATAATAGAAGGATAACTTAGGAATTAAGCGTGGTCTAGTAAGAAAAAAAATTAGAGATTTAGATTTTTTTTAATAGGATGAACTTAGAAGCGGGGGCTAATGAAGAAAGAGTGGGCTGAATGGATCATCTCTTAATCATGTAGGACTTAGGTATAGGCTTAATATTGTGTGTGCTAAATTTGGGATGGCAAACAAACCTAAAAACTTGATGCGTTCGAAACTAGCAAGTATACTAGTCGCACAAGTAATAAAGTGATAAGTAGATATCGTTCCCACGAGGATTGATTCTAATTGAATTTGTAATTTCCAGCAACAATAAACTAAACAGGGGGGATTTTTGTTGAATGATTTACTAAATGAAATAAGAATGCAAGTAAAGAATAACAAAACAGAAAGTAAATTTGAATGAAAAATCAATAGGAGACACTTGGTTAAGAGTTCATTCTCTGCCACAAGATATGAATTTGTGAATTAACATAGAATTGTAATCCAATTACAGCATTGAAGTTATCAACCGAAGATAACAACAAGCTCTGTTATCCCAATCTTTCCTTACTTTGTTGTTAAATTCAATGGAAGCATTACGATGAGAAAGATAGGTTGATCTAAGCAATAATCACACAAGTTCAGATTATTTAACCTAGGTTGTATTTTCCAATTGCAATCTCTGATCACAATTTTGCTACTAATGATTGGAAATCCATGACAATTACGGATCAAGATTTCTAATCTAGCAATAGACAACAACAGATTATATTCAGTTGGCCATTCCAAATACAATCAGTAAGCAATCATAAGCATTAGATATGGGAAAATACAAGCAACTTCCATTAGAGAATTGGATAACAATTTCTTACACAATCAACTCACAAAATCCATATCAAGGGCTTTGAAATCACCCTCAACCAATTCAGATTTAGTTACACATTTTCAATCAGAATAACAAATACAATACAGAGAAATTCCAAAATTGAAAAGAAAGAAAGAACTTAGCAAATTCTTTGAAAATCTTCTTTGTAGATGAATCTCCTTGGAATTGTAGTTCCTCCTCTTTCAAAATCTTCTTTCTCCTTCAAGAACTCCAAGGGATAAGAGAAATCCAAAAATGCAGCCTCCTCCCACGTTTTTCCCTCTTCCAGTTCTGAAAATAAAACCCTAAAATGTGTTTACATACTCTGCTACAGTGACTTGCTACAGTGCCCCGTATTATACATGCTACAGTGCTGTGGAATTATATTTCTATACATCTCACACTGTTTTGATTACAACTTTTGGTACACTGAATGGATTTATAAACCGTAAATTTCTCCAGAAAATAGACTTCGAGAGCTTTCCAACGGTATATAATATGTCGTCGGGTTCATTGTATATCAATACAATTGAATCCGAGAAGATCACTGACTAGCAGAGGTGAAAATGAAGGGTTTTACTCCATTTTTGTGCAAGTTGCCCCAAAACTCCTACAAACATCAAAACACACAAAAACATAAAAATATCACGGAATATAGCAAAGAAACATGGACGAATTGATATAAAAGTAATACATAAATAGACACCTATCAAATTCCCCCACACTTAGACTTTGCTAGTCCTTGAGCAATTAAAATGATACGAAACAAAACTAAACCGAAACAGAATCAGAGAAAAATTAAAACACACCAATGCTTCAACTTGCAAATAGGCCTCAAAGATTGTACTTAATTATAACCCAAGGAATACTTCAAAATAATGCACTTGATCAAGAATTTTATCTCAAAAATTAGTTTCGCTTCACTTCAATTCCTCAAGTGTGTGTGTATAGAGCCATTCTCACCTAATCACTTGTAACCCGGATGAGTTTATGCATAAAAATGAATCGTATTTAATATTGAAGATGTGTGTATAAATGAACTCCATAGGCTTGCTTTTCAATTCACTCTCCACAAATGTAGACATGCACAACACCAAGGATCAAGTAGGACTTTATTAAGCTTGTAACGTTTGGCTTGGGTGAAGGTATGATCAAGGATAATAATTCGGCTCAAATCACCCATGATGAACACTTAAATATGCATGTTTAATAAGAGTTTAGTTCATCATATTGCATTAATAGTGTCATTAAATTCCTCAACTTAAGCATATTTGTAGCAATTTGCATCTTTGGAATTAATTCCTCTTAATTTTGGCTTTGTTACAGGTTCGGTAAAATGGGCATAACTCTCTATTTATAGATTCAAATGGTCGGCCAATTCTTATGTTTTGGAAAGCTGAATTTAATTGTCTACAAGAATTGCATTTCACAAGAATCTCAATTCGGGCTCATTAGTGGACCAAAATTGGGCTTGAAGTGAACCCATCTACAGTCTCGGCCCAGTCTGACCAGGCCTCAGATTTGGACCGTATCTCTCAAAATACGTATCCAAATTGTGCAAATCAATATGTTCTAGAAAGCTGAGATAAATATCTACAACTTTCATGAAGACATGTGATTAAAATTCACAACATTTCGATGTCAAAATTGATGGTCAAGTCGGTGCCTAATGATCCCAATTGTCAAAGATATTTACAACTAATATTTGACAATTATGCCCTTGTAATTTGACAAGTTTGCCCCTGGATGTATCTATAAATAGAGGTGCCTTGTGACCCATTAGGGCATCTTGGCCTTGGCTGGAACATTTTGGCTTTGGCTAGGATCTTTTATTGTGTTTTGTGTGTTTATGTTATTAATAAATTTCCTTTTTCTTACATTTTATTTTCTTTCTATTATAATGTTCTTCTAATTTCTCTTTTGCTAAGGTGAACGGGTGAAACCCTTGATATGAGAATAAGGATTCTCTAACCCTTAATATGTGCTTAATAATCTTAATCTTATAATGTTTATTCCATATGATTTATATTTAATTTCTTAATCAATCTTGACACCACTCGTAAAGTGGAGGTCTTGATCCATTGTCGACAATCCTTGGCACATCAAATGCTGGATCCTTTCTAGATGATGTATAGTTCTTCCTTACCGACACGAATATAGTTAGGAACCTTGATTTGTTGTAGACATATGGTGATTGGCACATTGGATGCTTGAACCAATTTACAAGAAGTGGTATAAATATTGGTAATGAAACAAATATAATTCATATAACTAAAATGGGTTAATTATCCTTATTTGAAATATCAAGGTCGGATCCCCTAACCTTAGCCTTCATTGTTATTGTGTTAATTCCTCTTGTATTTTAATTATTCTATTGTTTATGAACTTTTTATTTTATTTACTATGGTAGGTTCTACCACCTTATGAAATTGTTCTTTAATTTACTATGGTTGGTTATACCACCTATTTCCCTGGATGGTTTTACCTCCTCTTGCTTTTTGTTTTATATTTGCATGGTCGGTAATACCACCTACCATCTTACATACTTGTTGATATTATCATGTCACCTTTGAATCATCCATATCACATTTGTTTAGCTTATACTTTGTAACGCTTAAATTCCCTTCCTCGTGGATCGACCCCGGTCTCACCGGGTTTTATTACTTCGACACTCCTATACTTGGGAGACAATCCTTTTTCGGATGTGTCAAGTTTTTGGCGCCGTTGCCGGGGAAGGTAAAAAATTGGCGTGCAAAATTGTAAGTGTTCTCTTTTCTCATCTTAGATCTAAATTTTTTATTTTTGTGTTTTCATCTTTTGCTCTCTTTTCTTCTTCCTTTCTTGCATGAAAATTTGGTCACGAACATCTAGTGGTAGACTTGTTAGAAAAATATCATCTTCCTTAGAAAACATGGCCAACAATCATGAGGAAATATTCACGGATGAAGGGGACAACCGTTCGCAGCAAAATGATAAAAACCAACGAAGAACCCTCAAAGAATACATGAATCCGGTAAGGACTAGTGCACCATCTTGTGTAGTTTCTCCTCCAAATTCAATCCATTTCAATTTCAAACCAAGTTTTGTTCGACTTCTACCCACTTTTCATGGCCTTGACATGGAGTACCCATATTCGCACTTGAAACTCTTTGAAGAGGTATGTAGCTCCTACACTGACCCAAATTGTAGCATAAACACCATTAGATTAAAGCTTTTTCCTTTTTCCTTAAAAGATAAAGCTAGAACATGGCTACAAAATTTGAGGTCGAATTCCATCAGTTCATGGGATGAGATGAAACAACAATTTTTGAAAAAAATTTTTTCTACCCATAGAACAAATTCTCTTAAAAGACAAATTTCTGATTTCTCTCACAAACAAGGGGAAACCATTTACCAATGTTGGGATAGGTATAAGGAACTACTTAATACCTGTCCTCACCATGGGTTTGAAACTTTGAGAATAGTTGCACATTTCTATGAAGGGTTAACACCTCAAGATAGGCAACTAGTGGAATTAATGTGTAATGGAGAATTTAAAGAAAAAGACCCTGAGGAAGCACTTGACTTCCTAGATTCCTTGGCAAAAAAGGCACAAAATTGGGACACTGCTGGCACCTATGAGGTACCAAGCAAGGCCCAAACCTTGACATCCAATAGAGGTATTTACAACCTTAGGGAAGACCATGACCTTCAAGCCAAATTCGCATCCCTAGCTAGAAAAGTCGATGCTTTAGAGATGAAAAAGAGTGGTCAATTGAAATCTATTCAAGAAAATGTCTGTAACATTTGTGATGACAATGACCATTCTACTGATGATTGCCCAACTTTGCCTGCCTTTAAGGAATGTCTACATGAAGAAGCCAATGCCTTAAACACTTTCAAAAGGCCAAATCACAATCCATATTCACAAACCTACAATCCTGGTTGGAGAAATCATCCAAATTTTAGCTGGAAAAATGACAATCATGCACAATTTTCACAAGTCCCTTTTCAAGCACAACAAAATTTTCAAAATTCTCATGATCATGCATATGCTCCTCCTCCTAGGAATGACCTTGAAGAGACATTGCATTCATTCATTACAAAGCAAGAGACTTTCAATAGTCAAACTGCTCAAACATTAGCAAATTTGTCAGAAACTCTTGCAAAATTTGCATCGACATTTAGCATCCAAGAAAAGGGAAAATTTCCTTCTCAAACATTGCAAAACCCCAAAGATCAATCTAACTCAAATGCAGGAAATTCAAGTAACCATTACTTTGACCAAGCCAAGTCAGTCATGACCCTTCGCAATGGTAAGATTGTTAAAAAACACATTCCTGACCCTTGTGAGAAAGAAGAAGAATCGATCTCTAAAGGGCAGGAAGAGGCTGCTAAACCAACACCTAGCGAAGAGGAAACCATATCCTCATCTGTGCCTCCATTTCCTCAAGCATTAGCCGCACAAAAGAAGCAAACTCACAGTTCTGAAATCTTTGAAATTTTCAAACAGGTAAAGGTCAACATTCCCTTGCTTGATGTGATCAAACAGGTACCTTCTTAGCAAAATTTTTGAAAGACTTGTGCACTGTGAAAAGAAAACTGAATGTGAAAAAGAAGGCCTTTCTAGCCAGCCAAGTAGCTGCTTATTCTTCAAATAATTAATACAGTGAAATATAAGGATCCAGTGTCAACAATTTCAGGTTATTGAGAGCGCAAAAATTGAACAAGCTTTACTTTGTTGATCTTGGTGCTAGTGTGAATTTGCTCCATATTCGGTTTTTCAGAAACTAATTTAGGTGAGTTTAAAACCACTGCTTGTGACTCTTTTGCTTGCTGATGATCAATTAAAGTACCAAGAGGAGTAGTAGAAGATGTGTTAGTTCAAGTCGATAAATTCATTTACCCAGTGGATTTTATTGTCTTGGGCACACAACCAGTGGAAGTATGTAATTCAATTCCTGTCATTTTAGGGCGTCCATTTCTAGCTACCTCTAATGCTTTGATTAATTGCAGGAATGGATTCATGAAGCTATCTTTTGGGAACATGACATTGGAACTAAATGTTTTCAATATGTGCAAACAACCACATGAAGAAGAAGATGAAATTGAGGAGGCTAATTTATTGAATCTATTGTGGAAGATCACATCCAAAAAGGGAGTTCTTCTGACCCTTTGGAAACTTGTTTAGTGAATTCGTTAGAATCATGTATGGAACTAGAACATGATCTTTCTAATATGTGTTCCTTACTGGATTGTGCACAGGTATTGGAAAAAGGCTCAAAATCAAGATTTGAAGAATTGGGGCAGATGAATGAAAGCAAGGAAGATGAAGCACCCAAGCTAGAATTGAAGCCCTTACCTGAAGGACTGAAATATGCATATCTTGGGGAGAATCAGACATATCCGGTGGTAATTTCTTCATCCCTCACATGCGAGCAACAAGGTAAGTTGAGAGAAGTGCTTAAAAGGCATAAAAATGCAATTGGGTGGACTTTAAAAGATATAAAAGGCATTAACCCTTTAATTTGCACACATAGAATACATTTAGAGGAAAATGCCAAAACATCTCAACAACCTCAAAGGAGATTAAATCCACACATGAAAGAGGTCATTAGGGCTGAAGTTCTTAAACTACTTGATGTGGAATTATCTATCCTATTTCTGATAGTAAGTGGGTAAGCCCTACACAAGTAGTACCTAAAAAATCTGGCATTACAGTTGTTAAAAATGAAAAGGGGGAATTATTGCCAACTCGTGTCTCATCTAGTTGGAGGATGTGCATTGATTATAGAAAATTAAATGCTGTCCTAGAAAAGACCATTTTCCCTTACCCTTCCTTGACCAAATTCTTGAAAGAGTAGCAGGAAACCCCTACTACTGCTTTCTTGATGGATGCTCAGGCTATTATCAAATTCCTATTGCACTCGAAGACCAAGAAAAGACCACATTCACGTGCCCTTTCGGCACTTTTGCATTTAGAAGAATGCCTTTTGGACTTTGTAATGCTCCAGCTACTTTTCAAAGATGCATGCTAAGCATTTTTAGTGACATGGTCGAACATTGTTTAGAAGTTTTCATGGATTATTTAACTATCTTTGGAAACTCTTTTGATAATTGTCTTGAAAACTTAGAAAAAGTCCTAAAAAGGTGTGTAGAAAAAGGTCTTATTTTGAATTGGGAAAAATGTCATTATATGGTCACTTCATGAATTGTCTTAGGTCATGTGGTGTCTTCCAAGGGAATTGAAGTGGATAAAGCAAAAGTGGAATTAATGTCCCATTTGCCTCCACCAAAAACAGTTAAAGAGGTTCGTTCATTCTTAGGGCATGCTGGATTTTATAGGATGTTCATAAGAAATTTCAGTGCTATATCTAAACCTCTTTGTAACCTCTTAATAAAAGATACTTCCTTTGAATGGACTCAAGAATGTCAAAATGCCTTTGATACATTAATTGGACTTTTAACAACTGCTCCCATTATGCAATCTCCTGATTGGTCCTTGCCTTTTGAATTGATGTGTGATGCAAGCGACTATGCAGTTGGTGCTGTCTTAGGACAAAGAAAAGAAGGCAAGCCTTATGTGATATACTATGCAAGTAGGACTTTAAATGATGCACAAATGAATTACACAACAACTGAAAAAGAACTACTTGCAGTAGTATTTGCATTGGACAAATTTCGTTCTTATTTAATTGGCTCTCCAACAATTGTTTACACTGACCACGCAGCTGTGAGATATTTAATGTCTAAATAGGATGCAAAACCTAGATTGATACGGTGGATCTTATTGCTCCAAGATTCAACATCACAATAAAGGATAAGAAAGGAGCCAAAAATGTCGTTGCTGATCATCTTTCACGACTAACGACAGAGACATTAATTGAAACTTCACCTATCAATGATTCTTTTCCTGATGAATTTTTATTTTCCGGTGCTACTGTACCTTGGTTTGCTAACATTGTAAATTTTCTTGCGACAGGGAAAATGCCACCTCATTGGAAAGCTCAAGACAAAAGAAAGTTTTTGACCGAGGTGAAAAATTTTTATTGGGATGACCCATATCTGTTCAAATATTGTCCAGACCAAATAATGAGAAGATGCATACCTGACAATGAGGTAAGTAGTGTTATTAATTTTTGTCATTCTGAAGCATGTGGAGGACATTTTTCATCTAGAAAAACAGCTGGTAAAATCTTGCAATGTGGATTTTATTGGCCCACCATATTTAAAGATGCACATGCATTTTATAAAACTTGTGAAAATTGTCAAAAATTGGGATCCATTTCAAAAAGAAACATGATGCCTTTGAATCCCATTCTTGTTGTTGAAATCTTTGATTGTTGGGGTATTGATTTTATGGGACCCTTTCCACCGTCATTTGGTTTTGTGTATATCCTTGTTGCAGTAGACTATGCTTCAAAATGGGTCGAGGCAACTCCATGTCGAAACAATGACCACAAAACAGTTGTCAAATTCTTGAAAGAGAATATCTTGAGTAGATTTGGAATTCCTCGAGCCATTATTAGTGATGGGGGTACGCATTTTTGTAATAAATCATTTGAAACCTTAATGAGAAATATGGAATAACCCATAAAATTTCTACACCTTATCACCCACAAACAAGTGGACAAGTTGAATTAGCTAATAGGGAGATAAAACAGATCCTAGAAAAAACGGTTACCCCAAATCGTAAAGATTGGTCCTTAAGACTTAGTGATGCACTTTGGGCTTACCGAACTGCTTTTAAAACATCATTGGGAATGTCTCCTTATAGACTAGTTTATGGAAAACCTTGTCACTTACCTGTGGACATTGAGCATAAAGCTTATTGGGCCATTAAAACATTCAACACAAATTTGAATGATGCTTGCAAGTTACGTAAACTCCAACTGAGTGAACTTGAAGAAATCAGTAATGAGGCTTATGAAAATTCTAAAATCTACAAAGAAAAAATGAAGGTTTTTCATGACAAATTTATTGTTAGAAAATCTTTTGAACCTTCACAAAACGTTCTTTTGTATGATTCAAGGTTGCATTTATTTCCTGGTAAACTTCGGTCACGTTGGACTGGGCCTTTCATTGTTAAAAATGTTTTCCCTCATGGAGCAGTTGAAATTGAGAACCCAAAGAATGGTTATGTGTTTAAAGTTAATGGACAACAGTTAAAACCATTCTTTAAAAATTTTGCCCAAAACGAAGAGTCCATTGCTTTAATCGATCCTTTTTAAAGATTGATTTTTCCCGGTCAAGTGGCGGATACGGTACTCCGTGACATTTAAAGTCGGTTTTTCAGTTCCCTAAAAACTGTTGCTCACCTTGCATCCATTTTCTTTTCTTCTCTCTCATTGTCTTCACATGGATACCATTCTCTCAAAGTTGCACAAACATTTTCCCTCTCTTCCTCAAAATGATTTGCTTAAAATTTATAAAGCTCGTGCAGAAAGATTAAGGTTGTTGATGCGTAAAGGTATTCCTTCTGATTTAAGATGGTTAATTGAAGCCAAGGTTCGATTTTTCTATGAATTTTCAGATAATCTTGTGTCTCACATGCCAGGTTTGGGAAAAAGTTCTTATGCCAAAAAGCGAAGAGCGAAAAGGTTACAAGTTTGTCCCAGATGTGCAAGATGGACTTGTAACCAGCGTTGCCGCTCCTTGGTATATTTGTCTAACAATCGAGAGGATAAACTACAGTTCATCAAGAATGGACTGAGTAAGGAGTCTTTGGATGATATCCGAACGACTCTTGAGACGCATTCTTGTGGACTTGTGCAACGTGAAATTTTTAATTTGTGGACACAATTCCGAGATGAGCAGGAACGCTATGGTCTTGGGAATCTGACTCAAAACGACCCTGTTTGCCAGTTTATAAGAAAACTGGATGGGAAGCATATCCCCCAACTCATAGAAGGTGTTTAAGCCGTTTCTGGACGTAAAACCAGAGGAAGATGTGAGCCACAGTCACAACTACCTGTACATATGCATGCGTGCCATCATTTTTGAATATTAATGCCTTATAGCTGTCATTTTTGAATTTGTATCTTTTGTTTGACTTATGGTGTCTTATTTCATCATCTTTTGACTTTTTTTTTTGCATTATTGTCAACTTTTTTTAAACAAACAATCGAGCTACCTAGATAGATATCATCATTAACATACCTTTTTGCACTCCATAAATACCACATGTCTTGTTCTCTTCTTCACACATAGTTAGAGAGTCACATAGACATGGAGGGAACTTCAAACCGTCGAATCCAAAGGATATGTGTATTCTGTGGATCTCGACCAGGTAAAAGTGAAGAGTTCGTAGAAGTAGCGAATTATCTTGGTAGGCTACTGGCTGAAAGAAAGATTCATGTGGTTATTATTGGCGGGAGTAGCCTCGGGTTAATGGGTTGCGTATCAATAGCTGCACATGTAGGAGGTAGTCAAGTGTTAGGAGTTATTCCTAAAGCTTTGGCTTAGAAAGCATTGTTGGAAAAACGGTTGGGAAGGAGTTACAGGTCTCCTCTATGCATGAACGCATGGCACATCTGCTCATCAATTCAGATGCCTTTATTGCTTTACCAGGTGGCTTTGGCACTCTTGAAGAAATTTTTCCAATTGCCTCTTGGGCCCAACTGAATCTCCATAAAAAACCCATAGGTTTGTTGAATGTTAAAAATTTCTTTGATCCTTTGATAAGTTTTGTTGATGCAGTTGTAGAACAAAATTTTATCCCTCATTCAGCGAGAAAGATCCTTGTTTCTGCCACTTCTACTGGTTGCGGTTACTTGACAAATTACAAGAGTTGAGTATGAAAACCTGACCCAGCTATTCTCAAATTAATTTGGCAGGAGGGAACACAAAAAGTGGCAAGATTGGACATCTGAATCTCCGTTTGTATTTTTTTTTTTTCTTCTTGTCCTTTATTTTATTTTATTTTACTTTTAGCATGTTATTTTATGAGTCTTTCAGGTCATCTCTCTTGAATAACAGAAGCTTCAGTTAATGTCTCCTATACTTTATCTCTCTACATTTAAACATTGAGGACAATGTTTCATTTGGTTTGGGGGAGAGGATAGTAGACATAAGTGTGTCTTGAATTTCCTTTTTCTTATTAAAAAAAAGCGAGTTAGTAATTAGATTCAGAGTGCGGTGTAAGGAGTTCAAATCCCTTGAGAGACGCATTCTGGGTCAGAATGGCGAGTAGGGAGGACCAGTTTTGAACTCCTTGAAACCCATTCTAACCGAATTTGTCATTTTTAGTGAAGACTTATTTGATATTATTTAGTCTTGATTTTTGAATTTAATAACAAGGAGGTCTTATTCATTTCACTTTGAATCATTCAAATCTATGAACTCTCACAACCTTATCATTTAATAAAATGTGTGCTTATGTGCTCATTAAGCAAGTATCTATGAATCTTTCTTCACACACACACATACCTTGATGTATGATTGTGGGTGGCGAAATGAAATATTGCAATATCTGAGTTCTTTTGTTTTGCTTAGGATAACAACAAAAGGAAGGGGAAAGTTTAAAAAAAAAATGAAAAAAAAATGAAAAAAATGAAAAATGAAAGAAAAAAAAAGAAAAAAGAGAGAAAGCAATGGTGGATAAGTTTGGTCTTGTAGCCTCCTTAATTCTAGCAATTAAGCCCGAGGGGTGCCTCAACACCTAATACCCTAAGACCAACTGGTTTGGGAGCTATTGGCCCAAAGCTCGCTACATGGATTAAGGAGAAAGCTTAATGGGATGGAACATTGCACTATCCACAAGTTTCTAAGCAAAAATAAAGCATCCAGGCAACCCGAGTCGTTAGCTCGTAGTGGGTGTCTTAACACCTAATGCCCTAAGGCCAACTGGTCTGGGAGTCATTAGCCTAAGGCTCGCTACATTGGGTTGAAAGATGCATTCTTTCAAAAAAAATAATAAAAAAATACTGTATAAAAAATGATGAATATCCGCCTACCCTAAGGTTGTTAGCATTAACAATACTAGAAACCAGATATGACTTATTTCTAATAAGCCCCATAGTCATGTGTCAACTGAGCACAAAAGAAGGTTTGTGGATATCTTGACTGAAGGGTACATGAGTCATATAAAAAAAAAAAAATCAGTTGAGATTTTGTTTATTTGGATAAAATCAAGGAGAGTGCAATAATGACCACCTTGGATGTAAAATTCTATAAATCACTTCTAAATAATAACGCTTTAATTGCTAGGGACTAGCAATAAGCTAGTTGGGGGGTGTGATGAACACTTAAATATTCATGTTTAATAAGATTTTAGTTCATCATATTGCATTAATAGTGTCATTAAATTCCTCAACTTAAGCATATTTGTAGCATTTGTATCTTTGGAATTAATTCCTCTTAATTTTGGTTTTGTTACAGGTTCGGTAAAATGGGCATAACTCTCTATTTATAGATCAGAATGGTGCAAATTCTTAATGTTTTGGAAAGCTGATTTAATTGTCTACAAGATTGCATTTCACAAGCATCATCAAATTCGGGCTCTTAGTGGACCAAAATTGGGCTTGAAGTGAACCCATCTACAGTCTCGGCCCAGTCTGACCAGGCCTCAGTATTTGGACCGTATCTCTCAAAATACGTATCCAAATTGTGCAAATCAATATGTTCTAGAAAGCTGAGAGAAATATCTACAACTTTCATGAAGGCATGTGATTAAAATTCACAATATTTCGATGTCAAAATTGATGGTCAAAGTCGGTGCCTAATGATCCCAATTGTCAAAGATATTTACAACTAATATTTGACAATTATGCCCTTGTAATTTGACAAGTTTGCCCCTGGATGTATCTATAAATAGAGGTTGCCTTGTGACCCATTAGGGCATCTTGGCCTTGGCTGAACATTTGGCTTTGGCTAGGATCTTGTATTGTGTTTTGTGTGTTTATGTTATTAATGAATTTCCTTTTTCTTGCATTTTATTTTCTTTCTATTATAATTTTCTTCTAATTTCTCTTTTGCTAAGGTGAAAGGGTGAAACCCTTGATATGAGAATAAGGATTCTCTAACCCTTAATATGTGCTTAATAATCTTAATCTTATAATGTTTATTCAATATGATTTATATTTAATTTCTTAATCAATCTTGACACCACTCGTAAAGTGGAGGTCTTGATCCATTGTCGACAATCCTTGGCACATCAAATGCTTGGATCCTTTCTAGATGATGTATGGTTTTCCTTACTGACACGAATCTAGTTAGGAACCTTGATTTGTTGTAGACATATGGTGATTGGCACATTGGATGATTGAACCCATTTACAAGAAGTGGTATAAATATTGGTAATGAAACAAATATAATTCATATAACTAAAATGGGTTAATTATCCTTATTCGAAATATCAAGGGCGGATCCCCTAACCTTAGCCTTCAGTGTTATTGTGTTAATTCCTCTTGTATTTTAATTATTCTATTGTTTATGAACTTTTTATTTTATTTACTATAGTAGGTTCTACCACCTTATAAAATTGTTCTTTAATTTACTATGGTTGGTTATACCACCTATTTCCATGGATGGTTTTACCTCCTCTTACTTTTTGTTTTATATTTAAATGGTCGGTAATACCGCCTACCATCTTACATATTTATTGATATTATCTTGTTATTTCTTTGAATTATTCATATCATATTTGCTTATCTTATAATTTGTAACGCTAAAATCTCCTTCCTCGTGGATCGACCTCGGTCTCACCGGGATTATTACTTCGACACTCCTATACTTGGGAGACAATCCTTTTTCGGATGTGTCACCCGGTAAAGAAGGGTAAGAAGAAGAAAAACAAGAACGGCTGAAGCTCTTGTACTTTTATGATTTAGACAAACTGTGGTCTTTTATCATTTATGTTGTTAAGACCGTTTGTGGCCTTTTTACTTTGTTTTAGGCCGCTTGTGGTCTTTATTTTTTGATCTTTTATTGGATTGTATGTTTGGACTTTACGTCCCTCTTGTAATTCTTAGGGTATGCCCCTCGGATTTTTGTACATTTTAATTTTTTGGATTTATATTACTAAGTAACTTTTTCAAAAAAAAATGACTCGAAGCCAGTCAATCTACTAAGAAGGTCTCTCAGG
Source organism: Boswellia sacra (assembly GCA_013180625.2). Classification (NCBI taxonomy): domain Eukaryota; kingdom Viridiplantae; phylum Streptophyta; class Magnoliopsida; order Sapindales; family Burseraceae; genus Boswellia; species Boswellia sacra. The sequence continues at coordinate 131,863 of SNVD02013908.1, forward strand.
TCTTCTCTTTGTATGAAGTCGAGGGCTATAATGGAAAATATCCCCCTCACGGGTGCTAGAATAGATAGCCTCTCTTATAACCAAATCTAAAAAGGAAAAATAAGAAAAAGCTTGCTAAGTTGAAAAACTGAAAAGGTGGCTCAGGCAAAAATTAAGGCAAGCCTGCTAAGTTGAAAGCCCAAAAAAGCAACTTAGGCAAAAGTTAGGGCAGAAAAAGAATAAAGAAAAAACTTGCTGAGTTGAAAACTCGAAAAAAGCAGCTTAGGCAAAAGTTAGGGTAAGCTCGCTAAGTCGAAAACCCAAAAAAGCGGTTTAGGCAAAAATTAGAGCATTAAAAAAAAGAAAAAAAATGAATCCGTCAAGTTGAAAACCTGAAAGGGCGACTTAGGCAAAATACTTAAAGAAGCAGAAGACTGCCACTGAACCTTTGACTTAGATCAATCCTAACATAATCCAATCTGATCAATGTTTCAGCAAGAATTAAGGGAAATGTTGTGAAACCAGGTCCATTTGAGGAATAATGGTCACAAGATGTGGGTTGCCTAGACCATTCGATGAGACTAATAAAAACTATGCAACAAGGCAGAACTAAAGAAAGTGAAGCCAACTCGACGAGGTCCTATCCATCATGTCAAAAAAAGGCATGATGGAAGGCAATGTCGCTCTACCACCTTTGGTGTGAATGCCTATGGTAGTAATTAGAAAGTCATAGAAGTCAGCAAGATCAGACATCGATGGTGTCTAAACAATAGATAGAATGATGCTCTCAAAACTGGATGAATGACAATCAAGTATGGCAGAGAATTCCTCATACAAGGGGCAAAGCTCTTGCTTGTTGAAGCGGAAGACGTGATCATGAGAATCCCAGAAGGCCGTGCATTCCTTAGGAAAATGAATGTTAAGCTTCACATGTCAAAGGAACTTTAGATTGTAAAGACCGCTGGATTCTAGTTGCCTCTAGTCTCATCCTTTAGAAGCTTTAAGATAGGTTGGAGAGTCTTAAGAGAGGCCTTAGACATGTTAAAAAGCAAGAAGATGTGTCAAAAAGCACGAAAGAAAACTTGAGAAACGAGGGAGGAAATATTGAAAAAATGTGCAGAGAAGCACAAAAGGAGTAGCACTTAAGTAGTGCAAGAAACAAAACAAAAAAGGTAAAAGGACGGAGGACCATCGGTAGGTAATGAAAGGACTATAGACCGACAGTGGGATAGTCGATTGGCTATGTTAGGACAGCCACCTAACAATGGTTAAGGGCAAAAGGCCCTCTAATTTCCTCTTTCGTGCGTTTTTTACTTCAAATCCTCGTACTTACGAGCAGTTTCGAGCGCGTGACTTCTAAATTTTGTAATTTTGTTCAGAATTGAATAAATGATGATGTAGAAACATATTTGAAAAAATTTGGATATAAATTGATCAAAATACGCATAGTTTGAGAAGCAATGTATGAAACTAAAAATATAACATTTTCACTAAGTATTTGAAATTTGTTCATGTAACTAATTCCTGTGATCATATATGATGAAAAGTTGAAACACAAAAGTAATTATGTGGAAGCTAAATGAACGAAAGAAAGAAATCAACATGAAGGAAGTTGATGACGACAGTTTTCACTCATCATCGTTGTCATCATCATCAACAAAGAAGGCAGCAACCTGAGCTTGAAGGCGCTCAATCTCTCACTCCAAATAAATATTCTGCTGTCAACTTGTCTAATCCAAGTAGGAAGCATATGATGAGAGAAACTATTAAGATAGAAATCATGCATACATACAGCATAGAGTAATCCTTTATGTGATACTAGTGAGACATCCATAAGATACACCCATGAGAAGCATCTTGCATCCAAAAGACAAGCTCCATGGAAGATCATGGTACCTGCATTGCATTGCATTTTTATGACTAACAGATATTTGAAGAATAATAGGAAACGTGAAGAATACATAGTCAGAAGACTTACTAGAGTTATATCATGAGGAATGAAAGGAACAGGCATGGTCAGATCCTCAGTGATCACATGGCTGCTAATATGTCCATTGGCATCCCACATGTAGGCTACATTGTTGGGGTAGGCTTAGAGGTTGCCAATAACATGACCACCTAGAACGACTGGAGTAGCTATAGGGACTGGAGGTGGATGTGGCTGCTTAGTAGCAATAGTAAAAAAAGCAACTATCTCAACACCAGAAGAAGAAATAATCCTCGATCTCCTCCCATAATGGGTGAAAGAGCTACCAACACGGTTAGAAAAGTTGTAAGTAGTACTACAAGGAGGATGAGGAACCTCATCAACATATCGATCTAGCCTAGTACAAAGCAATATGGCTTAAGCCCACTCAATATAAGAAACTGTCATCATTGGGAACTTAATCTCGCTCAAGTGAATCCCAGCTGTGTAATCTGGCACATTTGGCTTAATAGCAAAGCCAGTTGAGTCTATCATCAGTATTAGATGAGAAGGAGGAATCAGACAATACTCTGGGCCTTTGAATCAATCCTAGACTCGGTCATCTAGATACCACATCATGCTATCAATGCATGGGAGAAGGATGTAGTAGTTGATAAATGGAGCAACAACCTTCATAGCAGCTGACCAACCCTTAATGGGCCTTCACCACTCTGAACAAATCTGCAAAAAATATAAATGTAGTCAGATTATGATATAAATGAAATACTAACTATAATATTTTTATCTTGTCTCAGGTCATCGTGTGACTATAATCATAAGAAAGGTCCATCTCGTGAGATCTCTCTAGCTTTGCACGATGTGCAGCCCATCTTTTCGTCCATGGGAAAGAAAAGTCTTGACAAGGAAGAATTGGGGAAGGCAGGACACCCAATTCATAGGCCGACATCTATTATAAACAAGACAGAGTTAAAAAATAGAATTTGTGCAAAACATGAAGATGTAAAAGAAGAAAAATTACCTCAAGCAAATGAGCAAAACTGATAATCGCAGTGATGCCTCGACTTCCATGATCTCAACCAAAGAATAACTAGTAGAGGCCAGGTTTTGATCCAAACGAGGTGAATGGCTCGTACATAACTTTCCAAACTCATCTCTTAAAGAGATGAGGGTAGTTTAGGTCCTAAAGTGAGGGATCGGACTGCCCCTATTCATTCTTAATTGAATAATTGGATGGCAATTCCATTTCTCTAGATGTGCCTATGGCTCGTTTGTATTCCCTTAAGTCTCGAAAGAGGCTTTAACACAGTGTCGTGGTCGTAAATGCTCTGGCATGATAAAAGTCTAATTCACAAGCCCACAAGAGCTTTGACTTAGTCTTAAATACGTGAAGAGTAATGGGTAAAAGACAGATGCGAACAAATGGCCTTGATTGATGAAAAGAGGTTGGGTGCACTACACCATATACGGTTGTACCAAAAGAGGATGGCCTGAGCTTTAACGAGAAAGTGAAAGAAAAAGAATTCAGAGGAGACTTAGTAATCAAATAGGCAAGGAATGTAACATTTGATCCAAGAGGAAAATTAAAGCCAAATTGTGAAGGGCTATTTCTAGTCAATAGAGTCATGATCAGTGGGGCCATCATGCTAATAGATACGGATAAGAATGAGTTCATGGAACCGATTAATATGGATAGGCTAAAAGAATACTTCACATAAAAAATAAAAGAGAGAGAGAGAGAGAAGAGGGAAAATAGTCAGCTGGAAAACCCGAAAGGGCCTGTTGGCAAAAGAAGTTGTTTCATTATGCATGAAATGTTCTATGACAGTTTTGCCTTGATTAATAAAATGACAAAGTTTCAAGACAAATATCTTGTTAAACTAACTTTCATTTTTTTCACCTAACAACTAAAAAACATCTAACATAGAAAACATGATGCGTTCGAAACTAGCAAGTATACTAGTCCACAAGTAATAAAGTGATGAATAAGATATCGTTCCCACGAGGATTGATTCTAATTGAATTTGTTATTTTCCAGTAACAATAAACTAAACAGGGGGGGTTTTGTTGAATGATTAACTAAATGAAATAAGAATGCAAATTAAGAATAACAAAACAGAAGTTAATTTGAGTAAAAATCAATGAGAGAAACCTGGTTAAGGGTTCTTTCTCTGCCACAAGATATGAATTTGTGAATTAACATAGAATTGTCATCCAATTACAGCATTGAATTTATCAACCGTAGATAACAACAAGCTCTGTTACCCCAATCTTTCCTTACTTTGTTGTTAAATAAAACAAGCTCTTTATTTAATCTCTATCCATTAAACAACCTAGAAGAAGCTCTCTGAGTTTAATTCAATGGAAGCATTACAAAAAGAAAGACAGGTTGATCCAAGCAATAATCACACAGGTTCAGATTATTTAACCTAGGTTGTATTTTGCAATTGCAATCTCTGATCACAATTTTGCTACAAATGATTGGAAATTCAAGACAATTACGGATCAAGATTTCTAATCTAGCAATAGACAACAACCAGATTATATTCAGTTGGCCACCCCAAATACAATCAGCAAGCAATCATAAGCATTAGATATGGGAAAATACAAGCAACTTCAATTAGAGAATTGGATAACAATTTCTTACACAATCAACTCACAAAAACCATATCAAGGGCTTTGAAATCACCCTCAACCAATTCAGATTCAGTTACACATGTTTAAGAACAACATAAATACAATACAGAGAAATTCCAGAATTGAAAAGGAAAAGAAAAACTTAGCAAATCCTTTGAAAATCTCCTTTGTAGATGAATCTCCTTAGGATTGTAGTTCTTCCTCTTTCCAAGCCTTCTTTCTCCTTCAAGAACTCCAAGGGATGAGAGAAATCCAAAGATGCAGCGTCCTCCACGTTCTCCCCTCTTCAAGTCATGAAAATAAAACCCTAAAATGTGTTTAAATACTCTACTACAGTAACGTGCTACAGTGTCCCATATTATACATGCTACAGTGATGTGTGGAATTACATTTCTACACTTCTCACACTGTTTTGATTACAACTTTCGGTACACTGAATGGATTCATAAACCGTAAATTTCTCCAAAAAGTAGACTTCGAGAGCTTTTCAACGGTATATGATATGTCATCGGGTTCATTGTATATCAATACAATTAAATCCGAGAAGATGGTTGACTAGCAGAGGTGAAAATGAAGGGTTTTACTCCATTTTTGTGCAAGTTGCTCCAAAACTCCTACAAACATCAAAACCACACAAAAACATAAAAATACCAAGGAATATAGCAAAGAAACATGGACGAATTGATATGAAAATGATATATAAATAGACACTTATCAAAACATAATGTGAAAAGTCCATCAACTACTCCATGCCTCCTCCTAGCAATAAGCGCATCACAATACCTAGTGCACCGAAGAGAGCACCATAATACCCAGCACACCAAAGAGACCACTGATAAGGGTCAAAGATCAAAGCCTGCAAGTCAACTTAGATTTTGTAATTATCATCAGTAACAAGGTCTGGAGAAGTGTACAAACCATACAGGATGGTGTGCCACAACCAAACCTCCGACATCTGAGTTATGAAATGACCAGAGAGACGTCCAAGACCAAATAAGGGTGGCATGAACATAATCTACTACTTAAGACCATAATGATGACACAGGCGGGATGGTGAATAAAAGGAACTGTGAGTTAAACCTGCTAGTGGCACATAGGAAGCATATACCTTGGTGGTCACATGTTACAAACGTCACTAAAGACACTCCCCACGGATCAAGACATCCAACAATGTTCAAAGCCATCTAACCGAATCATCAACCCTTATAAGCTGCCTTGCTTGGTGATTCTTTGGACCATACCAGGACTAATCAACTCAAGGTGAAGCCAAGATAGCTAATTTCTTCTGTAACCAAATCTGAAGAAGAGAAACTTGTCAGTAGTAGAAACCAGGGGTAACGAACGACAATTTAAAGAAATTAGTAAGGGCGTTACCTAGAAAAGGAGAAGACTACTAGATAACGATGAGGTAGCATCCGACCTCACACGATCCATGTTGTGGAGAGTTTCGACCAAGATCAGTGACACTAAAGTGTGCCCGGGCCTCATCTAGGAGATAAGGTTCATTAGAAGAGGATTACAATAACCATCCTCAGAGACCAACCAAAACTGCGAAACAAGGTAGAATTAGAAGCTCTCTCAACAACCTCAAGCGATGGAATGAATGCTATCAAAACCACTGGACCACTCACTGTATACTCCCACATCCCACAAAGAGGAATTTGAAAGAAGTCTACTACGTCTACCAGTGAGGATGGCACAAACGAAAGCAATATCATATTCTCAATACTAATAGAATGGGCCCCCAGGATGTTGCTAAATTCCTTATATAGTAGAGAAGCTCTTGACAATTGAAGCAAAAAACATGGTTTGACATGGGTAGTGCTAGTAGGAATGAAGGAAAGGTCCACCTCCTTGCTCAGTCTAAGCCTATGGATCTCTCCAACCCTAGATCAGTTGAAAAACAAATACACGGTACCCAAAGGATCAGCCAAGTCCCCAATAACAATGCTCGAAGGGAAGGCATCAGTGCTGATAGTAGCATCCGAAGAGCTAGCATCGCGTGACCTCTTTTGACATTGGCTCAATGATCAGTGACTCGATAATGGATAGTTGGATGATGGTCGACTAGCACGTGAGGAGGCATATAAAGAAGGACACAATAAGAACCTTATGTCCAAAAGGCAGATCTCTCCTCGTAGGAACGAGGAAAAAAGAAACCTTATCGAGATGAGAGCGAGTCAACGGAGGAAATGCCAACTCGACAAAGTGGAATCGATCGAGAAAACCTTGACTATCCTTATATCCATGTCCGCCACATTGAACATCTCAGTGGACAAAGTATAGAGAATGACATGCATCAAAGGCCCAAGATGCCAGTTTAGTACATGCTCTCCCAGGTACCACATGCATGTGTCCGCACCAACCAAAAGAAGTCATTGGTCAGAAAGATAATATGCCTGGTGTATCGCATCATCTCATGGCATCTCCGTAGTGTTCACCTAAGGATCAGTATTCACCTGCAACAAGAAGAGAACCAAGTGCTATTCCTACTTATTAGGAATAGTAAAACTTTATTGGCATGCGACGCTTACCTTATCCCAAGGAAGGTTGAGTTCGAAAGCCACGTTGAGCATATGGGAGTCATCCAGTTCAATGCATGGCATGGTCCAACAATGACCACAGAGATATCCCTCCTCAGGATCCTCTATGATAGGAGAAGGAAATATGCCCATCTTGTAGGCCCACAGCTGCATAGCGATATCATAGGGTGGTCATAACAAAAAAGAAGGAGAACACCGGGGAATGATGACAACGAAGACAAGAAGACTCGAACATGCATGAAAAATCGCCAATAGTTTGCTTGCAACAACAAGCCAAGTCCAAGTAGTATTACAACTACGATAAAGCTAGAACTCCCTAATTATAAGTGGGGACTAGGTCCAGATCCTTTAGGGTAGGGAATAGGTGCACCATAACAATGCTGCTTGTGTCAACAAAAAGCATACTGCTCAGTAGATAGAAAATAAAGATCCTAGTGTACTACTTCACCTCTACCTCAGATAGGTTCTCTCGGCTAGGGTTGGAACCGGGGCGGGGCGGGTACGGGGCGGCTGGTATCCAGCCCCGCCCCGTTGACCCTTTTTTTTGCCCCGCCCCTCCCCTTTGCCCCTTTGCGGGGTGGGGCGGGGTGGGACAAAAAAAAATTTTAGTAGATCCAGACCCGCCCCGCCCCGTCCCGTTAATGTTTATATTTTTACAATCACACCTTTATAATCTTTATATTTTTCAACTTCATCCCTTGCAATGTTTATATCTTTGCAAATAACTCCCTTATCAATTTCTCATCATACCATTTATAATTATGATCATTTTTCAACAATCATAAAAATAATAAATCTTCAAACTAAAATCAAAATAGTTATATATTATCATTTGATTTTATTAGTAATAATGTTACATATTCCATTAGAAATAATGTTAAAAGTTTATTATTGCTTGTAAATTAGTTAATTGATAATTTTTAAATAATTGATAATACAATTAAATAATTTTTTAATGACATTTTCATTTAATTTCAATTTAATAATAGTAATAATATGATTGGTATATATATACCAAATAATTAATATTATATATATTTATGAAATACTAATAATTTAATTAACTAATTTAAATTACGATAAATCATATATTTAAAGTTATAAGATTATTTTTATCATATTTCTATTTACATATTTAGAAAATAATATATTGATTATATTAAACATATACATTTTTAAAATAATATTGTTAATATTACAATAATTTAAATAGTACTTTGTAATCTATATCAAGATTGTATATGTTACACAAATTTAATTACTATAAAATACAAATATTTAATCACCATTTGATTTTATTAGTAATAATGCTACATGCTTTATTAGAAATAATGTTAAAAATGTATTATTCTTGTAAACTAGTTAATTAACACTTTTTCAATAATATGTTAATTTAATTTCAATCTAATAATAGTAATAATATGATTTGTATATACTAATTAATTAACATTATATGTATTTATGAAACATTAATAATTAAATTAATTAATTTAAATTAAAAATTTATGATAAATCATAAATTTAAGATTATAAGATTATTTTTATCATATTTTTATTTACATATTTGGGAAATAATATATTGATTATATTAAAGATATACATTTTTAAAATAATCATGTTAATATTGCAATAATTTAATTAGTACTTAGTAATCTATATCAAGATTGTATATATTATAAAATTTAATTATTATAAAATATAAATATTTAATTATCATTAATTGTCATTTAATTATATTAGTAATAATGTTACATACTTTATTAGAAATAATGTTAAAAGTGTATTATTGCTTATAAATTATTTAATTGACAATTTTTTAAATAGTTGATAATACAATTGAATAAATTTTAAGTAACATGTTGATTTAATTTCAATCTAATAATCGCAATAATATTATTGGCATATACCAAATAATTAACATTATATATTTATGAAACATTAATAATTTAATTAATTAATTTAAATTACAATAAATCATATATTTAAGGTTTTAAGATTTTTTTTATCATATTTCTATTTACATATTTAAAAAATAATATGCTGATTATATTATAGATATATATTTTAAAAATAATCTTATTAATATTATAATAATTTAATTAGTACTTAATAATCTATATCAAGATTGTATATATTATACAAATTCAATTATTATAAAATACAAATATTTTATTTTGTCATTATAATATGACGAAATTGATGTTAATATACTAAAAGATATTAATTATTAATTAAAATATCATTTTTATTAAAGTATTTGCATTATTTGTAAAATTATTAAGAATTTATATATATGAAAAGTTTAACAAATATAACCTAAAAAATCACATAACAGTCCTAAACTTTAAAAATTTTATAAATATACCCCTAATCTTGCGGGGCGGGGCGGGTCTACAGGTCCAAATGGTTGGACCCGACCCCGGACCCGTCCCGGCCGGGGTTGAAATTTTCTGCCCCAGACCCGCCCCTATGAATGCTCCGGACCCGCCCCGTTGGACCGGGTCCGGCCGGGTCCGTGGTAGATCCGGGGTAAATGCCCAACCCTACTCTCGGCTAATCGAGAATCTCTCTAAAGGCTCGTAAAATACCATCATCAGATCTTTTTGCATGGGGCACATACCCAAGAGCCTCCTAACCAGTGTGTTGTGATCAGCAATGGGAACAAAGCAATAATCAAATAGGATCGGGTCTGTTATAAATGAAATGTTCGTCAATGCATAAAAATCAAGTGGCTTAATGGTCATCTCACCAATGGAAAGATGGAAAACATGCGTCGTATCCATCCATCTGCTCAGCAAGGCTATCACTACCTACTTGTTAGTTTGTGGGGCCCTGTAAAGGGAGCACGCTAACCAACGGCTCAAAACTAGTCTCCCTAATCCTTTATAAGACAGTCGGGCTCTTGATTTGTCATACCAGTCTCGTGCGCCCTGGTAAGAATCGCCACACCGAAAAGTGATACCCTCTTGACAGAAAGAGAAAGGGGAAGGGCCCCCATACGAGTAAAAAGGTTGGCAACATAACTACAAATTGTTAACTAAGTTTCCTAAAAACGGTCATGTACAATTAACGAAAGTCCAAACAATAAAGAAACAGCAACAAAATGACAATAAAGCAGTGAATTGATGAAGCAATGAAATGATGAACCAACAAAATAGCAAAGTAGTGAAGTAATAAAATAGTAAAATGGAGAAGATGTAAAATAGCCAAGCAATAGAATAGTAGAACAGTTAAACAGCAAAGTGACAAAACAATAAAGTAATAAAGCAAACAAGCAAAAAGGCAACAGTAGCTAGACCATGCAATAGCAATAAAAAACAACGAAAACAATGGAAGTCAGGAAGAGGAACTTACCGAAGTATGGGAATGACTGCCCAAATTACGAAGGATGACATGATCATCCTCCATCAGTGCACTATCAAGTGTTGAAAGCTAAGGTATTGGCTTAGGCCTTGAAGGAATGTTGACCGGGTAAACCATGACAATGACAAAAAGGAAATGAGAGAAGATTATTAGAGAGAGGAATCAAAGATTTTAGAGAGAGAAAGAAAGACAAAAATGAGAAAATGAGGGAGCAATGTACGGAAAAAGAGAGCGGAGAAGGCATTTATACGTTGAAGGAGTCGCACGTGCGCGTGACGTGCACTCACGAACAAGTGTCCCAACAATGCACGCGTGAAGGCTTCTCTCCCTCTCTCGGCCAATTTCACTTAACCCTCCTTTTTTACATAATCTTATGGAGATCCCTTAACTAATCTCTATCAAACCCCCTATTGGCCAATCACTGTTGACCCTTCCAACATAATTTCAAAGACACCCTTTGTCCAAATTATCAGAAAGCCCTTCATCATAAAATTACACAAACACCCCTAGAGGGCATGAAAGCTATCAGACATCCCAGAGGGACAAAAAACTACGCAGAAACCCCTAGAGGCACGAGAATTGTACAGACACCTCCTAGAGAGTGTAAAGGCAACACCAACACCTTAGAAACTACAGAGACTATGCGAATATGAACAAAGTCACAAGTATCACAAAGATCGCATCGACACCTAGGGATCCCTAGAGAATAGAGACACACCGAAGTACAACAGTACACCAAATATAGAATTTAGAATTTCAATAAAGTTCATCCAACACGTTGATTTAATCCTCATAAAAGGAGAAACTTAGCTAACTTTAATCAAACACACATCGCAAGCACAATCCCACAGAAATCAGTATTGTCTTGTACCAAGATCAGACAAACATAATTGATACAATCCCGAGTGGAGACCTCAACCAAACAGATCATCACTGACAAGGATCCTGAACAAAGACCATAATGAAATCAGACAAAAGTCACCATAACTAATCCATAGTCGAGCCTATACAAACTCGGACAAAAACTACCAACATCAATCCCCAACAAAGATTGGAATCAAATAACAGTCAAGATCAGTCCCCAATGGAACATCAAGTGCAACATGGCAATCAAAGCGGTCATAAGATGCAATCAAAGCTGTCATAAGACATAACCAGACTAATTTGCAGTCAAAGCCATCATCAGACACTATGAATGGGGCTTTCATCCCGCTAGAGCATTTGCAATCATAACACTATGTCAGCCTCTTTTAAAACTTAAAGGAACATGATAAACGCATGAAAGTACACTTTTAAGCATAAATAATTAATGCTAATTGGACAGTATTATAAAGCTTTTATGATATTTTAGTATAATTATTTTGCTTATGCCTCTTTTACATTTGTTTCATTTCTTTTGCATTTTCTTTAGTCTTGATCTTGAAATAAAGTATTGTCCTTAAATTGTGATTAATGGAAATCATTGTTTCAGGTTTAATAAAATGGACACAACTCTCAATCTATAGATCAAAATGGAGAGATTATTGAACTTGGAGCAACATGTCTCAATTTTACACAAAGTTGAAGAACAATCAAAAGCCCAAATCCAACATTTGATGGGCCGAAATTGAGACACAACAAAACCAAATTGTAGTTGTTTCTTAGCCCGACCCATGTCCAGTATTTGGGCCATATCTCAGAGAATACTTGTCCAAATTGCATGCATCTGGTGGCCCTCGAAAGCTGAGACAAAATGCTACAACTTTCATGTATTCCACAAAGCCCAATTCGGTCCATTTGGTGGTCAAAAATCAGCTGTAATTTGGTGGAATGTTTGGTGGCCGACAATGTGGAAAAATTGGTGGAGGTTTGGTGTAATAGTTCCATTTCATCACCTATTTAAGGACAACTTGAGGAATTGAATGGGGGGAGAGAAAAAATCATTTGAGTTCACATTTTATCATTGTATATTACAATTCTCTCTTGTATTTTCTTTTTAGAAATGATAAGAATGAATTGTAAGTTAGGCTAGAACTCTCGGTAAGGCTAGAGATGAACTTGTATGTGTAGTTTATCTATTTCTCCACTTTCATTCTACCTCAAGGGCTATAAAGATTGTATGTTTGTTTATGTGTTAAACTCTTTCTCATCTTGTGATTTCTTTTTAATCCAGAAATTATAATTCTCAATTTCATATAAATTCAGTCATGCTTTCTTTATGTGATTCATGTTGAATTATAATTGTTACTGGTAGTTTCGTTTTATGAGTTAGTCCTTTACTACAATATTGTCATATGATATATTGTCGCTCTTGGATAACTTGTAAGGATGAATGTTGTTGGTAAATATTGCTTGTAAAGAGTTTATGCATATCAAATACATGTGTTTATCATTTATGCTATACTATACATATTTTCCGATTGATTGTTTGGGATGTGAAACTTTCAATTGAGTTATAATTATTAAATCAAAGTGGGGATTAGATTTACAAAACATATAAGTGATTCTCGATGCCTTACTTCTTAATTACCATCGATTGTTTCCAATTATTAAACACTGAATTTTCTTTAGAACTAATCACTTCAAAGTTAAATTTTACATTTTTATTATCTTTTTAATATTTTTGTTTTACGAACCTCTTTTATCGAAGGTCTCCTTGTGGATTCGACACCTCAACATATACTACAATAACCACGGTATATTTTGGGCGTAACCAAAAATTGGCGCCGATGCCGGGGAGGTAAAATGGACGAAAGATGGTTTGTATTTTTTATTTCCTTTTCTTTTTTTTTGGCCTAACTTGGAATAATTTGCCTAATTTTCCTAACTTTAACTCATTTGCCTAATTTTCCTAACTTTGACAAATTTGACTAATTTTCCTAACTTTGACTAATTTGCCTAATTTTTCTAACTTTGACTAACCTTATTCCTTTTACTTTTCAAAGGTCGGCTTTACCGCCTTGCTCCTTTTACTTTTCAAAGGTCGGCTTTGCCGCCTTGCTCCTTTTACTTTTCAAATGTCGGCTTTGCCACCTTGTTTGTTTTATTATTATTATTATTATTTTACTTGTTAAAGGTTGGCTTTGCCGCCTTATTTCTTTTACTTGTTAAAGGTCGGCTTTGCCACCTTGTTTCTTTTACTTGTTATTTGTTTTAATTTTTTTTATATTCTATATATACTTGTCAAAGGTTGGCTTTACCACCTTGTTTGTTTTATCATTATTATTGTTATTATTATTTTACTTGTTAAAGGTCGGCTTTGCCGCCTTTACTTGTTATTTGTTTTAATTTTTTTTATATTCTATATATACTTGTCAAAGGTTGGCTTTGCCACCTTGTTTGTTTTATTATTATTGTTGTTATTATTCTCTCTAACTTTTGTTATCTTATTGCTTTTTGACTTTATTTGAGAACTTTCTTGTGTAAAAAAAAAACAAAAAACAAAAAGAGAGACAAATTGTGAGTGATGTATGAAGCAATCTAGAGACAAACGAGGGAGATTTATGAAAAAATCAGAACTAGAACCACAACAAGATTTTGCAACCGAAGAAAAATCAATTCTTGGTTCATCTTCATCTTCTAATTCTGATACAATGAGCCAACATGAGGACAACCCCGTTAAAACTCTAAAAGATTACTTGCATCCTACCCGCACAGCCACACCATCATGTATCATATTTCCACCTAATACACCAAAATTGGACTTTCACCCTGGGATGATACATCTTTTATCAACTTTTCATGGTTTAGATAGTGAAAACCCGTATGTGCATGTTAGAGAATTTGAAGAAGTAGTGGGCACCTTTCACAGTCAGGCCAATGCCATAGATTCTGTCCGGTTAAATTTTTTCCCTTTTTCTCTAAAAGACAAGGCAAAGAGTTGGCTATACTCTTTAAGGCCGAGATCCATAGGAACTTGGACAGAAATGACCCAAGTGTTTTTTAACAAATATTTTCCATAACATAAGACTAACGGCCTGAAAAGACAAATTTCCTCTTTCTCCCAAAAAGATAGTGAAACCTTGTACCAAACTTGGGAGAGATTTAAAGAGTTGTTAAACATGTGTCCTCATCATGGGTATGAAAATTGGCGCTTAGTTAGTTACTTCTATGAGGGACTAACAATTAGGGAGCGCCAATTTGTTGAGATGATGTGCAACGGGGAGTTTCTTCAAAAAGACCCTGAGGAAGCCTTAGAATTCCTCAAAGACTTAGCTGAAAAAGCCCACACATGGACAGGACCTAGTGCTACAGATAGCACAAATAGTTCACGATCTAGTGGAATTTACCATCTTAGGAAGAAGACAACCTTAAAGCCCAATTAGAAGTCTTAACTAGGGAATTGAAAGTCTTGAAAACCAAAGATAGGAAGGTCACCCATACAGTTGCTAAAGTTGAATCACAAGATCCATGTTTTATTTGTGGAGGGGTGGAACACTTAGCTCAGGATTGTCCAACTTACAGTGAGATAAGAGGGGTGTACGAGGAACAATGTAACGCTTTAGGGATGTACAAAAAGCCTTATTCACCCTATTCTGAAACCTATAACCCTAGCTGGAGAAACCACCCAAACTTTAGTTGGAAATCTAACCCCCAAAACAACAACCAATGGAAACAGGAACAACAACCACCCAAGTCTTATCAAGCACCTCAATACAATGCACCACAAGTTAGGAATTCCTTAGAGGACACCTTACAAGCATTTATGGAGGCCCAAAATAAGACGAACCAAAAATTTGAAACAGTTCTTACACAAGTGGTGGAAGAGAACAAGGAGATCAAAAGTCAAATCACTAAGCTAACTAGTGCTTTGACCATACAAGAGCGAGGTAAGTTTCCATCTCAAACTCAATCTAATCCAAAAGGGCAACACATGGCACAAGCCTCTACTTCTGACACACAAAATCTCAAAGAGGTAAATGCCATCACTACTCGAAGTGGTAAGATCTTAAATGAGCCTACATTGCCAATCAACACTACCATGGAAAACAAAGATGTTCTCCCACAAAAGGAGGACATTTTTTAGAAAGAACTTGAAAAGAAATTTTCAATTCCAGTGCCTTTTCCCCAAGCTCTCAGATCTAATGGGAAAAACTCGAAAGTTCAAGGTGAGATTCTAGAACACTTAAAACAAGTTAAGATTAATCTTCCCTTGTTGCATGTAATCAAATAGGTTTCGGCTTACGCCAAAGTTATCAAGGATCTATGCACCATCAAAAGAAAGCACCATGTCAAGAAGACTGCATTCTTGACGGAACAGGTAAGTGCAGTCATTGAACAGAAAACCCCACCCAAGTACAAAGATCCAGGGTGTCCTACAATTTCCTGCCAGATTGGGACACATGAAATCAGTCAAGCATTGTTAGACTTGGGAGCAAGTGTCAATCTCATGCTCTATTCGGTTTACTTACAATTAGGACTTGGAGAGATCAAACCCACATCCGTAGTTCTACAATTGGCCGACCGATCAGTCAAGAAACCACGGGGAATAGTGGAAGATGTTTTATTATAGATTGATAAATTTTATTACCCTGTTGATTTTCTTGTTTTGGATACTCAGTCTGTGGTTAATATGGAGTCCAAAATTCCTCTTATTTTAGGGAGACCTTTTCTTGCCACTGCTAATGCTTTTATTAATTGCAGGAACGGTCTCATGAAATTATCATTTGGTAATATGACTCTTGAGGTGAATATTTTCCATATTGGAAAGCAACCACGAGAGGAGGACGATTGCTACCATTCATATATGATAGACACACTTATCTCAGAGGAGGCTTATCGAAAACAGGATTTTGACTCTTTAGACTACCTTCTTGATTCTGAATTTGAAGATTTATTTTATCCTGATGATACAACTAATGTGTTTGGTGTTTTTGACTCACAGGATAAAAGGACTTGATTTTGGCAACCACGCTTTGAAGAATTGCCTCGTGGAAGAGAGAAGCCAAAACCCTCTAACTTAGAGGCTCCAAAAGTTGAACTTTCTCCATTGCCCAAAGGTTTGAAGCACGTTTTCTTGGGAGCAGGTGATACCTTTCCTGTTATTATTTCTTCAGAACTTAGTGTTGAACAAGATGAAAAATTGATAAACTTGTTAAAAGAGCATAAGTCTGCACTAGGATGGACTATAGCTGATATTAAAGGTATTTCTCCATTAATATGCTCCCATAGAATCCATCTAGAAGAAGGTACCCAACCTCGTAGAGACCCCCAAAGAAGACTTAATCCAACAATGAAAGAAGTGGTAAAGAAAGAAGTCTTAAAACTACTAGATGCAGGTATAATCTATCCAATATTTGATAGTCAATGGGTAAGTCCAACACAGGTAGTGCCTAAGAAATCTGGAGGAACTGTGGTTCAAAATGATAAAGGAGTGTCTGTTCCAACTAGAGTAGTAACCGGATGGCGGATGTGCATTGATTATAGGAAATTAAATACAGCCACCTGAAAAGACTACTTTCCATTGCCTTTTATTGACCAAATTTTGGAACGTGTAGCTGGTCATCCCTTTTATTGCTTTCTCGATGGGTACTCAGGATATTACCAGATAGAGATAGCTCTAGAGGATCAGGATAAGACTACCTTCACATGCCCTTTTGGTACTTATGCTTTTCGTAGGATGCCATTTGGATTATGTAATGCACCAGCTACTTTTCAACGTTGCATGCTTAGTATTTTCTCAGACATGGTTGAAAAATGCATGGAGGTTTTTATGGATGATTTGACTGTTTTTGGTAACTCTTTTGATTCATGTCTACTTAACTTAAAATCTGTTTTGAGTAGGTGTGAAGAAAAAGGACTTGTGCTTAATTGGAAAAAATGTCATTTCATGGTGTCTTCTGGGATTGTTTTGGGACACATTGTTTCAGAAAGAGGAATGGAGGTTGACAAGGCTAAAATCGAGTTGATCTCTAAATTACCTACACCTAAAATGATAAAAGATGTCCGATCTTTTCTAGGGCATGCTGGTTTTTATAGGAGGTTTATACAAAATTTTTCTTCTATATCTAGACCATTGTGTAACCTCTTATTGAAAGATGCTGAATTTGTGTGGACTCAAGCTTGTGAGGACGCATTTCAGACATTAATTGCCAAACTCACTACTGCCCCTATTATGCAGTCACCTGATTGGAGCCTTCCATTTGAGATTATGTGTGATGCCAGTAACTATGCTATAGGAGCAGTCCTTGGTCAAAGAAGGGAGGGCAAACCCTTTGTTGTTTACTATGCTAGTAGAACATTAAATGATGCTCAAATAAATTATTCTACTACTGAAAAGGAACTATTAGCTGTTGTTTTTGCCTTGGACAAATTTCGTTCTTATTTAATTGGTTCACCTATTACTGTGTTTACTGACCATGCAGCTCTGAAGTACCTTTTTTCTAAAAAGGATGCTAAGGCCCGTCTAATTAGATGGATTCTTCTTTTGCAGGAATTTGATCTAACCATTAAGGACAAGAAGGGCGTCGAAAATGTTGTAGCAGATTATTTGTCCCGTCTTGAGTTCCATGATTCCACTAATGTCCAACCCATTCAACATGATTTCCCTGATGAACATCTTTTCACTATAAGCCAAGTACCATGGTATGCACATATTGTAAATTACTTGGTTTGCGGGGAAGTTCCATCTAACTGGAGTGTACAAGATAAGCGTAAGTTCTTGGTTGAGGTGCATAATTTTTATTGGGATGATCCTTATCTTTTCAAATATTGCACTGACCAAATTATGCGACGTTGCATTCCTGAGAGTGAAATTGCTAGTGTCTTAAACTTTTGCCATGGCACTACTTGTGGTGGTCATTTCTCAATAAAAAAGACTGCTGCAAAAATTTTACAGTGTGGACTATATTGGCCTACTTTGTTTAAAGATACTAACAATTTTTGTCGTTCACGTGAAAGATGTCAAAAGTTGGGGGCTTTATCTCGCCGTCATATGATGCCTCTTAGCCCTATTCTTGTTATTGAGATATTTGATTGTTGGGGTATTGACTTTATGGGACCTTTTCCTCCATCTTTTGGTTATCTTTATATTCTTCTAGCTGTTGATTATGTGTCCAAATGGGTGGAGGCTATGGCTTGTCGTACTAATGATAACACAACCGTGGTAAAATTCTTAAAAGAAAACGTGTTGTCTAGGTATGGTACGCCACGTGTCATCATCAGTGACCAAGGGACACATTTCTATAACCGTTCTTTTGAAGCTTTGATGCGCAGGTATGGTGTTCTTCATAAGATTTCCACCGCATACCATCCACAGACAAATGGGCAAGCTGAACTCGCAAATAGGGAGGTGAAGCAGATTCTAGAAAAGACTGTTAACCCGAATCGCAAAGATTGGTCTTTACACCTTTCTGATGCATTATGGGCTTATCGCACTGCGTACAAAACTATTATAGGGATGTCTCCATATCGCCTTCTCTATAGGAAAGCTTGTCATTTACCTGTTGAGCTAGAACATAAAGCTTATTGGGCTGTCAAAGCCCTTAACTTTGATTTGAGTGTTGCAGGTCTTCAAAGAAAGTTACAATTGTCTGAAATAGAAGAATTGCAGAATGATGCCTATGACAACTCCAAGATTTACAAGGCTAAGATGAAAGCGGCTCACGACAAACAAATCTTGAGGAAAAACTTTGAGCTAAATCAACGAGTTTATCTTTATGATTCTCGATTGCATTTACACCCTGGAAAGTTGAGATCTCGATGGACTGGGCCATTTGTCGTAAAGCACGTTTTTCCCAATGGAGCGGTGGAGATTGAGGACCCCACTGATGGGCCAATTTTCAAAGTTAATGGGCAACGGTTGAAAAATTATGTGGAAAGGGAAAGTCAGTTTATGTGCTCGAGGAGATCTCTCTTGAGCCTCCTGTCTATCCTAGTTAATCAGGTTCTATCTGTCTCATCTATCTGTACCATATCTTGACTTTTGTACCATATCTTGATTTTATTTTTGTTTTTATTATTTGGTTGTCCTTGCTTTTATTATTTTTCTACCCCATATCTTGACTTTGTCCTTGTTTCTATCATCTATTTGTACCATATCTTGACTTTATTTTTGCTTTCTTTATCTCATTGTCTTGCTTTTATTATATGTTTGTCCTATAATTTTTACTTTATTTTCTGTTTTTGCTTTTATTTTCTTTTGCGTGTTTTATTTTACTTCCCGGTTAAGTGGCGGATACGGTACTCTGTGACTAATTAAGTCGGTTTTTCAGTTCCCTAAAAACTGTAACCCAAAAAAAAATCGTGCATTCTTTTACCTTTCAAAATGGATACGATTCTTTCAAACCTTCGTAGACATTTTCCTTTTCTTCCTCCAAATGCATTGCTCAAAATTTACAAAGCACGGTTTGCAAGGTTAAAATTGCTAATGCTCATGGGTTTACCTGTTGATATACGATGGTTAATTGAAGCCAAAGTTAGATTATCTGGTGAATGTTCAAAAGCCTTTGTTTCTTTCATGCCTGGTTTGAGTAAAAGCTCTTACACAAAAAAGCGAAGAGCAAATAAATTACAAGTTTGTCACAAATGTGCACGATGGACCTGTAACAAGTGATGTTGCTCTTTAGGATGTCTGTCAATCGAGAAGATAAGATTCAGTTCATTAAGGATGGACTGAGTAAGGAGTCTCTAGATAATATCTTGTTGACTCTTGAGACGCATCCTTGTGGACTTGTGCATCGAGAGATTTTAAGATTATGGACACAATTTCGGGAAGAGCAAGAACGCTATAGTCTCGGGAATCTGACTCAAAACGACCCTGTTTGTCAATTTATAAGAAAATTGGATGGGAAGCATATCCCCAACTCATAGAAGGTGTTTCAGCCGTTACTGGACGTAAAACCAGAGGAAGATGTGAGCCACAATCACAACTACCTGTACATATGCACGCTTGCTGTTATTTTTGAGTTTCTCTTTTATTTTTATTTTCAACGTTTGTCAGACAAACAGTTGAGCTACCTATATAGATGTCATTATTGTACCACCTTTTTGCATTTTATAAATACATCTCATGTTCTTTATTTGCATATACATAGTTAGTGAGTTGTATCAAAATGGAGGGAACCTCAGCTCGTCGATTCCGAAATATTTGTGTATTTTGTGGATCTCAGCCTGGTAATGATATAGCTTTTTTAGAAGCAGCTCATAATCTTGGTAAGGTTTCAGCTGAGAGAAAACTTCATTTAATTTATGGGGGAGGTAACTGTGGGTTAATGGGGTGTGTGTCAACAACTGCATACTCAAGAGGAAGTCAAGTTTTAGGCATTATTCCTAAAGCTTTAGTTAACGTTGCTGGAAAAACAGTTGGAGAGGAATTACAGGTCTCATCCATGCATGAACGCATAGCTCGTATGATTGTAAATGCAGATGCCTTTATTGCTTTACCAGGAGGTTTTGGAACAATGGAAGAAATCTTTCAAGTTGTCTCTTGGGCCCAACTCAATATCCACCAGAAACCCATAGGTTTGTTGAATGTCAATAATTTCTTTCATTGTTTATTGTGTTTTGTTAATCAAGCTGTGGAACAAAGGTTTATCTCACAATCAGCACAACGGATCCTTGTCTATGCCTCAACTGCTGATGAACTAATTGATAAATTGCAAGCTTTTGTTTATGAACCAGACCCTGAAGCATCTCAAATTAATTGGTCAGTGGAAATGAGCAATAAGAGAAAATTGGATCTGACACTTCGTTTGTAACTTTTCTTACTTTTGGCTTTGTTCACGATATTTTATTAAGTGTTTTTCAGGTTTGTTTCTCTTGAATAACTGAAGCTTCAGGTGATGTCTCCTATACTTTCTCTTTCTACATTTAAACATTGAGGGCAATGTTTCGTTCTGGTTGGGGGTAGATAGGAGGCATATGTTTTGTATTGCATTTCAAAAAAAAAAATTCTATTGGTCTGAGAATGGCAGTGTAAAGAGTTCATTATCTCTTGAGACGCATTCTGGATCTATTAGATCCAGAATGGCAGAGTAGGGAGTATAGTTTTGACCTCTTGAAACGCATTCTAACTAGTTGATTTGTTTTTTATTTTTGAATTATATTTCATGCACAGCTGCTTATTGCATGTTTTCTCGGTAATTCTTGTCTAAATGGGTTTGTTTTTCTATCTAGGTATGATTTCAAAATTATTGGTTTGAGTCATCTTTTCTATTTAGGTTATCAAAGAATGATTTCTGAAATTATTTTGAGCACAATGTTAAGCCTTGTGGTAAGATGGATGATTCAATGTATATAGCCAAGAGAATTCTCATGTTTAAGTTCACATTTTTTTAATCTCACACATCTTTTGTCAGTGAGTGGAGAGGTTGAGAAAACAGCTTACGAACTTTCATTGATCCTTTGAATTGATTAATCCTTGTTTAGAATGTCATTACTCGAATTGAGCTAAGGGACGATTCAAGATGAAATTTCAATTCTTGTGAAAAAAAACATTAAAAAAGAAAAAAAGAGAGAAAAAAAAGGAGAAGAAGTTAGTTCGATTCAATAATGTCTTCATTCAATTTTAGAATATAGAAGCTTTATGAAGCAGTCTTTTCTCATCAAGCTGTATTGATTCACTCAAGATAAATGAAGTCCTAAAGGTAGCATGTTGCAAGAATGGTTTGATTCTAAACATTGGATTTTCCTATCTTTGGATCAATGTTAGTTGTCTGTCTGTCCTTAAATGTGACCTTTCCTTGAGTGTTTATTCTATTTTCCAACTCCATGAGAGAAATCATAGCCTTTTTAAACAGTCGTTGACCTATGAGGATATGGAGTTGAGGCTTTTACATAGAGTAATTTTCAACTCTATATGTGTTGCGGTTCGTGGTAAGAAGGTTTGGCTTGATTCACATGTGCTCAGTTTTGGAAGTTATGATTGAAATAACCTTTATAGCAATTGTGATCTTGAACTGACTTTTTGTTTGAAATGCTGAAGTAGTTCTTCATGTTTCATTTACGCTTGAATTGCTAGGGGCTAGCAATAAGCTGGCTGGGGATTGTGATAAACGCATGAAAGTACACTCTTAAGCATAAATAATTAATGCTAATTGGACAGTATTATAAAGCTTTTATGATATTTTAGCATAATTATTTTGCTTATACCTCTTTTACATTTGTTTCATTTCTTTTGCATTTTCTTTAGTCTTTATCTTGAAATAAAGTATTGTCCTTAAATTGTGATTAATGGAAATCATTTTTTCAGGTTTAATAAAATGGACACAACTCTCAATCTATAGATCAAAATGGAGAGATTATTGAACCTGGAGCAACATGTCTCAATTTTACACAAAGTTGAAGAACAATCAAAAGCCCAAATCCAACATTTGATGGGCCGAAATTAAGACACAACAAAACCAAATTGTAGTTGTTTCTTTAGATTTTGCACTTGTTGGGT
Organism: Boswellia sacra; assembly: GCA_013180625.2. Lineage (NCBI taxonomy): Eukaryota > Viridiplantae > Streptophyta > Magnoliopsida > Sapindales > Burseraceae > Boswellia > Boswellia sacra. Next base: position 154,670 of record SNVD02013908.1, read on the forward strand.
TTCATGCCCTTCTTCTGAGTAATTCTTGCTTATATTCTTCACTTCTTGATTTCTTCAAACTTATTGGGGAGTATTCTATCAAATTTCATCTTCTTAGTCTTTAAACCTTTCATGCCTTCAGCTGAATACTCTTCATTCTTTCTTCCCAGATCTTTTCAAGCTGTACATCCATAAGATTTTAGATCCTCCGTTGGATTCTTATCATGTTGTTGGTTCTTAAGCTCATTGGGGATTTCTTCATTATCTTTACAAGTTCCTGCAAAATATCAAAAATCTCTTGATAATTTCAAATCAATTCGAAGTTTACCACATTCAATGTGTTCTTTAACAGACTGCTTTCCAGTCTTTAGAGGAATTCTTTCACATGATTTTGGTCGAAGATTCCACTAACAAATATTACTTAATTGTCCTTATGAGTTGTTAAACTATTGCCATGGTTGAATGCTTGTCACCGATGTGTTAGAAAATTCTTCAGACTTCGCGTCAATGCAGGGATTTTTCTGTCTTCTCTTTTCTTTTTCTCTCTCTTCTTTCTTTCTCTTCTTTTTTCTTCTTTTTCACTCTTCTTTTCTTACTCTCTCTTTTCTTTTCTTTCCTTCTTTTCTTTCTTTTTCTCTTTTTTCTCTTTCTCTTTCTTTTCTTTTCTTTCTTTTTCTTTTTCTTTTTCTTTTCTTGGCCTTTTTCCCTTCTGTCCCTCATTAAAGGTACAACTGACTAGTTATGGGAGGACCACCGGTCAGCGATCGACCGACAATGGCCCCATGACGGACGGTCTATATAATGAATGACCTTTCATCTACCCAAACTTCATTCGTGCACCATTTCTTCATTTCTCATCCGATTTGCCTCTAATTTTCACCTACGTGTCTGTCTCGACTTCTTGTTTCTAATTACAGTTTATCCAGTTCATCATGAATTGACTGAGACAAATCCAGTTTGGAGATCAATGTTGAGAGGTCTTTTGAAAGACCAAGAGGTGTCCGTTATTTATGATTAGGATTCCTACACGATCAATTTATTGTTTTAGGACTTCCATGAGAACAAGATGTGTAGGTCGATTTTTGGAGCCCATAGTTGGTTCTTAGAGATAGGAAATCAGGCTGTTAGGAATAGGATTGTTGTTACCAGTTTTTATAAATTCATCACTTCTCTTCCATATGCCTCTCGGCACACTAATCATTGAGCACTGGCTGCTCCATGTGAGAGGTGGATAAACACGACTCATACTTTCCATCTTTCGGTTAGTGAGATGGCCATTACACTATTTGATGTTGCTGTTTTGACTGGCCTTCCATGCAATAGGAGAATTTTGCCTATTGATTCTTGTTTCACAGACTTAAAAGATCAAAGAAAGTTGGTCCGCCAACTCTTTGGCTGTGATATGAAGATCAAGAACAACATTGCAATACGGTACAATTCTTTGTATGTGTAATGGAAGAGAAGATCGAATCTGACTCCAATCGAGATAGATCAATATGAACATAGTTTCATCATGTATATGCTTGGTTCAACGCTTTTTGCCAATATGTCAAACACCACCTTCTTGACTCTGGGATCTTGGCCGTGTGAGGGACTTTGATTGGGATCACATCATTCTTGACGGATTATTCTTCAGTTTAGACCGTGCATGTCAAGGTATAATTGCGATTTTTGGTTTTGCTTCGTTGATTGAGGTAACTTGTCCTCTTTCACACCTTTATGTTTCTTCAAATAGATTTTTTCTTATGATTCTACTTTGTTCATAACAAATGTGGGCCTATGAGTTAGGTGTTTTACCATCACTATTTCCTGCTTGTAAGGATTTTTCTTTTCCATGAATGAAGAGGTGGGCTACACCTTGTGTGAAGCTCAAGAGGTCTCATGAGTAAGATTTCTTTTGCGATTATATTCATATGATGACCTGAAGCAAGGTAAAAAAAACATTGCAGTTAGTTTTCATTCATTTCATGATCATCATATTCTTACCACATTTTTATCTTACAGATTCGTTTTGAGTGGTGGGGACCCTTTGAGAATTGGTCGAGCGCTATGAGGATCGTTGCTCCATATGTTAATTATCGCATTTTACTTTCATGTATGGATAGCATGATGTGGTATCTAGGTGATAGAGTCTAAGATTGGTGTAAGGGTCTAGACAATCACCAAATTCCACCTCCGCCACCAGTTTTGATGATAGACTCTGGCGATTTGGCCATAGAGCCTAAAGTGATAGATTATATGGCTTGGATTCCTCTAAGAAAGATCGAGTTTCCTAAGATGACGATCTCTCATACAAAGTAGGCTAAAGTCACATTACTCTATACCAGACCTAGATAGGCCATTGATGAGATTCATTAGCCTTCTATCGATACTGATCACGGCTCTTCCAACCGTTCTTATACCTGTCAAGGGAATAGGTTGAGAGTTTCCTCTTTTGATATAGGCACCTCTACCTCATTTGCCACTACCACTGAGCAGCCTCGTCCACCTCTAGTTACACTAGCTATTCTGTTAGTCATGTGATTGGTGATCTCTGGGCCTAGAAATATAGTCTACTCGTGGGATGCTAGCGGACATACTAGTAGTCATATGATCACTAAGGACACTAAGGATCTGACCATGCTCTATCCTTTCATTCCTCATGATACCACCTTTCGATTATGCCTTCTTTGAGTTTCCTATTATTCTTGAAAATTTTTGTTAGTCATAAAAGTGCAATGCAATACAAGTACCACGATCTTCCATGGAGCTCATTTTTCAAATGCAAGCTGATTTGCATGGATATGTCTTACAGATGTCTTATCGATATCACGTAAAACCATGTTGTATGCTTCATGTATGCGTGATTTCTATCTTAATAGTTTTTCAAATTAGATGCTTCTAGCTTGGATTAGACGAAAAATTAGGAAAATGCTCGTTTGGAGCAAGAGATTGAGCGCCTTTAGGCATAGGTTACAGCCCTCTCTATTGATGATGATACTAATGGTGATGAGTAAGGACTTGTCACCATCAACTTTTCTTCCATGTTGACTTCTCTTCTTTATTGTTCATTTAGCTTCTATGTATGAACTTCTATGCTTGAATTTTCATGATGTTCAATTAAAGTAATCGGTCATGTGAACAATCTTCAAAGATTTAATGAAAATTCTACTATTTTCAGTTTTGTGCACTACTTCTTAAACTATGCATATTTTGATCAATTTACATCCATATTTGTTCAAATTTGTTTCTACATCATCATTTATTCAATTCTAAATAAAAATTACAAAATTTGGAGCCCACATGCCCAAGACTGCCTGTCGATACATGAATCAAAAGTCAAATCACATGAAAAAAGATATTAGAGTGCCATTTTGCCCTAGCCACCACCAGTCAGTAGTTGGACCGTCGACCGGCTGTCCTACCAGCCCACCAGCTGGTGGTGGGATTGTCAACTAGCAAACCTTTCGTTCCTTTACCAATGGCCTTTTTTGCTTCTTTTCTCACACTATAAAAGGGCATTTCCCCTTATGCTCTTCTTCACACCTTCCAATACATCCTCTCTCGTTTCTTGAGCTTTCTTTCACAATTTTTAATGTCTCATCATACTTTTCAACATGTCAAGGCAACTCTTAAGGTTCTTCAACATTTATTAAAGCTTTTGAAGGACAACGATTGAAACAACTTGAATCCAATGACGTCTGTAATTTGAAATTCCTTCGTCATATGAAGCTTGACATTCTTTTCCTTAAGAACTGCACAACCTTTCAGGATTTTTACGATCATGTCTTCTACTTTAATGTGTAAGAGCTTTGCCCTTGTATGAGAAATTCCCTACCATACTCGGTTGTCATTTGACAAGTTTTAAGAGCATTATATTGTCTACTATGGAGACATCGTCAATATTCGACCTTGACAATTTGTTTGGTTTCCCAGTTTCTACTAGGGGTATTTACACCACAGTTGGCAAAGTAACATTGTCTTCTACCATGCCTCTGCTTAAGATGATGGATAGAACTTCATCTAGTTGGCTATGCCTACTTTAGTTCTCCCTATTTGCATTGTTTCTACTGGTCTCACTAGACAGTCTCAGTAACGTATATCTTGTGACCATCATTCCTTAGATGAGACCTAGTTTCATTGCAGTTCCCTTAATTTTTGCTAAGACATTGGTAGACCGTGTCAGGATCGATCCTAGTTAGAGATTCAATGGCAGCCTTTTACTCCTTTAGGTATTTTTCTTTTAGCCCTAATTTTTACCAAAGTCGCGCTTTTAGCTTTTTAACTTAGCGGGTTCATTCTTCTTCTTTTTCATCTTCCTCTTTTATGCTCTAATTTTTGCCTAAATAGCCCCTTAGATTTTGACTTAGCGAGCTTGCCCTAATTTTTGCATAAGCCACCTTTTAGAGGTTTTTAACTCGGTGGTTTTCTTTTTATTATTTTTCTGCCCTTACTTTTGCCTAAGTCGCCCTTTCAAGTTTTCAACTTAGCGGGCTTACTTTAATTTTTGCCTAAGTCACCTTTTAAGTTTTCGACTTAGTAGACTTTTGTTATTTTATTTTTCCTTTTTTTATAGATGGTTACAAGAAAAGTTTCCATTTTGGCAACACCTAAAGGGGATATTTCTTGTTATAGCCCTCGATTTCAAACAAGGAGGAGACTTCGAGACGTGCTCCTTGGTTCGACTGGCTTTGAGTCATTCTAGATTGTAGGTACTATCCACGGTAGAGGTTGGATCATGTTACGGGGTAGACTTACATCATGTTTGTGCCTTCGACGGGCTTCATCCATAGTTCCTTCTACGACCCTACTAGACTACATTAATAGTATGGACTTAAGTAGAGGATCGTAGATTCACTGATTACATTAGGACCTGGGAGACTGTTTGCCCACTATCTAGAAAAAAAAATGAACTTGGCCATGTTAGACCATTGAGAGGAATCTGTTCCCTGATCCTGACATTGAGACAAATGGTCAATATAAGGGTTGGATGACCCTCTAGGCTTCCACTTCTAATCCTGCTATTCTAGCTAGATAATGCAGTGAGTGATACGAAAAACCTATTCATAGTTCAGTAAAGAGACAAAGGTGACATAAACAATTTCACTGTCAGCTTAGATGTTAGATGTTTTCCTTTTGTTATCATGCAAAATAATAAGACATTTCAAAGGCATATTTGTTTTCGAATAATTTCATTTTATTAATAAAAGTATAATTATTTGTTCTTCGAACAACATATGAATAATGAGATAACTCATGTCATTGATTAGCCATTTCTTTTTTTTCATAAAATTATTTTCTCTCACACTCTTTTCTTTTATCCTTACTTTCATATATAGTATCTCTTCAGCCTATTAATGGGCTCAGTAAATTCATTCCCTCCTATGTCTGATAAGATAATAGCTTTGTCCGACGTGACCTTCATCACAATGAACGATCCGTCCTAGTTGGGCTTGAACTTTCCTCTTAGATCAAACATTACTGGCCTGGTCTGTTTAAGGACTAACTCTCCTTCTTTAAACCTTCTTGCCCTTGTTCTCTTATTAAAGGCTTGAGCAACCCACTTCTAGGATAACTGCATGTGATATCTAGCCTTCACTCTCTTCTCATCAATCAAGGCCATTTGTTCACATCTCTTTTGAATCCACTACCCTTCAGGAATTTTTGCTTCTATCAAAACCCTTGCTGACTTTATTTCTATTTCTATTGGTAGGACAGCCTCTGAACCATACACTAAATAGAACAACACATGCCCATAAAGCTTTTAAGCATTGTTTTATAACCCTACAGCACAAACAGTGGCTTCTCAACCCAATCTTTGTATTTTTGCACCATCCTAGTCAATATCTTCTTGATGTTCTTATTGGCTGCCTCTACTACTCCATTTGCTTATGGTCAATATGGAGATGACTTATAGTGTTCAATCCCATACTTCTCAAACAAGGCCTTAGTCTCGGCCTAGAAATGAACCCCATTGTCAGTCGCGACATGATGTGGCAATCCAAATCTGCATATGATGTTCTTTTCGATGAACCTTGACACCTATTTTGCCCCTAGTTTGCTGTAAGACTGAGCTTCTATCCACTTGGTGAAGTAGTCGATTGCCAACACCACATATCGATGCCCATTAGAGGCTAACGGCCTTATTTCACCTATCATGTCAATGCCCCATATAGTAAAGGGCCATGGTGCTGCCATTCCTTGTAGCTCCAAGGGTGGTTGATGAATCAAATTTCCATTGACCTGACATTGGTACATTGGTGACATCTCTTCACAAACTGGACATAATCGTCTCCATGGTTAGCCAATAAAAGCCTTGCCTTATCTTTTTTGCAGGCATTAGCCCATTCATGTATGGCCCATATTTACCACTATAGATTTCTTCCATAAGCCTTCTTGCTTCTTTCTCATCAACACATCTCACTTGCATCTTTTTTGGCATTCTTTTATACATCACTCCCTGATGATAACTAAATTGTTGGGTCGATCTTCATAACACAGTCGTATCTTTCTCACTAGCCTCCCTGGCAAAATTCTATCTTCCAAATATCTATTCAAATCGTAGAACCATTGCTTGTCATCCACTTCAACTTTCATTACCTAGGGTTTCATGTAGCCAATCTTCATATCTCTTGAGTACTCACCTAAACTGATTCTAAAGAAGCTAAGGCATCAGTTATCTGATTGTCATTCTTGGAAGATAGGTGAAAGTACATTGCTGGAACCTCCCAACTAACCTTCTAATGTGCTCGAGATACAGTTTGAGCCTTCATTCCTTTAGAACCTAATCTTCATTATTTTATGACTAACTTCGCTTCTATCATTTCTACTTCATGAATGCCCAAAGGCATAGGCTTCATACTCAGCCATATTATTAGTGACCCTGAACTCTAACTTCTTAGCAAAAGGAATGACTTCTTCAGTCAGTAAGACCATAATAACTTCTATTCCAGCACCGTTTTGATTGACAACTCTGTCAAAGAACATCCCCTATCTCGATACCGAGATTATCCCCAGATGTTAATCTGGGAAATCCAACTCCCAAGACACATTATCATCAACTGGATTAATAGCCAAGATTGTAACTACTTTTCCTTTCACCACCTTTTTGGTGACGTATTCAATGTTGAATTCTGATAATTCAATTAGCCATCTTGCTAACTTCCCCACCAAGGATGGCGTTTCGTAGAAATACTTCATTAGGTCTTCCTTCGAGACAATCTTAATCTCATAAGACTAAAAACAATGCCTCAACCTTTTACAGAGCCACAGCATGGCTAGGCACGTCTTCACGACATAACTATGCTTTGTCTTGTACGGCAACAACTTCTTGTTAAGATAATAGATGGCGTGTTCCATACCATTCTCGTTTTCTAATGCCAATATAGCACCAATAGCCTCCTCCTCAAGAGCTAAATAAAGAATCATATTCTTACAGGCTTAGGCAGTCTCAAGACTGGTGGATTCTACAAGTATTTCTTAATCTTCTTGAATGTCTTTTGACACTGGTCATTCCATTTCACCAATTGATCCTTCTTTCTCAATCTTGGGTGATGGCGTTTCAATAATTGCCTTGACTTTGTCAAGATCTACCTCTATCTCCTTCTTGCCAACTACAAACCCCAACAGTTTTTTTAAGGTGACTCCAAAAACACACTTCTTCAAATTCAGCTAGAGCTTATACTTCTTCACCCTTTCTGTGAATCTATCTAAGGCTTTAAAGTGACCATTTTGAGTCTTAGACTTCACCATTATTTCATCCACATAAACTTCTATCTCCTTATACATCATGTCATGGAATAGCGTCGTCGCCATCCATTGATAGGTTGCCCCTGCATTCTTCAACTCGAAGGGCATCACCTTGTAATAGTAGGTTCCCCACTCTATAATGAAGGCCATTTTAATCTTCTCTTCATTGGCCATCATTATCTAGTTGTACCTAGAAAACCCATCTACAAAGAAGAACATGACACTGGCTGTAACATTATCTACCAATACATCTATGTAAGGGAAGGCAAAGTTACCCTTCGATGAGGCCTTATTCAAGTCTTGATAGTCGACACATATTCGAACCCTTCCATCCTTCTTTGGCATAAGCACGATGTTGGCTATCCATTCCAAATAATTCACCATATCTAAGAACTTAGATTCGATCTGCTTAGACACTTCTTCCTTGATTTTCTGAGCCTATTCTAGTCTCAACCTCCTCAACTTTTGTTTGATCAATTTCATGTGTGGATATGTCAGAATCGTCTGCTCGAGGATACTTCTATCGATTCCAGGCATATCATCATAGGACCAGGCAAAGACTTCTTCATGTCTCCTCAGTAATTTTTCAAATTCTCTCTCTCATTAGGAGTTGTATTAAGTGTAATGCATATATTCTTGGGATTTTTAATTATACCAAGATTAATGTCATAAGTTTGAATGGCATAGATGTTAAAAATGCTAACGAAATACAAATTATCAGGCATAGTTTCGTTTGAAAAAACATCACACAAGTAAGTAAAATTATTTTTCATTACATTAAACTTGGAAACATATACATTTTCCTCTTCTTCAAAGAGGTCAGGGATAAATACATTCTTGTAACAAACATCCTTGATCCCCTCTTGAATAAAGGTAGCAAGGTCGATGGATGGGTCCATTGGTGGCTCTAAAAGCTTCTCTTCATTGATCTTCATCTTCTTAACCCATGGCTTAGCAGCTCCCATATACTTCGTATCTTGGGCTTTGACAAACTCGCCAAACTCCCTTTCTTGGGCTCAAAATCTCTATCTTCATTGGACACATAGCCCAACCCTCTTCTAATGGTCTATCCCTTGAAATCTGCAAGGGATGGTAGTCCACTTCCATTCTTTTCCAACCCAATTTTTGGCAATATCCTTGCTTCTTCATGATCCCAACAACTATTAGACTGACTTCGTCAATTATGGCTATACGAAAGCCACCCATGTAAGGTATCTCTCCAATCTTCACACTTAAGGCAGTGGGTACAATGTTCAAGGTAGCATGGATAATTACAATCTCCCCATCCAAGTTGAATCAGATCTTTTGGTGCAAAGTGGAAGGAACACCACCGAACTGATGAAACCATGCTCAACCTAACAAATAAGCAAAAGTGATAAAAAAAAGTCATCGTAAGCCCTAATTACCATTTCACAAGGTTCGAGGTTATCTTGTTCAACTCTAAACTTGTGCAATATCTTCATTGGCACAATATTGATGGCGGACCCATCATCCACCATGATGCAAGAAGAAATTTTCCCTCCAATCTCCATGATGATAAATAACAGCTTGTTATGATTCCTTCCTTCGAAAGGTAGATCCTTATTAGTGAGGGTAATCACACTCTTCTCACTTACCTCCTTGGGTCCTCTTCTAGTCATGGTAGTCAACATCTCATTAAGAGTGACAGCTATTGAAATCTTTACATCTGTCAAAGCTATCACCATGGCTTCTTTATGCTTTTGAGACGAGATTAACTAGTTGTAATGCTAGCATCTGCTTGAGTCTTCTTTTATTGTTTGATGACTTGGTCTTCTTTTTCTTTGACCTCTTTCTTGGCAACCTCTTTGCCTTTCTCAACGATTTTCTCCTTCTCAACTGCTTTTTCTTTCTCCTTCTTATGGTAAAATCTACCACTCCTTGTTACTCCTTGTACATTCTCACTCTCTCCCTTGAGTGTTTCTCCCTAATACATTCTTTGCTCACAAGTTTCTCCCTCGATTCTCACTTATTCTTCTTTATCATTACTAAAGTTAGCCCAAAAGTTTGGAAGGATCTTGACTTTAGGAATGTCATCCCAAATACCTATGACTCTTACCTCAATACACCTTCTAGGCAAACTCTCTCTTCTCATAAGGCTTTCACCTCGCTTCCCATTCCTAGCTTTACTACCTTTCTTCACTTTAAGTCTTCTTGGTGGTGGGCCTCTTCGAGCTTCTTTTCTTGTCATCCACTTCTTGGCAAAGGCAATCATCGATGCGGACTTCTCCTTGACGGATGCTTCTTCATTTTCCATTTCTTCATCTTCTTTTTCCTCCTCTTCTTCTCGGTCACCGAGGCACACAAACTTGGGTTCCCTACTTCGCTTGACCCCTTTCACAGCAATGTTGGTCCATCCACTTTCCTGGTGAAAATCTGGTCTGCCAAAGGAACGGGCTCTTCTTCTTCCCTCTCAATGATTTGTTTGGGCTTTTCTTCTTTAAGCTTCTTGTTAGTGGCCACCTTTCTAATGGATCCCTCTTGTCGCTCAAGCTTCGACTCCTCCTTTCTTTTGGCTCCCTTGGCCTTATTTGATCCTCTCTTTTCTTTAAAAGAGTTTATCACCTGCTCTTTGGTCAAGCCTAACCTAATTATGTTCGTTGATAGAGGAGGTACCCGATTGTATTTAGGAAATGGATTGTTTCTTATGTTGGGCTCTTCCAGCTCTAGATTGGGAATATGACCCTTGCTAATCAAGTCTTAAATCTCATGGTGAATACGAGTACAATCATCGATCTGATAACCAAACACTTGATGGAACTCATATCCCTCATGAGACATCCAATTTGTTGGCATGGATTTGGAAGCTCTCTTGGCAACAATGACTCCAAGACCCCTTCAGCTTTTAATCTAGCAAAGATCTTCGACAATGGTCTTCCTAAACAACTAAACTTTCTTTGTTGAGCTACTGCTTTTACCTCAACATTCTTCATGCCAAACCTACCAACTTGACGGTACTACACCTAACTTCTAATAGGTTAGCTATTATTGCTTCTTTTTTGCCTAGTGATGAACACTTAAATATGCATGTTTAATAAGAGTTTAGTTCATCATATTGCATTAATAGTGTCATTAAATTCCTCAACTTAAGCATATTTGTAGCATTTGCATCTTTGGAATTAATTTCTCTTAATTTTGGTTTTGTTACAGGTTCGGTAAAATGGGCATAACTCTCTATTTATAGATCAAAATGGTACAATTCTTAATGTTTTGGAAAGCGGATTTAATTATCTACAAGATTGCATTTCACAAGAATCATCAAATTCGTGCTCTTAGTGGACCAAAATTGGGCTTGAAGTGAACCCATCTACAGTCTCGGCCCATTCTGACCAGGCCTCAGTATTTGGACCGTATCTCTCAAAATACGTATCCAAATTGTGCAAATCAATATGTTATAGAAAGCTGAGAGAAATATCTACAACTTCTATGAAGACATGTGATAAAATTCACAACGTTTCGATGTCAAAATTGATGGTCAAAGTCGGTGCCTAATGATCCCAATTGTCAAAGATATTTACAACAAAAATTTGACAATTATGCCCTTGTAATTTGACAAGTTTGCCCCTGGATGTATCTATAAATATAGGTGCCTTGTGACCCATTAGGGCATCTTGGCCTTGGCTGGAACATTTTGGCTTTGGCTAGGATCTTGTATTGTGTTTTGTGTGTTTATGTTATTAATGAATTTTCTTTTTCTTACATTTTATTTCTTTCTATTATAATGTTCTTCTAATTTCTCTTTTGCTAAGGTGAAGGGTGAAACCCTTGATATGAGAATAAGGATTCTCTAACCCTTAATATGTGCTTAATAATCTTAATCTTATAATGTTTATTCAATATGATTTATATTTAATTTCTTAATCAATCTTGACACCACTCGTAAAGTGGAGGTCTTGATCCATTGTCGACAATCCTTGGAACATCAAATGCTTGGATCCTTTCTAGATGATGTATGGTTCTTCCTTACCGACACGAATCTAGTTAGGAACCTTGATTTTGTGTAGACATATGATGATTGGCACATTGGATGCTTGAACCCATTTACAAGAAGTGGTATAAATATTGGTAATGAAACAAATATAATTCATATAACTAAAATGGGTTAAGTATCCTTATTTGAAATATCAAGGGCGGATCCCCTAACCTTAGCCTTCATTGTTATTGTGTTAATTCCTCTTGTATTTTAATTATTCTATGTTATGAACTTTTTATTTTATTTACTATGGTAGGTTCTACCACCTTATGAAATTGTTCTTTAATTTACTATGGTTGGTAATACCACCTATTTTCATGGATGGTTTTACCTCCTCTTGCTTTTTGTTTTATATTTGAATGGTCGGTAATACCACCTACTATCTTACATATTTGTTGATATTATCATGTCACCTCTTTGAATCATCCATATCACATTTGTTTAGCTTATAATTTGTAACGCTTAAATTCCCTTCCTCGTGGATCGACCCCCGGTCTCACCGGGTTTTATTACTTCGACACTCCTATATTTGGGAGACAATCCTTTTTCGGATGTGTCAAGTTTTGGTCCCGTTGCCGGTGAAGTGTCTCTTTTCTAATCTAGATCTAAATTTTTTATTTTTGTGTTTTCATCTTTTGCTCTCTTTTCTTCTCCCTTTCTTGCATGAAAATTTGGTCACGAACATCTAGTGGTAGACTTGTTAGAAAAACATCATCTTTCTTAGAAAACATGGCCAACAATCATGAAGAAATATTCACGGATGAAGGGGACAACCGTTCGCAACAAAATGATCAAAACCAACGAAGAACCCTCGGAAACTACATGAATACGGTAAGGACTAGTGCACCATCTTGTGTAGTTTCTCCTCCAGATTCAATCCATTTCAATTTCAAGCTAAGTTTTGTTTGACTTCTACCCACCTTTCATGGCCCTGACATGGAGAACCCATATTCGCACTTGAAAATCTTTGAAGAGGTATGTAGCTCCTACACTGACCCAAATTGTAGCATAAACACCATTAGATTAAAGCTTTTTCTTTTTTCTTTAAAAGATAAAGCTAGAACATGGCTACAAAATTTGAGGTCGAATTCCATCAGTTCATGGGATGAGATGAAACAACAATTTTTGAAAAAATTTTTTCCTACCTATAGAACAAATTCTCTTAAAAGACAAATTTCTGATTTCTCTCAGAAACAAGGGGAAACCCTTTACCAATGTTGGGATAGATATAAGGAACTACTTAATACCTGTCCTCACCATGGTTTCGAAACTTGGAGAATAGTTGCACACTTCTATGAAAGGTTAACACCTCAAGATAGGCAACTAGTAGAATTAATGTGTAGAGGAGAATTTAAAGAAAAAGACCCTGAGGAAGCACTTGACTTCCTAGATTCCTTAGCAGAAAAAGCACAAAATTGGGACATTGCTGGCACCTATGAGGTACCAAGCAAGGCCCAAACCTCGACATCCAATAGAGGAATTTACAACCTTAGGGAAGACCATGACCTTCAACCAAATATGCATCCCTAGCTAGAAAAGTTGAGGCTTTAGAAATGAAAAAGAGTGGTCAATTGAATTCTATTCAAGAAAATGTCTGTAATATTTGTGATGACAATGACCATTCTACTGATGATTGCCCAACTTTGCCTGCCTTTAGGGAATGTCTCCATGAAGAAGCCAATGCTTGAACACTTTGAAAAGGCCAAATCACAATCCATATTCACAAACCTATAATCCTGGTTGGAGAAATCATCCAAATTTTAGATGGAAAAATGACAATCATGCACAATCTTCACAAGTCCCTTTTCAAGCACAACAAAATTTTCAAAATTCTCATGATCATGCATATGCTCCTCCTCCTAGGAATGACTTGGAAGAAACATTGCATTCATTCATTACAAAGCAAGAGACTTTCAATAGCCAAACTGCTCAAACATTAGCAAATTTGTCAGAAACTCTTGCAAAAATTTGCATCTACATTTAGCATCCAAGAGAAGGGAAAATTTCCTTCTCAAACATTGCAAAACCCCAAAGATCAATCTAACTCAAATGCAGGAAATTCAAGTAACCATTACTTTGACCAAGCCAAGTCAGTCATGACCCTTCGTAATGGTAAGATTGTTGAAAAACACATTCCTGACCCTTGTGAGAAAGAAGAAGAATCGATCTTTAAAGGACAGGAAGAGGTGGCCAAACCAATACCTAGCGAAGAGGAAACCATATCCCCATCTGTGCCTCCATTTCCTCAAGCATTAGCCACACAAAAGAAGGTAACTCATAATTCTGAAATCTTTAAAATTTTCAAACAGGTAAAGGTCAACATTCCCTTGCTTGATGTGATCAAACAGGTACCTTCTTACGCAAAAATTTTGAAAGACTTGTGCACTGTGAAAAGAAAACTGAATGTGAAAAAGAAGGCCTTTCTAGCTGAGCAGGTAAGTGCTATTCTTCAAAATAATAATACAGTAAAATATAAGGATCCAGGTTGCCCTACAATTTCATGTGTTATTGGAGACCATAAAATTGAACAAGCTTTACTTGATCTTGGTGCTAGTGTGAATTTGCTTCCATACTCGGTTTTTAAAAAACTCAATCTAGGTGAGTTAAAACCGACTTCTGTGACTCTTTTGCTTGCTGATAGATCAATTAAAGTACCAAGAGGAGTAGTGGAAGATGTATTAGTTCAAGTTGATAAATTCATTTATCCAGTGGATTTTATCGTCTTGGACACACAACAAGTGGAAGTAAGCAATTCAATTCCTGTTATTTTAGGGCGTCCATTTCTAGCTACCTCTAATGCTTTGATTAATTGCAGGAATGGAGTCATGAAGCTATCATTTGGGAATATGACATTGGAACTTAATGTTTTCAATATGTGCAAACAACCAATTGAAGAAGAAGATGAAATTGATGAGGCTAATGTAATTGAATCTATTGTGGAAGATCACATCCAAAAAGGGAGTTCTTTTGACCCTTTGGAAACTTGTTTAGTGAATTCGTTAGAATCAAGTACGGAACTAGAACATGATCTTTCTAATATGTGTTCTTTACTGGATTATGCACAGGTGATGGAAAAAGGCTCAAAATCAAGATTTGAAGAATTGGGGCAAATGAATGAAAGCAAGGAAGATGAACCTCCCAAGCTAGAATTGAAGCCCTTACCTGAAAGACTGAAATATGCATATCTTGGGGAGAATCAGACATATCTGGTGGTAATTTCTTCATCCCTCACATGTGAGCAACAAGGTAAGTTGATAGAAGTGCTTAAAAGGCATAAAAATGCAATTGGGTGGACTTTAAAAGATATAAAAGGCATTAACCCTTTAATTTGCAAACATAGAATACATTTAGAGGAAAATGCCAAAACATCTCAACAACCTCAAAGGAGATTAAATCCACACATGAAAGAGTTCATTAGGGCTGAAGTTCTCAAACTACTTGATGTGGGAATTATCTATCCTATTTCTGATAGTAAGTGGGTAAGCCCTACACAAGTAGTACCTAAAAAATCTGGCATTACAGTTGTTAAAAATGAAAAGGGGAAATTATTGCCAACTCGTGTCTCGTCTAGTTGGAGGATGTGCATTGATTATAGAAAATTAAATGCTGTCACTAGAAAAGACCATTTTCCCTTACCCTTTCTTGACCAAATTCTTGAAGAGTAGCAGGAAACCCCTACTACTGCTTTCTTGATGGATACTCAGGCTACTATCAAATCCCCATTGCACTTGAAGACCAAGAAAAGACTACATTCACGTGACCTTTGGCTACTTTTGCATTTCAGGAGAATGCCTTTTGACTTGTAATGCTCCAGCAGCTACTTTTCAAAGATGCATGTTAAGCATTTTCAGTGATATGGTTGAGCATTGTTTAGAAGTTTTTATGGATGATTTAACTGTCTTTGGAAACTCTTTTGAGAATTGTCTTGAAAACTTAGAAAAAGTACTAAAAAGGTGTGTAGAAAAAGGTCTTATTTTGAATTGGGAAAAATGTCATATTCATGGTCACTTCAGGCCTTGTCTAGGTCATGTGGTTCTTCTAAGGGGAAATGAAAAGTGGATATAAAGCAAAAAGTGGAATTAATTCCATTTGGGCCTCCACCAAAAACAGTTAAAGAGGTTCGTTCATTACTGAGGGCGCTGGATTTTATAGGAGGTTCATAAGAAATTTCAGTGCTATATGCTAAACCTCTTTGCCACTTTATAAAAGGATTACTTCCTTTGAATGGACTCAAGAATGTCAAAATGCCTTTGATACATTAATTGGACTTTTAACAACTGCTCCAATTATGCAATCTTCTGATTGGTCCTTGCCTTTTGAATTGATGTGTGATGCAAGCGACTATGCAATTGGTGCTGTCTTAGGACAAAGAAAAGAAGGTAAGCCTTATGTGATATACTATGCCAGTAGGACTTTAAATGATGCACAAATGGATTACACAACAACTGAAAAAGAACTACTTGCAGTAGTATTTGCATTGGACAAATTTCGTTCTTATTTAATTGGTTCTCCCACAATTGTTTACACTGACCATGCAGCTGTGAGATATTTAATGTCTAAAAAGGATGCAAAACCTAGATTGATACGGTGGATCTTATTGCTCCAAGAATTCAACATCACAATAAAGGATAAAAAAGGAGCCGAAAATGTCGTTGCTGATCATCTTTCAAGACTAACGACAGAGACATTAATTGAAACTTCACCTATCAATGATTCCTTTCCTGATGAATTTTTATTTTCTGTTGCTACTGTACCTTGGTTTGCTAACATTGTAAATTTTCTTGCGACAGGGACAATGCCATCTCATTGGAATGCTCAAGACAAAAGAAAATTTTTAACCGAGGTGAAAAAATTTTACTGGGATGACTCATATCTGTTCAAATATTGTCCAGACCAAATAATGAGAAGATGCATACCCGACAATGAGGTAAGTAGTGTCATTAACTTTTGTCATTCTGAAGCATGTGGAGGACATTTTCATCTAGAAAAACAGCTGCTAAGATCTTACAATGTGGATTTTATTGGCCCACCTTATTTAAAGATGCACATGCATTTTACAAAACGTGTGAAAATTGTCAAAAATTGGGATCCATTTCAAAAAGAAACATGATGCCTTTGAATCCCATTCTTGTTGTTGAAATCTTTGATTGTGGGGTATTGATTTTATGGGACCCTTTCCACCGTCATTTGGTTTTGTGTATATCCTTGTTGCAGTAGACTATATTTCAAAATGGGTCGAGGCAACTCCATGTCGAAATAATGACCACAAAACAGTTGTCAAATTCTTGAAAGAGAATATCTTGAGTAGATTTGGAATTCCTCGAGCCATTATTAGTGATGGGGGTACGCATTTTTGTAATAAATCATTTGAAACCTTAATGAAGAAATATGAAATAAACCATAAAATTTCTACACCTTATCACCCACAAACAAGTGGACAAGTTGAATTAGCTAATAGGGAGATAAAACAGATCCTAAAAAAAACGGTTAACCCAAATCGTAAAGATTGGTCTTTAAGACTTAGTGATGCACTTTGGGCTTACCGAACTGCTTTCAAAACATCATTGGGAATGTCTCCTTATAGATTAGTTTATGGAAAACCTTGTCACTTGCCAGTGGAAATTGAACATAAAGCTTATTGGGCCATTAAAACATTTAACACAAACTTGAATGATGCTTGCAAGTTACGAAAACTCCAACTGAGTGAACTGGAAGAAATCAGGAATGAGGCTTATGAAAATTCTAAAATCTACAAAGAAAAAATGAAGGTTTTTCATGACAAATCCATTGTTAGAAAATATTTTGAACCTTAACAAAAAGTTCTTTTGTATGATTCAAGATTGCATTTGTTTCCTGGTAAACTTCGGTCTCGTTGGACTGGGCCTTTCATTGTTAAAAATGTTTCCCCTCATGGAGCAGTTGAAATTGAGAACCCAAAGAATGGTAATGTGTTTAAAGTTAATGGACAACGGTTAAAACCATTCTTTGAAAATATTGCCCAAAACGAAGAGTCCATTGCTTTAATCGATCCTTTTTAAGGATTGATTTTTCCCGGTCAAGTGGCGGATACGGTACTCCGTGACATTTAAGGTCGGTTTTTCAGTTCCCTAAAAACTGTTGCTCACTTTGCATCCATTTTCTTTTCTTCTCTGTCATTTTATTCACATGGATACCATTCTCTCAAAATTGCACAAACATTTTCCTCTCTCTTCCTCAAAATGATTTGCTTAAAATTTATAAAGTCGTGCAGAAAGACTAAGGTTGTTGATGCGTAAAGGTATTCCTGCTGATTTAAGATGGTTAATTGAAGCCAAGGTTCGATTTTCCTATGAATTTTCAGATGATCTTGTGTCTCACATGCCAGGTATGGGAAAAAGCTCTTACGCCAAAAAGCGAAGAGCAAAAAGGTTACAAGTTTGTCCAGATGTGCAGAAGATGGACTTGTAACAAGCGATTCGCCGCTCCTTGGGATATTTGTCTAACAATCGAGAGGATTAAACTACAGTTCATCAAGAATGGACTGATTAAGGAGTATTTGGAGATATCGAACGACTTCTTGAGACGGCATCTTGTGGGACTTGTCACGCCTGAAATTTTTAATTGTGGACACAAATTCCGGAGATGAGCAGGAACGCTATAGTCTTGGGAATCGACTCAAAACGATCCTGTTTGCCAGTTTATAAGAAAACTGGATGGGAAGCATATCCCCAACTCATAGAAGGTGTTTAAGCCGTTTCTAGACGTAAAACCAGAGGAAGATGTGAGCCACAGTCACAACTACTGTACATATGCATGCGTGCCATCATTTTTGAATTTTAATACCTCATTGCTGTCATTTTTGAATTTTTATCTTTTGTTTGACTTTTGGTGTCTTATTTCATCATCTTTTGACCCTTTCTATGCATTATTGTCATATTTTTCAAAAAGCAACCGAGCTACCTATTTAGATGTCATCATTAGCATACCTTTTTGCACTCCATAAATACCACATCTCTTGTTCTCTTCTTCACACATAGTTAGAGGGTTGCATAGACATGGAGGAAACTTCACAACGTCGAATCCAAAGGATATGTGTATTCTGCGGATATCGACCGGGTAAAAGTGAGGAGTTTGTAGAAGTAGCAAACTATCTTGGTAGGCTACTGGCTGAAAGAAAGATTCATGGGGTTTATGGGGGAGGTAGCCTCGGGTTAATGGGTTGCGTATCAACAGCTGCACATGTAGGAGGCAGTCAAGTGTTAGGAGTTATTCCTAAAGCTTTGGATGTAGAAAGCATTGTGGGAAAAACGGTTGGGAAGGAGTTACAAGTCTCCTCTATGCATGAACGCATGGCACATATGCTCATCAATTCAGATGCCTTTATTGCTTTACCAGGTGGCTTTGGCACTCTTGAAGAAATTTTTCAAATTGCCTCTTGGGCCCAACTGAATCTCCATAAAAAAACCCATAGGTTTGTTGAATGTCAAAAATTTCTTTGATCCTTTGATAAGTTTTGTTGATGCAGCTGTGGAACAAAATTTTATCCCTTATTCAACGAGAAAGATCCTTGTTTCTGCCACTTATGCTGGTGAGTTACTTGACAAATTACAAGAAGTTGAGTATGAACCTGACCCAGCTAGTACTCAAATTAATTGGTCAGGAGGGCAAAACAAAAAGTGCAAACTGGATCTAAATCTCCGTTTGTAATTTTCTCTTGTCTTTTATTTTATTTATTTTTAGCATTTTTTTATGAGTCTTTCAGGTCATCTCTCTTGAATAACAGAAGCTTCAGGTAATGTCTCCTATACTTTATCTCTCTACATTTAAACATTGAGGACAATGTTTCATTTGGTTGGGGGGGAAGGATAGTAGACATAAGTGTGTCTGAAATTTTATTTTTTCTTGCAAAAAAAAAAAAAGCGAGTTAGTAATTAGATTCAGAGTGCGGTGTAAGGAGTTCAAATCCTCTTGAGACGCATTCTGGGTCAGGAATGGCAGAGTAGGGAGGACCAGTTTGAACTCTTGAAACCCATTCTAACCAATTGTCATTTTATTCTTGCATTTTTGAAGACTTATTTGATATTATTTAGTCTTGATTTTTGAATTTTATAACAAGGAGGTCCTATTCATTTCACTTTGAATCATTCAAATCTATGAACTCTCACAACCTTATCATTTAATAAAAAACAAAATTTTGTGTGCTTATTTATCATAAGCAAGTAATTCATGAGCCTTATTCACACACCCAACACATACCTTGATGCATGATTTGGTGGCAAATGAATGATTGTAATATGTAGTTTCTTTGTGTGTTTAGGATAAAACACAAGGAAGGGAAAGTAAAAAAAAAAAAAAGGTGAAAGCAAAAAAAAAACTGAAAAAAAAGAGAGCAATTATGGATAAGTTTGGTCTCGTAGCCTCCTTAATTCGAGCAATTAAGCCCGAGGGGTGCCTCAACACCTAATAACCTAAGACCAACTGGTTTGGGAGCTATTGGCCCAAAGCTCGCTACATGGATTAAGGAGAAAGCTTAATGAGATTGAACATTGCACTATCCACAAGTTTCTAAGCAAAAATAAAACATCGGCAACCCGAGTCGTTAAGCTCGTAAGGGTGTCTTAACACCTAATACTCTAAAACCAACTGGTCTGGGAGTCATTAGCCTAAGGCTAGCTACATGGGTTAAAGATGCATTCTTTCAAAAAAACCACAAAAAAAAAAAAAAAAAAGAAAACACATATATATATAAAATAAATGAATGCCCCCTACCTAAAGTTGTTAGCCTTAACAAATATTAGAACCGATATGGCTTCTTTCTAATAAGCCCAATAGTCATGTGTTAACTGAGCACAAAAAGGAGGTTTATTGATATCTTGACTGAAGGGTACATGAGTCATAAAAAAAAAAAATGATAATAATCATTGGTTGAGAGTTTGTTTATTTGGATAAAATCAAGGAGAGTGCAATAATGACCACCTTGGATGGAAAATTCTATAAATCACTTCTAAATAATAACGCTTTAATTGCTAGGGACTAGCAATAAGCTAGTTGGGGGGTGTGATGAACACTTAAAATATGCATGTTTAATAAGAGTTTAGTTCATCATATTGCATTAATAGTGTTATTAAATTCCTCAACTTAAGCATATTTGTAGCATTTGCATCTTTGGAATTAATTCCTCTTAATTTTCGTTTTGTTACAGGTTCGGTAAAATGGGCATAACTCTCTATTTATAGATCAGAATGGTGCAATTCTTAATGTTTTGGAAAGCTGATTCAATTGTCTACAAGATTACATTTCATAAGTATAATCAAATTCGGGCTCTTAGTGGACCAAAATTGGGCTTGAAGTGAACCCATCTACAGTCTCGGCCTAGTCTGACCAGGCCTCAGTATTTGGACCGTATCTCTCAAAATACGTATCCAAATTATGCAAATCAATATGTTCTAGAAAGCTGAGAGAAATATCTACAACTTTCATGAAGACATGTGATTAAAATTCACAACATTTCGATGTAAAAATTGATGGTCAAAGTCGGTGCCTAATGATCCCAATTGTCAAAGATATTTACAACTAATATTTGACAATTATGCCCTTGTAATTTGACAAGTTTGCCCCAGGATGTATCTATAAATAGAGGTGCCTTGTGACCCATTAGGGCATCTTGGCCTTGGCTGGAACATTTTGGCTTTGGCTAGGATCTTGTATTGGGTTTTGTGTGTTTATGTTATTAATGAATTTCCTTTTTCTTGCATTTTATTTTCTTTCTATTATAATGTTCTTCTAATTTCTCTTTTGCTAAGGTGAAAGGGTGAAACCCTTGATAGGAGAATAAGGATTCTCTAACCCTTAATATGTGCTTAATAATCTTAATCTTATAATGTTTATTCAATATGATTTATATTTAATTTCTTAATCAATCTTGACACCACTCGTAAAGTGGAGGTCTTGATCCATTGTCGACAATCCTTGGCACATCAAATGCTTGGATCCTTTCTAGATGATGTATGGTTCTTCCTTACCGACACGAATCTAGTTAGGAACCTTGATTTGTTGTAGACATATGGTGATTGGCACATTGGATGCTTGAACCCATTTACAAGAAGTGGTATAAATATTGGTAATGAAACAAATATAATTCATATAACTAAAATGGGTTAATTATCCTTATTTGAAATATCAAAGGCGGATCCCCTAACCTTAGCCTTCATTGTTATTGTGCTAATTCCTCTTGTATTTTAATTATTCTATTGTTTATGAACTTTTTATTTTATTTACTATGGTAGGTTCCACCACCTTATGAAATTGTTCTTTAATTTACTATGGTTGGTTATACCACCTAACTCCATGGATGGTTTAACCTCCTCTTGCTTTTTGTTTTATATTTGAATGGTCGGTAATACCACCTACTATCTTACATATTTGTTGATATTATCATGTCACCTCTTTGAATCATCCATATCACATTTGTTTAGCTTATAATTTGTAACGCTTAAATTCCCCTTCCTCGTGGATCGACCCCGGTCTCACCGGGTTTTATTACTTCGACACTCCTATACTTGGGAGACAATCCTTTTTCGGATGTGTCACCTAGCCTACAAAATCTTCTATTTAAATGCTTGAATCTTATAAATCTTCAAAAGTCTTAATGGGAAAGCTCGCAATCTATCATTGATGAAAGCATGGGGTCCATTGATCACCATACAGACCTAGTTCTTCTCTGCGTCCTTGTGGTCATCTTGGCGCGCCTTTGGCCCTCCAGTGAACCAAGTATTTGGAAAAGGTCTTGTAAGGCTTTTGACAAGTCATCTCCAAATCCTTTAAGGTTACCCCTAGCTGGGCATTGTGGTGATATTACTTCATAAATTGCTCAGATAGGTGCTCCTAATCTTGTCAAACTCTTTTGGGAACGTCGTGATACCATACTACCACATCATCTTCTAAGGATAGCATGAAGTACTTTAAAATATGCTCCTTTTATTAAAGGAGGTGTGGCCATGATAGTATCAAGTACATCTTTGGATTACCCTTCCTATTGAACTTGGGCAAGTCTAGCATGCGAAATTTTGGCAACAAGTCACTGTCTCTAATTAGTATGATGTCATCTAAATCTTTGACCCCTTTCAGCCCCTTCTTTTGTAAGAAAGATTAGACATTCTCCTTGTCCTTGGCCAACTACATGACTGATTTGGGTTTGTCTTGGACGGTCGGGCCTTTCCTTTTATCTTTACCTTAGCTAGTCTCACCTTCATCACCATTATGTTCACCTAGCACAGCTGATTTGCTTGATTAGACCTATTTTGCATAGCTTCTGCAAGTTGGGCTATTTGTTATTAGAGTACGGTGATGTTGGTCCGCATTTGTGTCATCTCAACATTGTTGTTTGGTATAGCTATTTCAGTAACCAGTTTAATAGTTTCAAGTCT
Organism: Boswellia sacra; assembly: GCA_013180625.2. Taxonomy (NCBI): domain Eukaryota; kingdom Viridiplantae; phylum Streptophyta; class Magnoliopsida; order Sapindales; family Burseraceae; genus Boswellia; species Boswellia sacra. The sequence goes on from SNVD02013908.1 coordinate 177,773, forward strand.
TGTCAAGCGATTGCCTTGTCTAACCCAAGCTATAATGGTTGCAAAACAAAGGTATCAATGTTGTGCATACAAATACATGATGCAATGCATGCTTACTCAAAGGCATAGATAGACTTTCAGCCTTCCAACCTTACTCCTTCTATACATGTGAGGTCAAGTCTCTTTCCTAGGATTTTCGCTTCGTTCCCAAGTCATCATCATAGGATGTGGGAATACGAGATTCTTTCACCTAATTCTAACATTTAATTTGATGTTAGATTCTTCATGGTTATCATAACATGGCTCTAACTATCATGATAACCTTAACTTATGACACATGTCCCATTTTGTTCTTATGGGTGATTTGACATATGGCATTCGTTCATGGTTCCATGAGGTTGAGTCGATGGTATTCAAATTTACATCCATGGATATGGATTTCAACATGGGTTTGGATATTCATCCTACTAAAAATTTCTAGATTTATCTACATGGGGTTGAGTTTTAAGGGTCCAATGGCCTGAGCTCCTTCAAGCAAAAGATTCCCCTTAGGCCTGTCTCTTTTTATACCAATTCAATGGTACGTGCTAAAAGGTGGTGACACTAATATAAGTCATCTAAGGGTCAAATGGCTCACAGACTTCTCATGCCAATGACACATGGCTAGTTTAGACAGTTCATGCTCATTGTGTACAAAATGTAATGATGTAAGAACTCAAAATAACAAAATAACCTATTAAGATTTGGTATCCCAATCAGAATCAACTTCTTATATCCTTAGTGGAATCACCGTGGGGAATAGGGCTTTCATCCACCAAAGTGTTTGCAACCATGATACTGAGTCAAAGCCTCTTTCGAGACTTAAGATAATATAAATGAGCCATGGGCATGTCTAGAGAATGGAGTTGCCACCCAATTATTCAATTAGAAATGAGTGAGGCGATCTGATCCTTTGCTTCAAGACCTAAACTACCGTCATCCTTTTAGAGATGGGTTCAAGAAGTTAGGTACGAGCCTTCACCTCCCCCGAATCTAAATCCAACCTCCACTAGGGTATATCTAATAAGAATAGCTTATATTATTATACAGTCTGCCTACATTGTTCATTTTATACACACATTATTCATTTTATCTTTTTAAAGACATGCAAGGTGATTTTCAATCAACATAGTTGTATATTCACACAAAGAAAAAGAGAGAAGAATTGAATTACATTCCTTTTCAAACATTAGGAATAGGGGATAGGATTACATCAATTGTTTTTAAACAATAAAGATAAAATATATCTAGCACTTCAGATATCCATTCATTCATTCATCTAAATCATATACTCAAATAGCAAATATAAGCAATCAATTCGAGACTCGATAAATAGTGAATTTATCACCCATATATGAGTCTATTCATTATTTATTAAGCCTATTCATGGCATCATTCATACATACATCTTCATCCATACATTTATAATCATTCAATAAAGAATTCAAAATGAAGCCATTAACTTAATCATGGCATTGGTAATTCTACCTAGTTGATAAGTCTATCATGGCATTCATAGCAATTCTTATAACTCATGGCAATTTTAGCCTAGACATAGCATTTCTAGCTTAAATAAGACAATTCTAGCCTAATCATGGCTATCCTAGCCCAATTCAAACATTCAAGACAACTCTAGTCCAATGTTATTTCCTAGCACACTTCAAAGCAATTATAAGCCTTTCTAACATGATTCTGATCATGTGCTCTTAAGCATGATTCTAAAACTATGCTCCTATGCATGATTCTAAACATTCGCAAAGAAAATAAATTTGAAATCATGTTTCTAATAAAAGAGAAAAAGCGGACTTACCTTGAAACGCTTATCCAACTTGTAAAACAATGAAACGGTTAAAACAATTCATGAAAAAACCTTGAACAAGCTTCTAAGTATCAAAATAAAATCCTAAACATGCTTATTCTACGGATAAACAAACCTAAACATGTTTAATTCTAAGTAAGAAAAATAAAGAAGAAATAAAAAGAGAGAAGAGAGAACTACTCTCACGACGTTCCCTTTCTAGGTTTAAAGCAATATAAAACATTCGAAAAAACTTTAAACTAGAAAGGACTCCTTGAATTCTCAAGTGTGCCTTAGAGGGAGAGGGGGGGAGAAAGAAAGAGAATTTTTGGATTTCTTAAAAAGTAAGCCAATGGGGGTTTACATAGTTGAAGGCTTGATTGAATAAAAGGAAAGAAAAATCAAAATAGGAAGGTTTCATTCGAAATTTTCCAAAATTAAAGGGGAAAGTGTCGACCGACTGTGGGAGAACTGTTGGCCGGTGTTAGGATAGTCGACTGGCAATTCTTCCACTATAGGCCAATAGTGGCCTATCAAACCCCCTTCCTTTTATATTTTTTGGTGCAGTCCCTTTTGACCTTTGGCTTTACGATTGCATGTAGCTCTTCAAGTTCAACTCCATTATAGTTTGTAAAATTCTATGAGAACTATACATCTGAAACCTCACAACGTTATTAACTCATTATCAAATTCCTTCTGGATTGATTTTCATGATTTTTGGAAGTCATGGTCAGTTTTTAAAGCTTTTGATCTCTTCATCTTATTTCACTTTCTTTTTCTTTTGAAGGGTGATTAGGTCATTTCGATTGCTCAACACACATCGATGCTTCATCCTGCAGCTTAAAAATCTGGTGTCTATAGTTTGCCCCCTACTTTGGAGAGGTTTGGGAGACATAAAGATCAATAAAGTATTCTTTCTTTGTCTTCCTTTTTCTCATCTTGGCATCTTCGCCTTCATCTGTATTCTATCAGACTTCTTATCATCTACTCTCCTCTTTGATTACTGCAAAAGAGGTGTGCCAACTTAAGGGCTAGTATGCATTCTTCTAATGCATGAAATTGTTAGCCCTAAGGCTACATGATAATTTTGATGATAACAATACACATTGATTAATTGAGATTTACTAACATGTTTATTTATGTGCAAGAGTAAGATCATTGAAATAATTTTAAAATCAAGAAAAAACTCATTAAAATGAAGTGTTGAAGCTAAGGAGAAGACTACATGTTAAAGGCACCAAAGTTTAAGAACAAGGATTGACTCAAGGAATGTGACACATGAGCAATGTTCAATCAATTGGTCATATATATCTCTACAAATATCCAAATGACGTAATTCTTGAGCCTTTGGAAAGCTTACTCAATTTATAACATTTCATATGTTTTAATGAAATTCAAATTTCAAGTGCAAGGTTGTCCAAATCATCATGCAATTTGAAAGACAAATGGAAGCAGTTGACATGAGCACCGAATACTCCTTTAGACATATCTTGAGCTAGAAAAATCAAAATGACTTGATTCTTACGGCATTGGAAAGATGACTTAATGAAGAACATTTCATATGTTTTGAAAAAATTCAAATTTCAAACAGAAGGCCGGCATAATTGACATGCAATTCGGTGGACTGACACAGAGAAGAAAAATCAACTCACATGAGCACCGAATGGTTTTTTGGCCATATCTTAAGATAGAAATATCCAAATGCTTTGATTCTTAATGTTTTGGAAAGCTTTTTCAAATATGCAGATTTTTATGTTTTGAAGAAATTCAAATTTTAAATGGAAGGCTGACAGAATTATCATTCAATTTGGTGGACTGACACAAGAAAGAAAAATCAAGTCACATGAGCACCGAATGGTGTTTTGGCCATATCTTGAGCTACAGATATCCAAATGACTTTATTCTTGATGAGTTGGAAAGATTATTCAAACGTTCAAATCTTTTATGTTTTACAGATTTTTAAATTTCAAATGGAACATTGACAAAAATGGCAGACAAGATTACGGTTTTTATGGTGGGCAGAAAATTTGGAGTTGGTGTCTTCACTTGTTCAAGTTCATCTCATTTGCCTATAAAAGGAGCCCTTCTCCCATGCATTCAGCAAGACAAGAAGAGCAAGAGAAGCATCTATCAAGCAAAAAACAAGAGAAATATCAAGTCTAGAGAGCTTTTATATTCTTTATCTACTCTTTAAAGAGAGTTGTACTTTTGTTGTAAAATTTTACTTTGTTCTTGGATTGTGGTGAGAGTGAGATCTTCTTGTAAAGGATAAAAGTTATCCCTGAGAGAACTCTTTCCTTGGTGAGTTTGTTCATCAAAAAGAACTCTTGGTGTGGTGTTATCAAGAGTTGAAGGAAGTTGCCTTGGTGAGGTTGTTCATCAAGAAGAACTCTTGGTGTGGTGTTATCAAGAGTTGAAGGAAGTTGCCTTGGTGAGGTTGTTCATCAAGAAGAACTCTTGGTGTGGTGTTATCAAGAGTTGAAGGAAGTTGCCTTGGTGAGGTTGTTCATCAAGAAGAACTCTTGGTGTGGTGTTATCAAGAGTTGGAAGAAAAGGTCTTGGTGAGGTTGTTCATCAAGCAAGTTGTAAAGATTTCTACAACTTAGTGGAAAGCTTAGCTCGTGGAGCTAAGAGCCCGTGGACGTAGGCAAGGTTTGCCAAACCACGTACATCGAGTTTGCACTCTCTCTATCCCTATACTCTTTACATTTACTTACACTTGTGATTGTTCATTATTATTATTCTCTTGATTACATATTTGATAACTTCTAATTTCATCTTCTTCACCTTCATTCTCGAAGAAAGAGTAAACTAATTTTGATCTTTCAAGAAAAGTTTTACAAATCCGTTTTGATAAATAAAAACCCAATTCACCCCCCCTCTTGGGTTGCCATACCTGGGTCAACAGAAATGCACTCTTCTAGTGAGTACAAATGCATTTTTCTAATGCATGGAATGCACTGTGCATGATGTGCACTTTTCCAGTGCAGACATGTGTATCCTTATAATGCTAAGATGAAACACTCTTGAGTGTACCTACTTCCTAAGGTTTGAAAATATTCTTCAGTGTGCCTATTCTAAGGGCTTTAAATATTTTGATGTGCACCTACTTCTTAGGGTTTCAAACACTCTTAAGTGCACCTATTTCTTAGAGTTTTTAAACACTCTTAAGTACACCTACTTCCTATGGTATCTTCTAACGCATGCCCACTAGGAAAACTTTTATCATGCACTGTTTTGAGATCTCTAGACCTTTTATTCTTCATGCCTTCAGCCAAGTATTCTTCATTTATCGATCTCTTTAGATTTTGCATTTGTTAGGTTTCACGCCCTTCTTTTGAGTGCTTCTTGCTTTTATTCTTCACTTCTTGATTTCTTCAAACTCATTAGGGAGAATTATGTCATATTGCATCTTCTTGGTCTTTAGATCTTTCATGCCTTTAGTTGAATGCTCTTCATTCTTCCTTCCTTGATCTCTTCAAACTACACATTCATAAGATTTTACATCCTCTAATGGGAAATTCTGATCATGTTGTTAGTTCTTGCACTCACTAGGAATTTCTTCATTGTCTTTGCAAGTTCCTACAAAATATCAAACATCTCTTGATAATTTCAAATCAATTCAAAGTTTACCTCTTTTGATGTGTTCTTTAATAGACTGCTTTCTAGTCTCTGGAGGAATTCTTTCACATGATTCAGGTCGAAGATTCCATCGACTGATACTACTTAACTTTTCTTATAAGTTACTAGACTATTGCCATGGCCAAATGCTTGTAACTGGTGCATTCAAAAATTCTTCAAACTTTGCATCGATGCAGGGAGTTTTCTCTCTTTTCTTTTCTTTTTCTCTTTCTTCTTTCTTTCTCTTCTTTTTTTCTTTTTTCTTTTTTCTCTCTCTTCTCTTTTCTTTCCTTTCCTTCCTTTTTTTTCTCTTTTTTAATTTTTTTCTCTTTTCTTTCTCTCTCTTTTCTTTTCTTTCTTTTACGTTTTCTTTTCTTGGCCTTTTACCCTTCTGCCTTTCATTAAAGGGACAGTCAACCAGCTGTGGGAGGACCAACAACCAGCAGTCGGCCGACAGCCGTCTGGCAGTGGAGGGTCTATATAATGACCCTTCATCTACCCGAACTTCATTCATGTGCCATTTCTTTGTTTCTCGTCTGATTTGCCTCTGATTTTCTCCTACCCATCCGTCTTGACTTCCTCTATCTAATGGCAGGTCATCCAATTCATCTTGAATTGAATGACACCGATCTAGTTTGGAGATCAACATTGAGATGTCTTCCAAAAGACCAAGAGATGCTCATTGTTTATGACCTGGATTCCTTTACGATCTACCAAGTATGCTTTCTTTCTTAATTCTTCATTTTTCCATTGTTCATCATTCAATGAATGTCATCCAAATCATGACTAGTTATTCAAACCCCTCCTTTTTTTGAACATCCTCCAATCAATGGACATTTGTTCGTTTCAAACCTCAGTCTATTAAAACGCAAAGAATGTTAGTTAATTTATAAATAGATATCATAAGCATATTGGCTACATGATGAGCTATATCTCCAAGTTCACGGGTGACATACATTCATCATTTCAAAATCATTTTCTTTTATTTGCTCCATTGTTATTTTGACCATTACACTTACTTAACTGTCTTGTTAAGATAACATGATGGGCCAGTAGACTAACGTTGATGGTGTGGAACCTGATCTTATAGAGATAAGTAAGCATAAGGGTAATTGGATGGTGGATTGATCCATAATGCATGATTGGCAGATCCATTTTCCAATGGTAGACTCGCTGAGCTAGGTATGGGAAATAGAAATGTTAATTACTTTCTTATGCTCTATTTATCTTCATTTTTTTATTTCCATTGCATTTATTTGTGATTGAACGATTGTAATCACCTTTCTTGCATATTTTCATACTTTATCTTGATAAATACTTATGAATTGCCTCACCTCACATGTATTAATTCAGATGAAATCGGTTGTGTGAATCAAAATGAATTTAGGATCAAGATAGATAGCAATTGATCAATTAAAACCTCAAACTCAACAAGGAGGACTTTGTCTAGGCAGATCAAAGATCCGTTTCTAACTTCCTAAACCCAACTCTGAAAGGATGATGGATAATGGGTCCCAAAGCAAGGGATCAGTTATCGTCATCCAACTATTTCCCGCAGTTAGTTACCCGAGTGTCAACTCTGACAACCTCCAAGACTAGTCTCTGTGACTTGTTCTATGGTACCCCCAAGTGTCGAAAGGCTTGAAAAAAAAAGTGTTGTAGTCGCAATCACTTGGGGCAGGATGGAAGCCCTACTCACACATATCCTAGCATTGATCCCATATTTTTATTAGGATAATTAGAGACAATTAGAACATTATCTTTTATTATCTTATCCTTTACCCAAGTGACGTCAACTACAAGTCCAATACATTAGGTATATAAGAACCCTCATACATTCTAATAAGATGATCAAGAGATTCACGTTCAAAGCCTCAAACGCATTATCATAGTTGTTCATCAATCATTCTCATCTTCTTACATTCCCAAAGACATTCCTCAAACATAGTCTCTAATCATTAGAGCTAGGCATAGCCTTGTTTATTTCTTTTCTAGCCAACACACTGTCCAAATGCACTTGTCAAGCATGATTTTCATCTAATATAGCCCAAATACAATCATTCATGGTCAGATTTGCATAAAATCATCATATAGTTTGTTGTCATCAATCGTAGATCGTTCTGTGTTTCTATGCTTTGCATAACCAATTGTGTCCCAACCATTTTGTTCATACCATCAAACTACAAATTACTGCCAGGTCAATGTCCTCAAGTTTGAGATCACACGGGTAATCGTAGTTGGTTTTGTATTTTATCCAGAATAGTATCTAGACAGTCATATACAGTCCACTATTTCAGCAATTTAGTTTCTTAGGCATTATCTCAATCCTGTTAATGTTATCATCTCTCATATCTACTGTTTGCTCCCACCGCGACAGCTCATGTAGAAGCTTTGATCTATTTCCTTATGCAAATAGCCATCACATACCTGCAATATGGCTCTTCCTAATCAATCAGTGGTTTCGAGGTGACATAGGCCAGCTCTTTGCAACTCAGACAAAAGTCTCGCAACGACTAAAGGCTTTCTGGATTTTTCTCACATAAGGGATATTCTTTTAATTTATCTTTTCTTTTAAGGGTAAAATTACCTATTCTATTTTGTTGTGAAGTCGAGGCACAACAAAGAGTATTTAATTCAAGAGTGTAACTGTATGCCTATAATTTCACTAGAGTTAATGAACAAGGCCTACTACAATTATGAGATAATAGTGTCTTGAGATTGGTTCATTAGAGCTTGCAATTAAATATATCTATTAAGGACCCTTGGGTAGCTATTTAACGAAGCTGGACTTGGGTTGAACTGAGAGATATGGTCTAAAGCTAAATGGGCTTGTTGTTACAAGTTTGGTTACTTACTTAGACATGTGATGGGCTTTCTGTATGGTTAGGCTTAGTAATTAATTAAAGAGGTATTCTGTTCAACCCCCACTTTCTATCTCTTTAGCCCCCGCTTCTAAATTCACCCTATTAAAAATTTTAAACCCCTGATTTTTTTTTTTTTTATATGAAACCCTAATTGATTCCTAAGTTATCCTTTCAATGTATAATTGAGTTTTTTATTGCACCCAAGTTAATCTTCAAATTATTTTACAAGAGATGGGACTAACCAATGCAATCCATGATGTCCATGCAAGTTAAGATTAGCTCTCTTTATTTTCGTTATTTTGTTTCAATTGTTTATAATACGCTCTTACTCCATCATGTGTAATGATTTAAGGGAATGGTATTTTCATTTGTTTGTTCGTTGGGATAACTCTTGGTATGAAAGGCTATAAGGTTTGAAGGTCTTGACTTGTGTTTTTTGGTCATGGATTGATTTCTAAATTTGGAATCGAATTCTATTGCACAAAATATGTGTAGTTCAATTTCATCAGTTTCTATGTAATCATTTTAATGCCTCTGGTTCTCACTTCTCAATACCTGAGCTGATTATGAAGCGATATTTCTATGTAGTATGGTCTACTAGGCAAGTTGTTTGACAAATGAATAGATAATAATCATATTTGATTTAAGTAGTGGTTGAGTACAAATTAACTAATCAATTCACTTTAACACTATACTCAAAGCCAATCTCTTTTTTTTCATTATTAATTGATTTGATTTAAGAAGAGTAAACCAATTATGGCCAAAATCTAAAAGAAAGAAAAGGATCAAAATTTCTTACTGTCAAGGTTCATGGAGGTGAACACCATGTTCACTTAGCATTAAACTTTTGAGTTTATTTGATAAATAAAAGCATGAAAAGAACACAAATTTTTTATATCAAAGTAAAACTGAAATAATTGTTTTATTTAGTAATTCTAATTCAAGGTAAAAATGTCAAAATAAGTAAAAATAAAAATGGGGATGAAGAGTTGAAAAATAGGGGTCGAATACAACAACTCGTAATTAAAAGAGTTTTAATTAATTAATTGGACAAGGTAATTAACTAGATTAACTATTTATTAGCAATTAAATGGGTTTGACCCATTACCAAACCCTAGCCCAATGTTAATTTAAAAAAGGACAATTCTAATTTATAAAGAGATTACCAAATTTTTAAATTAATTAGATAAAAGTTTCTTAATTTAAAAGTTATCTGGAGATATTGATAAGATGTTCAAAAATGAAACATATTCAGTCGTTTATCAAATAAAACAAAACGGATTATTTTTTAAACATTAAATAAACCTAAACACAAAACATACACAGTGTAAGATATTGGGTTTTGAAGCAACACAGGTGAAATACAGAGAGACCAAAAATGCCAAGTAGGGGCTTTCTTCAGACTCTTGTCGTTACGGTTTTCTCTTCTTTGTCACCATCATTAATTTCTTTTCTTTTCAGTATTGTAGGATGCCCACTTGTCACGTCTGGTGAATCACAGACATACTTGGGAAACTGAAATGGTTCAAAAAGCTTTGCGAAGTCATCATAGACATCATCCAAACTCAAAAATTGCCCGGTGTCTAATCCGTAGAGTCCTAAAGGAATTCCACCCATGGTTAAATTGTTCCAGCTAGCCTGAAGGATCCACATAGTACATTGATAATTTTATCTTTAAGTTAAGGCATAATTGTAATTACCCTCTTTAGTAAAGTGAGAAGAAAATAAAGGTTTCTATTATCTTAACTCAGTGTTATGTATGCCTTAGAGGAGAAAAGGAGACCCCAGAACTCTTTAGCTCAACCATCCAAGGGAAGACCACTAGAAAGAGGAAAAATGTAAGTTTTTATATTTTCTTTTACTCTCATTTCCTATATGTGAATTTGATAAGAATTAGGGTTTGGCTAAATAGATTCAGGTTCTTTTAGGCAATATTGGTGATAAAATTTTAGTATAATCACAAATTTGTGCATGTATGGTAGATTAATGGCTTGGGTGATGTGTTATTGGAAGCTTTAGTAGATGTTTGAAACAAAAATCTATAAAAGTTCTACTAGACAACTTGGAATTCGAATATTTATCAAACATGGTTGAGCTTTGTTTTGGTCTTAAAGTTTTTATATGTTAAAGAAGACATCCTAAGGTTTATTTACAATTTAATTTCACTCAAAAACTCCAGGTATTCGAATTTACCAAATTGTTGAAGTTTACTGTTCAATTTTGAAATTTTTGTGAATTTCTTGACAATCTAGGTTTGCTTCAAAAACTGAATCATTTGGGAAAGCTGATGCGTTCAAAACTAGCAAGTATACTAGTCGCACAAGTAATAAAGGGGTAAGTAGATATCGTTCCCACAAGGATTGATTCTAATTGAATTTGTTATTTTCCAGCAATAATAAACTAAACAGTGTGGGTTTTGTTGATTGATTAACCAAACTTAATACGAAAGCAAATGAAGAATAACACAAAGCAAAGTTAAATGGAGTGAAAAATCAATGAGAGACACTTGGTTAAGAGTTCATTCTCTGCCACAAGATATGAATTTGTGAATTAACATAGAATTGTAATCCAATTACAGCATTGAAGTTATCAACCGTAGATAACAACAAGCTCTGTTATCCCAATCTTTCCTTACTTTGTTGTTAAATAAAACAAGCTCTCTATTTAATCTCTATCCATTAAACAACCTAGAACAAGCTCTCTGAGTTTAATTCAATGGAAGCATTACGATGAGAAAGATAGGTTGATCTAAGCAATAATCACACAAGTTCAGATTATTTAACCTAGGTTGTATTTTCCAATTGCAATCTCTGATCACAATTTTGCTACTAATGATTGGAAATTCATGACAATTACGGATCAAGATTTCTAATCTAGCAATAGACAACAACAGATTATATTCAGTTGGCCATTCCAAATACAATCAGTAAGCAATCATAAGCATTAGATATGGGAAAATACAAGCAACTTCAATTAGAGAATTGGATAACAATTTCTTACACAATCAACTCACAAAATCCATATCAAGGGCTTTGAAATCACCCTCAACCAATTCAGATTTAGTTACACATATTCAATCAGAATAACAAATACAATACAGAGAAATTCCAGAATTGAAAAGGAAAGAAAGAACTTAGCAAATTCTTTGAAAATCTTCTTTGTAGATGAATCTTCTTGGAATTGTAGTTCCTCCTCTTTCAAAATCTTCTTCTCCTTCAAGAACTCCAAGGGATGAGAGAAATCCAGAAATGCAGCCTCCTCCCACGTTTTCCCCTCTTCAAGTTATAAAAATAAAACCCTAAAATGTGTTTAAATACTCTGCTACAGTAACTGCTACAGTGCCCGTATTATACATGCTACAGTGATTTGTGGAATTACATTTCTATACTTCTCACACTGTTTTGATTACAACTTTTGGTACACTGAATGGATTTATAAACCGTAAATTTCTCCAGAAAATAGACTTCGAGAGCTTTCCAACGGTATATAATATGTCATCGGGTTCATTGTATATCAATACAATTAAATCCGAGAAGATGGTTGACTAGCAGAGGTGAAAATGAAGGGTTTTACTCCATTTTTGTGCAAGTTGCTCCAAAACTCCTACAAACATCAAAACCACACAAAAACATAAAAATACCAAGGAATATAGCAAAGAAACATGGACGAATTGATATGAAAATGATATATAAATAGACACTTATCAAATTCCCCCACACTTAGACTTTGCTAGTCCTCGAGCAACTACGACAATATGAAATAAAACTAAACCGAAACAGAATCAACAAAAAATTAAAACACACAAATGCTTCATCTTGCAAATAGGCCTCAAAGATTGTACTTAATTATAACCCAAGGAAAACTTCAAAATAATGCACTTGATCAAGAATTTCATCTCAAAGATTAGTTTCGCTCACTTCAATTCCTCAAGTGTGTGTGTGTAGAGCCATTCTCACCTAATCCCTTGTAACCCGTATGAGTTTATGCATAAAAATGAATCATATTTAATATTGAAGATGTGTGTATAAATGAACTCCATAGGCCTGCTTTCAAGTCACTCTCCACTAATGTAGACATGCACAACACCAAGGATCAAGCAGGACTTTATTAAGCATGTTACGTTTGGCTTGGGTGAAGGTATGATAAAGGATAACAATTTGGCTCAAATCACCCACAAACACATAAATCATTCAAGACTATGTAGAGCTCAACCCTATAATACAACTTCATTTCAATTCACCAGGTTACTCCCCCAAACTTATTTAGAACACTCAATCTTTTTTTTTTTTTTTTGCAGAAAACAAAAGAAAAACTACACCCCCACACTTTGTTGTTTCATTCTTTTTAAGAACACTTAAGGGTATAGATCTCTTATTTTTCTTCTTTTTTTTTCTTTTTTTTTCTTCTTTTTTTTTTTATTACACTTCCCCTCCCCCACACTTAAACAACACATTGTCCTCAATGTGTAAGTACGTGGACGATAAGTACAGATTGATTTTTTTTCTGTTTTTTTTTTTTTTACAAACACAATATAACGTACTTGCAATGCTCATGACACAACCCAACCTCCTCTAACTTCCTAAAACCCGAACATAGCTCAAAATGTGATCGTGAATTATCTACATGCTCATAGGTAAGGGATAAACTGTTTGGAATAAATTCATTTGAGGTTAGGAAATCTTTTAGTGAGTTAACAAAGAAAAAGGCTTACAGAGGCTCAAAGGGGTAACTAGGGATCAATTTCAGTCAATGTTGGCTATTAAGGCTCAAACGGTCTAAAGATGGCCTAAATCATTTCCCAAATGTTGCACAGTCTAGGATTTCGCCTCGAGTGACCATCAAACAAGTTCTAGAATTCATTGAAATCTGAAGAAACATTTAAATCACATAAACTTTCTCTAAGTGAACAAATAACTCAGTGATAATAGCTCAGTGCTCAATGTTGCACAAGGAATAAAAGGCAAAGCGAAAACTAATAAATATTTCAAGCACATAGATCCATGCATCATTTATCATTTTCCAAGAGTTATTCTTAATTCAATCATGATCTTATCATTGACCCACAAAATGCAAGAAAAGAGGTACGTGACGTTGTTACACCTGAGTCAAGATTGTATATTTCAACAATCCTTAGGACCAGTAGCCCGCAGACTTAAGGTTTCCAGCCTATATACCTTTATTATGAAAGAACAAAACAAGAAACAAGACACTTCAAACAACATAAAATAAATAAACTACATATTTATTTAGAGAGAATGCGTTTCAAGGGTTAAAGAAACCCCATATTCTGCCATTCTCAGGTTTTTCCACAAAAATTTTTTTTTTTGTGAATCGAAACTGATAAAGACAAAAACACGTAACAACTCTAAATTATATAAAACAAAACTTACTCATAAAATAACAAAGTCCAACAAGTCAGCAAACAAAAACAATTAAGTTAGAATGGGTCTAAAAAGTTTAGAAGTTAGCCTCCTTATTCAGCCATTATGGATTAAAGAAATCCAGAATGCGTTTCAAGAGAACTTAAACTTTTTAAGCCACTGCTCTAAAAGCCAAGATTAGAAAATATTACCTGGAGTGAAAGAAACAACCTGAAAAAAACTCAAAAGAAATGACATAAAAAAAACTCAAATAAACACAATAAAGAGAAAGCAAACGACAATGAAGCAAACCAGTAGATAGAGATTACAGATGGAGCGTTAAATCCAGTTTACGCCTCTTATTGCCTTCTCCAAACCAATCTATCCGAGATATTGTTGGATCAGGTGAATATACGAATGCTTGTAATTTGTCAATTAACTCCCCTGCAGTTGACAGATGTAACCAGGATTTACACACCTCGCCGACGTAGAGATGAAGTTTTTTTCTACGGATAATGCGATTGAGTTGTTCTTCTCCCAGATATGCACGATTCGATCGTTCAAGCAATGACTTCAGCTCCCGTTTGGATGTTTCCTCAAGCTGTTGCACAAATGAATTCGAAGTACGGAATCATCAAATTAAACCAAAAGGAAGGAAAAGAAAAGAGCAGAAACGAAACTAAAGACACATAAAAGAGATAACAACACAATAGCAAACAAAAGTCAAAAACAAGTAAAAAATATAAAAACAAATAAGACAGATGGCAAAGAGAGATAAAACCTGATCAATTTGATGGCCTATGAAAGAATCTCCTCGAGACACAAAAATCGATCATTATTACCTTATTTTATTTTTCTTTTCTTTTTTTTATTTATTTTTTTAAAAACATTGGGTTGCCTCCCAATAAGCGCTTGGTTTAACGTTCTCAGCCCGACGTTGGTTCCATCATGGAAGGGTCCAATCTCCGCTGTACTTCTCTAGTGGGCTTGGATCCTTTTTCCAACAAGAATTGGTGCATGCATATGGCTGGGCCTTGGATGTTAGCAATCGTCCACCAATAGCTATTTTGTGATCTGTAAGTATTCAGACGAGTTTCTCTTCTTATATTCGTGCAAGGCCCATTTCCATTGTAACTGGCAAAGTATCATTCTCACCCAAGAATCCATGATTCAAATGATCTGGCAGTGACTTAAGCTCCCAAGGTATTGGCTTCGTCACAGAAGGAAGAAGTTTCTCATTAGATAAAGTAAATTGAATGTACGAAACATCATACCTATTTGTGGTTATTGCTATAGTCTCATCTAAGCTTGCCACAGCTTCCTCCATTTCTTTGGACACTTGTATTAAAATTCCTGACTCATTGGAATTTTCTGTCCCTATATGCTCACTAATAGCTACATCCAATCCATTCTTGCGAGTTAACTCAAAATATTGTTGTGGCAAAGAATCAACAACGTCAACTGCAAAAACAGAATGTAAGTCACTAGAATACCTCATTGCCTCAAAAATATTGAAACATATCACCTTGCCATCAAACTCTATGATGAGAGTGCCATCATGAACATCAATCTTGGTTCTAACAGTTTTTGAGAATGGTCTCCCTATAAGAATCGGTGTTGGATTAGGAGATGTCTCATCCTCTATTTCAAGAACATAAAAGTCTACTGGGAAAAGCAATTGATTCATCTGCACAAGCACATCTTCCACAACTCTTTTGGTATATGCATTAAACGATCAGCAATTTGAATGGTAATACCAATTTTCGCAAAAGGTCCAAGATTTAAAGAAGCATAAATAGAATATGGCATGATGTTAATAGATGCTTCTAAATCTAACATAACTCTTTCAAACTTGGTTTTACCAATGGTGCATGGCATGGTGAACGTACCTGGATCTTTGCACTTTGGAGGAATTTTCCTTTGCAATACAGCTGAAACATCTTCCCCCACAATTACTTTCTCATTTCTTTTTAACTTTCTTTTGCTGGTGCATAACTCCTTGAGACATTTTGTATAATGAGGTACTTGCTCGATAGCATCCAGAAGTGGTATATTTACCTCGATTTTGTGAGAAGTTTCAAGGATTTCTTGTTCTTGTTTCTCCTTCGATTGTGCAAATCTACTAGAAAAAAGTGGAGGAGAAACATATGAAGGAATGGGAGTTATAGGATTTACCTGAGAAGTCAGTGTTTTGTTCATGGTGGAAGTGGTGTCATCTTCTTCATCAGTTTGTGATTTCTTTGGCAGGACATCTAATTGCTCTCCATTTTGTAAAGTTATCACACAAGCATTCTCTCTTGGATTGATCACCGTTTGAGAAGATAATTTTTCTGAGTCTTGGCCCTCGAATTTGCTCATGCTAGTAGCCAATTGTCCCATTTGATTGCCAGGTTTTGGATACTTGCCCCAGTTTCCTGCTGGAATTGCATTGTGTTAGTGGCAAGTGCATTAACAATATCCTGGAGTGACATACCTGAGTTTTCTGGAGTTGGTTGTGGTGCTGGTTGTGGCATTGGTGGTGACAGCATTTGAAATGGTTGTTGTACTCTAGGTTGATTAAAACCTTGTAGTTGATTTGGTATGGCATTTGGGACGATTGGTTGATGATTCCAGTAACTGAAATTAAGGTGATCTTCCCATCCAGCATTGTAAGTGTTAGAGAAGGGATCATACCATTGCCTTGTTTGTCCTAGAAATCCATCCATGGCATTGGCTTGTTCCATATCTCCTTGCAAAGTTGGATACATGTCGATTGGATGCTCCATGGTAGAATATGTTAGCCCTAAGGCTATATGATAATTTTGATGATACAATTACACATTGATTCATTGAGTTTACTAACATGTTTATTTATGTGCAAGAGTAATATCATTAAAATAATTGTAAAATCGAGAAAAAACTCATTAAAATGAAGTGTTGAAGCTAAGGAGAAGACTACATGTTAAAGGCACCAAAGTTTAAGAACAAGGATTGACTCAAGGAATGTGACACATGAGCAATGTTCAATCAATTGGTCATATATATCTCTACAAATATCCAAACGATGTGATTCTTGAGCCTTTGGAAAGCTTACTCAATTATAACATTTCATATGTTTTAATGAAATTCAAATTTCAAGTGCAAGGTTATCCAAATCATCATGCAAGTTGAAAGATAAATGGAAGCAGCTGACATGAGCACCAAATACTCCTTTAGACATATCTTGAGCTACAAAAATCAAATTGACTTGATTCTTATGGCATTGGAAAGACGACTTAATGAAAAACATTTCATATGTTTTGAAAAAATTCAAATTTCAAACAGAAGGCCGGCATAATTGACATGAAATTCAGTGGACTGACACAAAGAAGAAAAATCAACTTACATGAGCACCGAATGGTTTTTTGGCCATATCTTAAGAAAGAGATATCCAAATGCTTTGATTCTTAATGTTTTGGAAAAATTATTCAAATATTCAGATCTTTTATGTTTTGAATAAATTTAAATTTCAAACGGAAGGCTAACAAAATTATCATTCAATTTGGTGGACTGACACAAGAAAGAAAAATCAAGTCACATGAGCACCAAATGGTGTTTTGGCCATATCTTGAGCTACAGATATCCAAATGACTTGATTCTTGATGCGTTGGAAAGCTTATTCAAACATAAAAATCTTTTATGTTTTGCAAATTTTCAAATTTCAAAACAGAACATTGACAAAAATGGCAGACAACATTACGGTTTTTATGGTGGGCAAAAAATTTGGAGTTGGTGTCTTCACTTGACTAAGTTCATCCCATTTGCCTATAAAAGGAGCCCTTCTCCCATGCATTCAAGAAGAGCAAGAGAAGCATCTATCAAGCAAAAACAAGAGAAATATCAAATCTAGAGAGCTTTTATATTCTTTATCTACTCTTTGAAGAGAGTTGTACTTTAGTTGTAAAAATTATCTTTGTTCTTGTATTGTGGTGAGAGTGAGATATTCTTGTAAAGGATAATAGTTATCCTTGAGAAAACTCTTGTTGTGTGTTATCAAGAGTTGAAGAAAGTTGCCTTGGTGAGGTTGTTCATCAAGAAGAACTCTTGGTGTGGTGTTATCAAGGGTTGAAGGAAGTTGCCTTGGTGAGGTTGTTCATCAAGAAGAACTCTTGGTGTGGTGTTATCAAGAGTTGAAGGAAGTTGCCTTGGTGAGGTTGTTCATCAAGAAGAACTCTTGGTGTGGTGTTATCAAGAGTTGGAAGAAAAAGTCTTGGTGAGGTTGTTCATCAAGCAAGTTGTAAAGATTTCTACAACTTAGTGGAAAGCTTAGCTCGTGGAGCTAGGAGCCCGTGGACGTAGGCAAGGTTTGCCGAACCACGTACATCGAGTTTGTACTCTCTCTATCCCTATCCTCTTTACATTTACTTGCACTTGTGATTGTTCTTTATTCCCATTCTCTTGATTGCATTCTATTTTCATCTTCTTCACCTTTGTTCTTAAAGAAAGATTTAAATAATTTTGATCTTTCAAGAAAAGTTTTCTAAATCCGTTTTTATAAATAAAAACCCAATTCACCCCCCCTCTTGGGTTGCCATACCTGGGTCAACAAGTGGTATCAGAGCAAGGTTGCTCAATTTTTTAAATCTTAATCGATTTTTGAGCTATGGCAACTTTTAATTCAACTTCATATGTTGAGGGACTTTCTATCTCTAGACCTCCATTTTTTAATGGAAGTGATTACTCTTATTGGAAAACTAGAATGAGTATTTTTTTGAAATCTTTTGATTATGATTTGTGGTCTATTGTTTTGGAAGGACCTTTTGTTCCTACCAAAATTGAAAATGGGGAATGCATGCTTAAAGAACCTAAAGAGTTTAGTGAAGATGATAAAAAGAAATTGAGTTTGAATGCTAAAGCTATGAATGTGTTTTATTGTGCTCTAGATAGAAATGAGTTTAATAGAATATCTACTTGTTTTATGGCACAAGAAATATGGCACACACTTGAAGTAACTCATGAAGGAACTAGTCAAGTTAGAGAATCCAAAATTAGTATGCTAGTTCATAGTTATGAGCTTTTTAAGATGAAACCGGATGAATCAATTTTTGAAATGTTTACTAGATTTATGGATATTGTCAATGGTTTGAAATCTCTTGGTAAATCTTATTCTAATGTTGAAATGGTGAGAAAGATTCTTAGGTGTCTACCAAAATCTTGGGAGCCAAAGGTGACGGCAATTCAAGAAGCAAAGGAGCTCACCAAACTACCATTAGAAGAACTTATGGGTTCTCTCATAACTCATGAAATCGCCTTGAAGGATAATGAAGAAGAAGATTACGAAGTGGCAAACATGTGCTTTATGGCTTTAAGAGAAAATGAGATAAGTATTCTAAACCATGATCCTAAGCTTTCATATGATGAATTACTTGAAGCATTCCAAAATTTACATGTGCAAGTTGATAAACAAAATTCAAAAATCAATGCTTTCAAAAAGAAGTCAAAAATCATGTTATCTCAATTAGAAGAGTTGGTGGAAATAAATGAAGCTTTAGAAAATGAAAATGAAATTTTAAAGCAAAAAGATTTTGAAAGTTTGGAAAGTCAAATACATTTTTTAAAAACTGAAAATGAGATTTTAAAACAAAAGGATTTTGATAAATTAGAGAAAGAAAATATTATTTTGAAAAAGGAAAAAATGACTTAAGAAATATTGTTGATAGTTTTACAAAACGCACAAAAAATTTGAATTCTATGTTACAAAACCAAAGGTGTGTTTTTGATAAAAGAGGGTTAGAATATAAAAGTCATAAAAATCAAAAGTATTTTAAAAACTATTTTGTTCATGCATCTTTTAGGAATAATCCTAATCATTTATGTAATTATTGTGGAAGAAAAGGACACAAAATGCATTCTTGTTACATTAAGAGAAATCCTAATTTGAAACAAATATGGGTTCTAAAAAGTACCATAACTAACCCCCAAGGACCCAAGAATATTTGGGTACCAAAAAAGTCGCTCTTTGAATGTTGATTGTAGAAACAAATGAGTGGCAAACACAAGTGGTACTTAGATAGTGGATGCTCAAGGCATATGATCGGAGATGCCTCCAAGTTCTCAAGATTAATCATGAAGAAATGAGGATATGTGACCTTCGGTAATAATGCCAAAGGAAGGGTAATCGGATATGGTGATATTGGTAACCTTTCTTCACCTATTATTGAAAATGTTTTGCTTGGTAATGGTTTGAAATATGATTTGATTAGCATTAGTCAATTGTGTGATAAGGGATATTTTGTTGTTTTTTAGCCTAGTAGATGTGTCATTAAGAATGTTAGTAACAATAAGATATTATTTATTGGTAATAGATGTGGTAATATTTATACAATTGATATTGATGATCATGTGGAAAATTGTTTCATTGTTAATCATGATGCTTGGTTATGGCATAGAAGATTTGGTGATGCTAGCATGGACACAATTTCAAAAATTTCTAAAAATGATTTAGTTGATGGTCTTCCAAAAATAAAATTTAAAAAGGATAAGATTTGTGATGCTTGTCAATTTGGAAAACAAGTGAGAACTTCTTTTAAACAAAAGAAATTTATTTCAACAAATAAACTTCTACAATTACTTCATTTGGATTTATTTGGATCATCAAGAACTCAAAGCCTTGGTGGAAAGTATTAAATTTTTGTTATCGTGGATGATTATTCAAGATTCACTTGGGTGTTATTCTCGAAAACTAAAAATGAGGCCATACAAACTTTTTCAAAATTTGCAAAAAGAGTCCAAAATCTAAAAGGGTATTATATTTGATAAGTGTCTATTTATATATCATTTTCATATCAATTCGTCCATGTTTCTTTGCTATATTCCTTGGTATTTTTATGTTTTTGTGTGGTTTTTGATGTTTGTAGGAGTTTTGGAGGAACTTACACAAAATTGGAGTAAAACCCTTCATTTTCACCTCTGCTAGTCAACCAATTCTTGGAGTTGATTGTATCGATATACAATTAACCGGATAACATGCTATATACCATTGAAAAGCTCTCGAAGTCTATTTTCTGGAGAAATTTACAGTTCACGAATTTATGTAGTGTACCGAAAGTTGTGATAAAAATGTATGAGAAGTGTATATTTGTAATTCCATATATCACTGTAGCATGTTATTAAATACGGGGCACTGTAGCAGTTACTGTAGCAGAGTATTTAAACATATTTTAGGGTTTTATTTTCATAACTTGAAGGGGGAAAACGTGTTGGAGGCAGCATTTCTGGATTTTTCTCATCCCTTGGAGTTCTTGAAGGAGAAAGAAGGCTTGGAAAGAGGAAGAACTACAATCTTAAGAGATTTTCATCAAATTTGCTAAGTTTTCCATTTCCCCTTCATTTTCTGGAATGTCTCCATATTGTATTGTATATGTATTGTGTCTGAATATGTGTAACTAAGTCTGACTTGGTTGAGGGTGATTTCAAAGCCCTTCATATGGTGTTTGTAAGTTGATTGTGCAAGAAATTATTATCCAATTCTCTAATTGAAGTTGCTTGTATTTTCCCATGTTTAATGCTTATGATTACTTACTGATTGTATTTGGGTGGCCAACTGAATATAATCTGGATATTGTCTATTGCTAGACTAGAAATCTTGATCCGTAATTGTCTTGAATTTCTAATCATTAGTAGCAAAATTGTGATCAGAGATTGCAATTGGAGAATACAACCTAAGTTAAATAATCCGAGCTTGTGTGTTTATTGCTTAGATCAACCTATCTTTCTTATCGTAATGCATCCATTGAATTAAATTTAGAGAGCTTGTTCTAGGTTGTTTAATGGATAGAGATTAAATAAAGAGCCTGTTTTATTTAACAACAAAGTAAGGAAAGATTGGGATAACAGAGCTTATTGTTATCTACGGTTGATAATTTCAATGGTGTAATTGGATGATAATTCTACAATTAATTCGCAAATCCATATCTTGTGGTGGAGAATGATCCCTTGACCAGATTTCTGTTATTGATTAATTCCAATTTCAATTAAGTTTGCATTGTGTTATTCATTAATTACCGTCGTATTCAGTTTTTCATCTAGTTAATCAAACAACAAAACCCCCCATTTAGTTAATTGTTGCTGGAAATAACAAATTCAATTAGAATCAATCCTCGTGGGAACGATATCTTACTTATCACTTTATTACTTGTGCGACTAGTATACTTGCTAGTTTCGAACGCATCAATATTGTGTCCATTAGAAGTGATCATGGTGGTGAAGTAGACAATATTGCATTTGAAAATCTTTGTGATGAAAATGGTTTTAAACATAATTTTTCTGTACCTAGAACTTCACAACAAAATGGTGTTATTGAGAGGAAAAATAGGACTATCCAAGAAATGGCTAGGACCATGTTACTTGAAAATAATTTGCCAAAATATTTTTGGGCCGAAACCGTTAATACCGCATGCTTTATAATCAATAGAGTCCATATTAGAGCTTTAATAAAGAAAACTCCTTATGAACTTTCGAAAGGAAGAAAACCTAACATTGGATTTTTTAAAGTTTTTGGATGTAAATGTTTAATTTTAAACATCAAGGATAACCTTGAAAAATTTGATGCAAAAGCTGATGTTGGAATTTTTGTTGGCTACTCCAACCATGGTAAAGC
Source organism: Boswellia sacra (assembly GCA_013180625.2). Classification (NCBI taxonomy): domain Eukaryota; kingdom Viridiplantae; phylum Streptophyta; class Magnoliopsida; order Sapindales; family Burseraceae; genus Boswellia; species Boswellia sacra. The sequence goes on from SNVD02013908.1 coordinate 200,051, forward strand.
ATATAGAGTTTTTAATAAAAAGACTCTTGCTATTGAAGATTCTATGCATGTTGAATTTGCTGAAACTAATGTGATTTCTTCAAAGAATTTAGATGAAGATATTGTTGAGGTAGAAAAGCAAATCAAGGAATCAAAGCTTGATGAAAAGAGCGAAGAGGAATTACAACTTCAACAAGAAAAGCTTGAGGAAGTAATTGATTATTCCCAAGATTATCAAAGGAATGAAGGTATGCAAAAGCTCACCCTAAAAAATCTCATATTGGTGAATCATCACAAGGTATAAAAACTAGATCTTCTTTTAAGAACTTTTGTAATCATTTTGCTTTTGTCTCTCAATTTGAACCAAAATCTTTTAAGGAAGCCAAAAATAACGAAAGTTAGATTTTGGCCATGCAATAAGAATTAAACCAATTTGAGACAAATCAAGTTTGGGAATTAGTCCCTAGACCCATATATGACTAAACCCCTTAGTCAAGATAGATTTTGCATAATTAGAAGGGAAGTAGGCGTGTTGGATATGTCTTAATTTTGTTTTTATATGATAATCTTTGAATGATAGCATATGTTAAGGGGGAGAATATATTTAGGGGGAGTAGTTAATTTGATTACATCTTTTTGATGATAACAAAAGGGGGAGAAATTGTTGGATTGCTTATATTCATAAAGTGGATTGCTTATATTCATAACGAGTGCCATCTTTTTATTTATTCTTGATTATATTTTCATTCTTGATTTGAGATTATATTTTAAAGCAATCAATGGTTTGTCATCATCAAAAAAGGGGAGATTGTTAGCCCTAAGGCTACATGATAATTTTGATGATAACAATACACATTGATTCATTATAATTTACTAACATGTTTATTATGTGCAAGAGTAATATCATTGAAATAATTGTAAAATCAAGAAGAGGCTTATTAAAATGAAGTGTTGAAGGTAAGGAGAAGACTACATGTTAAAGGCACCAAAGTTTAAGAACAAGGATTGACTCAAGGAATGTGACATATGAGTAATGTTCAATCAATTGGTCATATATATCTCTAAAAATATCCAAATGACGTGATTCTTGAGCCTTTGGAAAGCTAACTCAATTTATAACATTTCATATGTTTTAATGAAATTCAAAATTCAAGTGCAAGGTTGTCCAAATCATCATGCAAGTTGAAAGACAAAGGGAAGCAGCTGACATGAGCACCGAATACTCCTTTGGACATATCTTGAGCTAGAAAAATCAAAATGACTTGATTCTTGAGGCATTGGAAATATGACTTAATGAAGAATATTTCATATGTTTCGAAAAAATTCAAATTTCAAACAGAAGGCCGACATAATTGACATGTAATTCGGTGGACTGACACAAAGAAGAAAAATCAACTCACATGAGCACCGAATGGTTTTTTTAGCCATATCTTAAGAAAGAGATATCCAAATGCTTTGATTCTTAATGTTTTGGAAAGATTATTCAAATATACAGATCTTTTATGTTTTAAAGAAATTCAAATTTCAAACGGAAGGCTGACAGAATTATCATTCAATTTGGTGGACTGACACAAGAAAGAAAAATCAAGTCACATGAGCACCGAATGGTATTTTGGCCATATCTTAAGTTACAAATATCCAAATGACTTGATTCTTAATGTGTTGGAAAGCTTATTCAAACATACAAATCTTTTATGTTTTGTAGATTTTCAAATTTCAAACGGAACATTGACAAAAATGATAGACAACATTATAGTTTTTATGGTAGGCAAAAAATTTGGAGTTGGTGTCTTCACTTGACTAAGTTCATCCCATTTGCCTATAAAAGGAGCCCTTCTCCCATGCATTCAAGAAGAGCAAGAGAAGCATCTATCAAGCAAAAAACAAGAAAAATATCAAATCTAGAGAGCTTTTATATTCTTTATCTACTCTTTGAAGAGAGTTGTACTTTTGTTGTAAAAATTAACCTTGTTCTTGTATTGTGGTGAGAGTAAGATATTCTTGTAAAGGATAATAGTTATCCTTGAGAGAACTCTTGGTGTGGTGTTATCAAGGGTTGAAGAAAGTTGCCTTGGTGAGGTTGTTCATCAAGAAGAAATCTTGGTGTGGTGTTATCAAGGGTTGAAGGAAGTTGCCTTGGTGAGGTTGTTCATCAAGAAGAACTCTTGGTGTGGTGTTATCAAGAGTTGAAGGAAGTTGCCTTGGTGAGGTTGTTCATCAAGACGAACTCTTGGTGTGATGTTATCAAGGGTTGAATGAAAAAGTCTTGGTGAGGTTGTTCATCAAGCAAGTTGTAAAGAATTCTACAACTTAGTGGAAAGCCTAGCTTGTAGAGCTAGGAGCCCGTGGACGTAGGCAAGGTTTGCCGAACCACGTACATCGAGTTTGCACTCTCTCTATCCCTATCCTCTTTACATTTACTTGCACTTGTGATTGTTCTTTATTCCCATTCTCTTGATTGCATTCTATTTTCATCTTCTTCACCTTTGTTCTTAAAGAAAGATTTAAATAATTTTGATCTTTCAAGAAAAGTTTTCTAAATCCGTTTTTATAAATAAAAACCCAATCACCCCCCCTCTTGGGTTGCCATACCTGAGTCAACAGAATATACCTCACATGTATAAGATTTCTGCATATGTCCTACAGCCATGTTTTCCACAAGAGAAGTTAACTCAAAAGGTTGTTGTTCAATGTTCAGAGTGCTTACCTCATTTACTCTCCATGATAGTTGTGGCTCAAATTCGCCACTGAATTGATGGAAGTTTACTGCCATGTCGTCTAAACACAAACAATCAAAAAAAAAACAAACAAAAATATGAATCAACAATGAAAACAAAATAACAAATCGATTAGAAAATCAATCCCCGGCAACGGCGCCAAAAACTTGATGCGTTCAAAACTAGCAAGTATACTAGTCGCATAAGTAATAAAGTGATAAGTAGATATTGTTCCCACGAGGATTGATTCTAATTGAATTTGTTATTTTCCAGCAATAATAAACTAAACAGGGGGGGGAGGGGAGGGGGGGGGGTGGGGGGTTTGTTGATTGATTAACCAAACTTAATACGAAAGCAAATGAAGAATAACACAAAGCAAAGTTAAATGGAGTGAAAAATCAATGAGAGACACTTGGTTAAGAGTTCATTCTCTGCCACAAGATATGAATTTGTGAATTAACATAGAATTGTAATCCAATTACAGCATTGACGTTATCAACCGTAGATAACAACAAGCTCTGTTATCCCAATCTTTCCTTACTTTGTTGTTAAATAAAACAAGCTCTTTATTTAATCTCTATCCATTAAACAACCTAGAACAAGCTCTCTAAGTTTAATTCAATGGAAGCATTACGATGAGAAAGATAGGTTGATCTAAGCAATAATCACACAAGTTCAGATTATTTAACCTAGGTTGTATTTTCCAATTGCAATCTCTAATCACAATTTTGCTACTAATGATTGGAAATTCAAATTTAGTTACACATATTCAATCAGAATAACAAATACAATACAGAGAAATTCTAGAATTGAAAAGGAAAGAAAGAACTTAGCAAATTCTTTGAAAATCTTCTTTGTAGATGAATCTTCTTGGAATTGTAGTTCCTCCTCTTTCAAAATCTTCTTTCTCCTTCAAGAACTCCAAGGGATGAGAGAAATCCAGAAATGCAGCCTCCTCCCACGTTTTCCCCTCTTCAAGTTATGAAAATAAAACCCTAAAATGTGTTTAAATACTCTGCTACAGTAACCTGCTACAGTGTCCCGTATTATACATGCTACAGTGATTTGTGGAATTACATTTCTATACTTCTCACACTGTTTTGATTACAACTTTTGGTACACTGAATGGATTTATAAACCGTAAATTTCTCCAGAAAATAGACTTCGAGAGCTTTCCAACGGTATATAATATGTCATCGGGTTCATTGTATATCAATACAATTAAATCCGAGAAGATCACTGACTAGCAGAGGTGAAAATGAAGGGTTTTACTCCATTTTTGTGCAAGTTGCTCCAAAACTCCTACAAATATCAAAACCACATAAAAACATAAAAATACCAAGGAATATAGCAAAGAAACATGGACGAATTGATATGAAAATGATATATAAATAGACACTTATCAAAAGCATATTGAAAATTTGCTATATCTCATTCTTCACTTAAAAATCTTTCAAACAAAAGTGGTTTTTACGCAAATTGGAGTTTTAAATGATTTATAGTGATTTTTCAAAATTCAGTTAGTGAGTTTAGACTTTTCATTTTTCAAAATAGAGCATGTGAAACAAGTCAGTTTTGACTAACCTAAACTCCACGAAAATTTATGATTTTTTGTATGATCAATTTTTTATATGTCTTCCATTAGATTGGAAATTTTTGTAATGATTTGATCATTGTGGAATTTGTTATAAGTTTCCAAAGTTAGATTGTTTAGTAGGCATTTTTGTTAAGTAGCATGTTGAGCTAATTTTGTGTAAAAACTTCCATTGGGAATGATATATGTTTTGTTAGTGTTTCATATGGTAGGAAAGGATCTTTTGGACTATTGTGGTCGTTACATTTGTGTGATAACGTATTTGTGTATGTGGGAGAACCCATTGTGGCCATAATAGAGGAGTGCCCCTTACTTTTTGGCATGAGTGTTATGTTTTCGTAAAAAGTCTTACTTGTACAATAATGTCTAGCCTGTGGATATCACCATCGAATGATTTTATATGCTCAACTATGATAATTGATATGATAAGAAAAGTCATACTTTGCTTGAGAGTTAAGGCAATCCTAAGGATAATTAATTTTGTAAGTGTTTGTGAAAGCTTCCGCTTTCATTTTGTCTGTGAAATACACTCGCACACATGTTTTGTTTGTGTATCATATATGAATTATGTTTGTGATGTGTATTTTGTATATGTAAAAACTAACTTATTTACTGAATTAATACTCACTAGTCTATTATGGTTCTTGGGTGATTGATGGTATTTCGTATGAAGGATTTGGCATAGATGTTTTAGGTTCCCTTATTCCATTTTGTAGGTTTTGCTAGGATGATTATAATTTGGAATATTTATTTCAAAATTTGAGATTTGCTACTATTTGACATCCTTTAGGAAACTTTTGTTATGCGTCATGGTTATATTAAGAAATAATTTTGGACTTGGCAGTCTTCCACTTTATAGATATTTAATTTGTAAGAAATCATACCCTAAGGCTCTTGAGTTTTGGGGTTTGCCATAAAGCATGAGATGTTGAGCGTTTGACATTGATCGAAAAAATATCTATTGATATCTATGAAAAAAAAAATCTATTGATGAGGAGAAATGGTTATAGAGCGTATCAATTTTTGGGAAGGTGGTAAAATTTTCAATAATTCCCCTAATTTATTTATTTTTTTAATTTTTCCAATAATTTATATAGTTACAAGAAATTAAATAAATGGTAGTTCTATTCTACCCCAAATTTTATCTCACTAAACTCCATTCCAAATTTAAATAGAGCAATGCATCTAAAACCATTTATAATCAACTTTCTTACAACCTGAACTGACAAAAATTCATGAAAAAAAATAAAACAAAAATAAATAACAGTAATTATATATTAGATAGGATTTTGCCAACTTAAGTTGTAGAAGAGTTAGTTGTAGGTGTAGTATAATTTATTTAAATAAGAATAAAATTATAGTAAACTAATACTAAATATATGTAATTGCATTTATTTTTTACTAACTCCTATTCTTCAAATCTTATTCCTAAAATCTCTAGACCACATTTAGTGTCACCTAAGGTGTGTTCGATTGCAAGAAAGGAGAGGTAAGAGGAAAGGAAAAATGGATGGAGAGGAAAAATTGAGCCAAAGAAAAGGGTTTGGGACATATTTTCATTTGTTTGGTTTGACATTGGAATTATAGATGGAAAGGAATCATTAATAAACTAATTAGACATAATTACCCTCAACATTAAAATATATGCTCTAAATTATAAAATAAAAATTGACTAAAAATAAATACTTACCTATTAGGTTAATATTTATTTATTAAACTAATATAAAATTCTTTAAAAGCATATTAAATTTCAATAAAATTTTAACAAATAAATCTATTATTTATTAAATAATATCACACAAATTTGTATTGATATTTATAAATATTTATTTTTTTAAATAGTAAAGTTGCTCTTATTTAAAAATAATAAATAATAGTTATTAAAATATTGTTAAAATAATTTAGATTTGTTAAAATAAATAATTTTTATATAGATTATTTAATAAAAATTAAAAAGTTTCACAGAAACTGTTGCCAATCGACCACTGGTCAGCCCGCTAGACTTTGTTTTTGCCAATAAACAACGCAATCGATGCCGATGAAACCACCATGAACAAGAAGAGGACCAGCCAAAGATCACGCCAGTACCCACAGTGAAACCGGACGCGTGGATATGCTTGCGGTTGTCGGTGATAGTGGCAGAAAACAATTTTTTCAAATTTTGCAAATTTTTTTAATTTTTTAAAAATATAAATTTTGTAATTTTTAATTTTTGAGAAAAATAAATTAATAAATTATATTTATAATTATTTTATTAACTATGGATAAAATAATTTAATTATTTATTTGAATAAGGTTAGTTTTTTATATATAAAAAATATACAAGGTTAGTTTAGTAATTTAATGTAGTATTCCTAAGAAAACCAAGTTGTCTTAAGGTAGGAGAGCAAAAAATTGATTATTGAAACTTAAATAATCCTAATTCCTAAGCAAACTTTTTTCTCAGTCAAAAACTTCAATCAAACAACAAACTTGGGATTACTTTAGTAATCCTAAGTCCTTTCCCCCAAACTTTAACCAAACCGATCACCCCTTAATGCTAACCAAAAATAGTTAACAAATAAGTAGTCTTACAAACTTTGTATACAAATTGATGTATGATATTGAGAACTTTGTTTACAAATTGATGTATCATATTGGGAACTAGTACATGTACAAAATCAATTCATTTATTGAAAGGTTTATGGTGTGTAAACAAATGAATAATGACACATTAGTTTGAATACATGAGTTTATATGCTAAGTTTATAACAGTATCACTACTCTCAATATTAAAAAAAAAATGTTATTCCTTGTAGTCTTATAGATATGGAAGATAATTGCAGGGGTTTTGAGAGTATTTCATAATGAACTTGACTGTGGAAATAAGGTCAACAGATTTTGAAGAACTTGCTACTATTGGAAGAATCTTATACAAGAGTCTATGTTTATTGATTTAGAGCGCGTTTGGTTGAGCTTCTTTACTGGTCAAAAGAAATTTTTTATTGCCAAAAACTCTTTTAAAAATTTTTTATGTTGTTTGGTTGCCATTTGAGAAGAGCATATGGATGATTAGAAAAGGTTTTTTACATCTATTGGGAGAAGTCCAAAATTAAGGCTTCTGGAAAAAGCTATTTTGGAGCTTTTTTGAAGATTATAAAATGTCTTAAATATTCTCATATTATTCTTGAACTTTCACCATGCCTTTTTATTTAATAAAACCCTAATATTAAAGGATAAATTACAATCACTCTATCAAAAAAAAAAGACTAAATATGAATCAACTCATCAAATTTGCGATGGATTTCTCTTCAACTGTAATTTTTTTCTTTTTTCATATGTTAAAAAATTCTCTTTCGTGCATTTGTATACTCCTTAGTAATGTTGTCATTAGAAAGTACTTTTTTATTATACATAACCAAACCATCTGTTGATTCAAAAGATTGACAATCAAACAAACACCAACTTATTAATATAGCTCTTTTTCTATAAGCTTTACATCTAAAAGATTTACTTCAACAAACTCTACTTGGAGCAGCCCAACCAGACAGGCCCTTAATTAATTTGTATAAAATCGTATGTAGTCTTTTCTTTTCCAGAGATGAAGATGAACTATGGGATCAAATAGTTGGTTATAAATTCTCATATTAATTATATTGTATTTATTTAATCATAATATTGTACTAATATTAAGTTATTCATTAAGTGATTTGCTAATTTAACAAATTCTTGAAAATTTTCCTTTTTATAATATTTTCTTTCCCATGAAAATGGTTTAAAAGAAAATTTTATCAAAATTACAATTTAATCTTAACTAAATAGAGATGGGTTTAAAATGAAATAAAAAGTGGGCATTGAAGAAAACTACGAGCTATTCTATTTGAACCTCACTTTCTAATAATTCAGCCCCTATTTTTATTTTTTTTCTATTGATAATTTTACCCTACGTGAATTACTAATAAGGGCAAAAAAAAGTTTTAAATTATACACATTCTTTACCATGTTAAAACTTTTATACCTTAATTCTCTTGAACAGTTAAAAGTCTTAATTTATAAGGAGTTAATTTTTAACTACCTACACAAAAATCACACATTAGATTACTTTTTGCAAAATTGATGGAAAACATTCATCAGCGAGATTTAAAAAAAAAACACATTTAAGTTCACAAATTATAATAATAGGAAGATCTTGACTGTTTGAGATGGAGAACTTCTACACATCAAAACAGTGAACGAGAGAGCATCTAGCATGTTTCATTATTAAGATATTAACTAAAAGAATAAATTTAAAAAAGCAAATTGATGGAAAGTGCCAAACCAAAAAATCATGCGAGAAAGTGCACCAAATACTACATCAGTTTAGTTAGAAGCACTGGTTTGGTGGAGCGATAGGACAACCTCTAGTAGAGAGCAAGCAACTTTTACATTATTTAAAAATCTGTTCAATAATAAAGGATCTGTTTGGAATTGCAATATTGTAAAAATTTGTTGTAGAAAAACGCGGTAGGAAAGATCTGTTGACTATGCTGTCTCAAAAAGTTGTAGATATTTGGCAAATTAATTTTCTAAAATTATTATGTTATTCAAAAGCTATAAATATGTATTTGATAAATTTGATTTTCAAAATCTCAATTTCAACAAAATTACACAAATGTACATGATTTTGATAAAAAATAATTATTGTAATATCTAAATAAAAATAAAATAAATAGAAAATAAAAGCAATTATCGGGATTACTATCGCCAATTGCAAGGCGTTCGATGACACCGCCACCGCCAAAGAAGTTGCAAGAGGATGCTCTGTCCATATCCGTCATCATCTCCTTCATTTATGACGACTATTGACAGGATCTAACGGTTAAAGTTACAATAGCCGAAATTACAGTAGTTACGAATCATTGTATACAGCTATCGGTGAGTCCTCTAGTGGCATCAGTGTCCCTCCACGCGCTGGTGAATGATAGAAAGCAGTCATGAATGGCAGGCGGTTGTCGGTAACTACTGTTGCTCTGATGCCTCTTGTTAATTTTTTAAAATTATATTTTTCAGTTTTTGTTGAATTTAATTTTAATTTATTAAATAAATAATTTAAATATTTAAATATTTAACAGTATTTTTATTTATATTATTTGGGGGACAATTTTAGTATTATGGTTTATCCAAATTTTAGCTTTTTAAAATCAATTTTTCAAAAATTACACCCTACCTACTTTTACAATCTAATATAAAATAGATTCTCGTAGTAGCAGTTTCCTGGACAATCAGTTTCAAATGAGTTTATCAAACACCAAAATATTCGTAGCTACTAGCAAAATCCAAAAGCTATTGTGCAACAACGGGAACAAACCTACACAACCAAGTGTGTTTGTTTATGTTTTTTGAGTCTATTGTTTGTTTGTGTTTTCCGAATTTTTGTTTTCCAAATTTTGAAAGAATGTGTAGTTAGTTTTAAATTTTTTCGAATTTTGAAAATAATATATAATTGATATTGATTTAAATACATTAAAAAATATGTGTTTTCATAAAACTGTTTTTTTTAAATGCTAACAAACACATACTATAGCATTATTTGCTTTAATTTGAGTTAAGAAACAAAAGTTCTAAAATGAGTTTGGCCGGTAAATTAAAATTAGAATATGAGCTTACCAATTAGTTTAAAATTTTTTTGAATTTTGAAAATGACATATGATTGATATTGATTTAAAATGGATTAATAAGCAAATGCACCATATTATACACCAAGAAATTGGATTCCAAATCTAAAAATCAATTCATGGCCATAGAAGCACAAGTCAAGAGCTTCAACCTCACAGCGTTCATACCAAGACTTGTGTCAGCAATCAAACAGATTACAAAATAATTCGCTTAAATGTGGGAACGAAAAATCCAATTACAAATCGTGGAACATGATGATATTACAAGCGGAGAAACGAATTAGCGAAACTAAAAAAAGTTGACCTTCAAGCAGAAGTCGGTAAATAATGTAGCTGCAATATAAAATATAGTTTCAATTAAAATGGTAGTTTTGGGGTTTAATACGAAACATATTTAAAATTTTTAATTGGACGAATTTGAGAGCGGTGGTGCAGGATTAGAAAATGTAGGTTTGACAACGTCATTAAAAACTACTATAAAATAAATTACTAACCCAACCCAAAAAGACGAGCCTTTTTGCCTTTTGGGCTTCACAACACAACCACGAAAGTTGAACGAGCAAAACAAAACAAAACGGAACATTGATAGATAACACAAATAGATTGGACAGGTGTTATGAAGAACGTTGTTGAATCAACGATATTCTTACCGAATAGAGACTCCAAAATTTAACTCTGGCTTTTCTTGCTTTCTTTCCTTCTTCGAACTCAACTGTTGACAACTTCGGCTATTTCGGAGTTTCTGTTTTTAAATTCAACTATGATCGGTGGCATATGTTGGCTGTTGTAGTTATAATGGTGACTGAAATAATGGTGATGATGGTGGCAGCAGCAGCCCGTGAGCTGCAAATTTTGCTATTTAGGATTGCATTTGATAGGTTTTGATAATGAAATATGAACTAAATTTATATTAACTATTTGATTAACTATATTTACAATCATTTTTTTTTTATATACCTTAAGTGAGTCAGTAAGATATCATTAGATAAAAATAAAAATAAATAAATAACATTAAATTGAATGACGTGATAATTACTTATTTAATTATACTTTTCTTTTAAAATATTTATCATAAATAAATTATAGATGTAACATTATTCCTGATATCTTGGGATTATAGGTTATCAAGTTAACCCTCCTCTTATTATGTTTAACCGTTAAAAGATAACAATAAGGGAGGTGAAATTAAACAAAAAAGCTCTAAAGAAAACGATAGGAGAGATGACATCATGACAATACATTAAATAAAAAAACAATAAAAAAGTGGTGTATTAATGCTGGCCAAGGTGCAGGGGTGTAGTGGCTTTCTTCCTTTTCTTTTTGTTTGTTTTTTTTTTTTTTTTTTTTTTTTTGGGTGTCCTGATTTGCTAGTAAGGGATTTATCTTTCTGAATAGAAATCCACACAGCCTTCATGTTTCATAAATATAAAAAAGAAGAAATTAATACTCTGAAGGCAACCAGTATATCAATTTTGTAACAAATTTAATTAGATGTTTTTTGAAACCTATTCATAAACCATGTGAGACTCCATTCCAATTCACCATGTTTAACTCATATTTTAAAAAAAAAGTTCAGTAACTCAACCATATGAGAGGCAAAACTAATATCAAAACAAAAGGCTAACCCATAAACATCCTGCTCAACACTCTCTATGCCACCACCGCCACCCCTAGTTGTTTGGTGTCTAAATTCTAATTCAAATTAACATTAACTATGCACTCATCTCTTTTTGCTCTACTCCAAGAGCCCCCATGCACGGAATCCCAATAACATTCGCTGGCAAGATCGGCACGGACTCTGCAACCATGAGCAAGCTTGTCATTCTCTCTGCGGATACCAGAGGAATGGCATTCGAAACATCAGAAATGGGCAGCAAGCAATTAGCAAGAAGTGTACTGCTGCTCGTTGAAGTGAAATAGCTTTCACAATAGTGGGGTGGAGGGATGCTATTAACGGCCTTAATGTCAATCTCAAAGAGATCTTCATCATCTTCCATTTCTGATACCTGCTGCAGGCCTTTATTGGTGGCCACCTTGGTCTCCGAAGAACCCTTACTAGCAACTGCAGAAGCCATTTGTTTTTGAGTTTGAGAACAAGCAGTGGCGTATATATGATCTAGTTTTGCGGGTGGGGAGGATGGAAGGTGCATGGTAAGTAGAACAATATTCAACAAATCTACAACAATCAATTATGACATTAGAGAATAGAGATTGCTTTTTTCAAAGCATGTGTTGTATATTTCGTGTAAAAACTCAAAGCAATCTTAACGTATTGCTGACATCTATATGCCTTCTTGTGTGTCTTCTCAGGTCTTAGGATAGTAGGGCAATTGTGTTTAATAAAAAGTCAGATGGTCCTATTAATCCTTTTTTTTAATTAAAAAAACATAGATTCTTGGACTTTGATATAATAATATTACTTAGTTATCACTCTAAAACCACCAACCTAGAAACATCAGTAGATGAAAGACAACGCAAATAATTATATAATATGATTTAATTGAGTGGACATAGACTAATATAATATATTTTTCCTATCCAAGACTTTTTCAATTCTGATAAATGAGTCTAAATTTTCCTAACATTTTATAGTATGATTACAATGAAACAAAATTTAAACTTTAAATTACCACTGTTTGTTATTTAATATGAATACTAGTTATTCAATCAACGTGCATATCACAAGTTAAGACATCCTAACTGATGTTGATATTAATTTAATAGTACTTCAATACTTGTTTTATTATTATTATTTTTACTACTGGCTGAAACTCGTGTTAAAGCATATCTGGGGACTTGGCTTGGGAAGCCAAAAATTTTAAAATTTCATATCTATGGTCGTTGGACTTTGAATCCACAAACTAGTGTTGGCAGCAATTAGAAACCTATTTATAATGGAAAACCCTTGGAATTATCATTTTTAATTCAGAGTAGAAAAGTTCAAACCATAGTTTGGTTGAGAAATTGTTGAATTAAATCCACCAAAACCATGACATAAAGTCAGCAGAAGTAGACCTAACCATCTCAACAGCACAGTAAGAGTTTCATCTCTAAAAAGAGAAACAAAGCCACAAAATGTGGAGTCTCAAGTCTAAACCAACCAATCCGGACAGTACTTAACTTTTCTATACAAATAATATAAAATGACAAGAACTCCATATCTCGTTCTTCCAACAACCACCAGTATATTATAATAACCTCTACAGTTATTAACTAAGGGCATGTTTGATAGGGTGTATAGGATAATATAAAACTAGGAATTGTACACTTTTGAATTATAGCCGTGTTTGGTATATCAACTGGTGAGGGAGAGGATAGTAAAAAGATGCATGAGGACCACATTTAACATGCCCAAAATTATACCACCGTTACCCATGTGTTTAGACCGCATAACACCAATTTTGCATGTCTCTCTCTTCACTCTCGTTCTCTGTCTGACTGCCTCTCAAAGAATCACCATCTCTGGAAAAGGACTCCCAGCTACTACCTTTGACCCATGGCCTTCGCTGATTCCTGTTCTACTTGAAACAACTCCATTGTGTTTGGAAGAAAGAGAGAAACCCACACAAAAAGGAAGAAGTTTTGGCCGAAGAAACGTTGGATCTCTGCCCTTCAAGCTTTTTAGTAGTGAGATCTGCAGGTGGGTTTGGAGATTACAATTTTTTTTCCTTGCTGACGAGATTTGGTCTCTATTATTGTGACGTAATTTGCAGTTCACTTCTTTAATTCGAATCTGGACTTATACAATGTGTTACTGACTTTGTTTTGAGCATTTTAACGTACAGTTTTCATTTTTATGATGTTATTGTGCAAAGCAAGTGAGGTTGTGTGTTTAATTCCTTAGGGGATGGTTACATAAGACTGTAATGGATCCATTTTAATTTATTTTCTGCCAAATTAGATTTTATTTTGCTTAATTAGGTATCATGTACTGTTTTTACACATTTAGAGAAATCTTAGCCTTTTTTCTTTTAAATATGGTTTGTATTTTAAGTTCATATTTTATATTATTATTATTTAAATAATGTTTAACCGAAAAAACAAATATAACTTTTTTTGTTGGCTAACGGCTATGAATTTATGAATTTTATCATTAAAATTTATATTATATTATTATTAAATAATTATTTTTTTATGTGCCCCCCAAGTTTGAATTTATGACTTTTATAACTAAAATTTGAATTTATGAGTTTTATAAGTAAAATTTATATTATATTATTATTAAATTATTTTTATTTATCATAAATAATTTAATACAGGCCAATACAATCTTCTACCAAATACAATATTGCTTAGCATTTATCTAATATAGTGACAAACCAGATAGAGTTTATTCAATCCCATGTAATATAATTCAATACAATACCATCTAATACCATCAAAGTTATACAATCTTATATAGTGCATTAAATGCATCCTAAAACTATTAGAAATGGTAAATGAAACCCAACAACACCCACCCACCCCACCCCCCACCCCCTTTACCGATATCTAATGATGAAATTCCACTTCAGGAAAGAAAGTTTCATTTAATAAAACCTCAAGGAGAAATATGTCATTTACCCTATTACAAATTATCTTTTTATTGACATGCTATGAATAATGTAGATGGGCCAACCAGTACAGCCAAAGTGTTAAACTATGACATCATCCAGATGCTATTAGTGCAAAAGAAAACTCCTCTCAAAGTCATATTTTGATTGCCTATCCTAAAATCATTATCAAGAATGTCAGTGACCAACCACAAACTACTCGCAAACAGCATAATATCAACATCTGTAATGAACAATACTACACATTCCAAAATTCTATCACAAATCATGCATTTCGAACCATGTACCATTAGTTTAAAGCTATCATATGATCCAATATCATTAAACCATTTATTTAAAACTCACTAATTAATTTGATATCACTTGGATGCAAATTTGAGATAAAAATTTAGGATAGTAACATTATTCTTCTTTAAAACTGCATTTAGTATTTCTAGGATTGTATTGTATAAAGATTGAGATAAATGTGAGGCAAATAATTATGTGAAAGAAAGTTAGACATTCAGACAAAGAAAATTTCAAATATGGTAACAAATCCAATTTTATAAATTCAAACTCTTAAACGTTAGTTAACAATTTGAATCCCCAGTGGAAATATGTGCATCACTACCAAAATTATTCAGTGATACATCCTTGCTTCAATAATGTAAAACTATGACCAAAAAAGCCATAGAGCACATTCCATAACCTCCACAAACATGCAAAAATCTCAAGGTCCACAGTCTTGTTAAAAATAGAACATAACTCAAGTACCTCTGCTTACTCCTCAAGGTGCATGGTATTTTCAATAGAAGTCTTGTAAGCTTCGTGTTCCGTCCCCGGATCTACTCAAGTAGCTAGTCTAGAAAACTGGTTCAAAATTTGATCAAACAAAGAATTTCGATAATCTTTGTATCATTCTCTGCAACTAATCAAGCACAATGTGCTAATTTATCCTCTCAAAGTTATCAACCAAATTCACATAGCCTTTTGGATGACCTAAATACCTAACAGATAAGTTCTAACATCTGATAAAGTAGCAAGAGCATATGGCTGCTAGCAAAACCCAAGCAAAAATTTTTAGCATATATCAAGCACAAAACATTTCAGTTCCCTCAAGGCTGACAACAGTTCTTCTTATCTAAACTAATTACTCCTACAGCTCCGTAGAAACTGGTTCTAAACTAATGAACATTATTCAACTGAAGAATATACAATATTCAATATTTAAAGGACTTAATAGTTAAAAATTCCAAATTGGGCATGAAAGTTTATGCAAAACCCCATTACTAATTTAAAAGGGAGTAAACCATGCTACCAAACATATTTATGGCCACAAGAAATCCAATATAGCTATTTTTTATGACAAGATGATAATAACAATTTAGAATGACACTCCTATAATTCAATGAGAATACCCTGAATTAAAAACCTCAACAAATGATTCAGTTAAGGTAAGCCCACCTGAATGACTGTACCATGTCCAAAGCATTGAGCATCATGTTGTCAATTCACGAAATATATCATAATAAAGTTTCACAAGGTTATCACTGGGGTTTTAACAAACACCTAGTGAAGGTTTTGTCATACAATTCTCTAGATTCATAATTGCTAGTTTCTCAACTAGGGTAGGGTAAAGATCCAAACCAATTTTACGTAGCCGGAAGTACCTACAGCAGACACTGATTCTTATCTTCTCAGGAAGAGAGAGATATAGGTCAAACAAAGTCTTTCAACTTTTCAGGTAGCATAAATTTATTTATAGAACCATTGACAGTGATCCTGATACAGAAAGGAATCTGTTCTTGATAAGATTAAGCAAAATATTACATGAGTTGCAAGCAAGTAAATGTTGCTTCTAAATACACAATAAAGATCGATGAATTTACTTTCGTATCATGACACAGAAGAATTATATAAATTTCGTAAGAGAATTAATTCACTTGCTGTTTCAACTACCAACAGCTAATGTTATGAAAAAGGATTCATTTACATTCATCAGCATTTACTAGCTATAGTTTAGAATATAACGAGAAGCGAAAACAGAGAGTAAATAACGAAACAGGCGTACGCAATCAATCCACGATGATCTTCTCCTCCATCCGCCAGCGAAACCATCAGATTCGTCGAAACCCTCGTCGCCCACATCACGAAAACCGCCGCCACCCCCAACCGAACCGCCCCGCCCTGCGGCAAGAACAGCGACAACGCTGCCAATATCACCACCGGAAGCATGCAGTACCCAACCACGCTCGTACACGTGTGCAGGTCCAGATTCCCATTCCGCCCCGCCAACATGTTGAACACAACGTAGAGAAAGATCGACGCCACCACGATCCACCCAAGAATCACGCCGAACTGGAGCTTCCCAGCGAGCAGTTGAAAGAGTCCAAATGAGAGGTAAAGAACAACGGGGCCGGAGAGATCCGAATCTTTATGAACGGTCGGGTTGACCCGGAAAGGATTCAAGATGGATTTGGTTTTTCTCCAGATTTGATCGGGATGGATGCCGAGCTCGTCGAGGAGAGGCTCTTCATCAGCGAATGAAGCGCTAATGGAAGAAGTGGAGATGGAAATAGAACCACCGTAGGATGGTGCAGAGCCGACGTCGAAGGACATAAAAGGGATCGCGGAGGTGGAGGCGGGCTGGTTGGGCTGAAACGGCGCCGTCGGGACTCGGCGCTGGTTTATGGTAGTGGTGGTGGTAGAAGGGTTGCCTCCGGAGGGGAAGATTACTCGTGGAACCGCGAACTCCTTCGTCATGGTTTGTTTGTTCAATTCAAAATCGGAAAAATAAAAATAACCAAAGGCTCTGGCTCTGGCTTTGGCTTTGGCCTTGGCTATACTTTGAAATTTTTGATGGGATATATCTTTTACAACCCCCACCCGATGGGATATTTCTCTACACCCCCCCCCCCCGGACGTAAGGTCAAATATTATCCCTGGGTTTTCACTATTACCATAGCCCCTCAATTTCAATTGGTTCCCTTAACTCAAACAGTGCTGCGCTGACAATGACATAAATTGCCCTTATGCCTACCATTTTTTGACTAATTTACCCTTCTATAAAAATTAAAATAAATTTATCACACAGCAAATGCCGTCTTCTTCCCCTCTCTAATGTCGTCTTCTTCTTCCCTTCATCTCTCTCTCTAGGCAAGCACACAGCAAATGTCATAAACACCATCTCTTTATAACTCGATTATTCGTCCTTCTCCCTCGAAGCTTCTTCCCAAAACCCCACGTTATTAGGCTGCCAAGCTCGCCACCAACGGAATAGAAGCCATTGTTGATCTGCCACATCACCATCGCTGCAAATCCCCTTCACTACTACAATCTCGGCAACTATCCTTGGGCAACTTCAAGAATCGGCAGCTTGCAAAGTCACCCACCAGAGCACAAAACACACCCTCAACAAAAATTTTTAAAAAAGAATCCCAATTTAACCACACAAGCAACTCCCCACAAAATCTCCATCTCTTCAACACTAGAAACACTCTGTTCTCCTTATTCTTTTGTTTCCTAACAAATAAAATCTCTATTTTTTACAACAAGTTTCAAAGTAATTCCTGTAAATTCTCATCAACTAAAACGAATGAGCAAAAACGACCAAGCAGGCATTGCATTAAGCAATATCCAAACCAAAAAAGCAATCTTTTATCACAAAAATAAATGAACAGACAAAGGAGTCGCATATCTAGGGATAGATTCGATCAAAAAAATTCAAATTCAAGTTCCCAGATCTTTATCAAAGAGTAAAATAGAACCAAGCTCAGCGAATGCCTCGATTTGTTGTCAGGGTGAATGGATTAGTTAAGAAATCGGACTAGCCATCAAGATTCATTATCGATGAAAAAGCCCCAATCAAAATCAAAAATTAAAATAGACAATTACCAGAATACCTGGCCACCAATCGAATCAGCCCCCTGCAACACCCACAACTCCTGACACAAAATCGTTGAACACAAGCTGAAAAGATAATCGAATCAGGCAAAGTAAACAAAAAGGAAAGAAATTACAACACTAATGAAGAAGTAAAAGAGAGAGGACACAACTAACCTGAGCCTGGCTGATCTGGAGGGACAAGAAAGGAGGGTGGAGCCGTGGTCCGTGGTGCCAAGCCGTGAGTGAGGAGGGTGGAGGCGGTCGTATCAAATGATGGCAGAGTGGAGGCAAGAGCTGATGACGGTGGAGGACAATATTTGGCTACTGCTGCTGCTGGCTTGAAGAGAGAGAACGGAGCATAAAGAGGGAGAGAGTGTGACAAGAGAGAGAGCGCAAAAGAATTTTACGAAGAAAAAAATTGTTATTAATATTACATTAGGTCCTTAAAATATTATTATCATCCTAATGCACTTTGTTTTCTATTTTGCCCTTGCAAAATTTAAGTTAACGGAATAAATTGAAATCAAATAGACAAATTACAATATTGAAAAACCTAGGGGAAAAAAGCGGGACCTTAACCAAGGGGTAAACTGTAAGTATCCTTTTTTTATTCAATTAATGGACTGTTTTGGTGGGTTTGTGAATGTTAGACTCAATAACTCGGGTTAGGGACGGCAAAATAACTTGTCGAGTTCAAGGTTCTACTGTGACCCATGCATATAGGGCGAGTCTTAGCCCACCCCATTTGAGGTTAAGGTTGGGTCTAAATCTGTATATGCTACCTCGTCTAGGACGGGTTTGAGCCTAGTCCAGCTGCTAGCCCCGTCTGCCCTATCCAACCTTACATCTAAAATATGTAAATTTTTTAATTACAATTTGTATTCCGAAAATTGTAAGAAATTGTAGGGTTCTTTTCGAACTCAAAAATTTTTATATATTAAAATAAACATCTCAAAAGTTATCTAAAATTTTGTTTTACTTGAAAATTCCTCGTATTTAATTTTTGGTGAATTTTTGAAATTTGTTGTCCAAACCTTAAAATTGTTGTAGTTTTTTCGGACATGTTTGATTTTATTAAAAAATTGTTATAACTGATGAGGTATCTTAAGTGATTCTTCTATGCTGTTATAAACTCAAAGATCTTTCAACAAAAAGTTTTTTGCTCAAATTGAAGGTTTGTATGATTTATCATGAATTTTCAAAATTTGAGCAGCAAACTTAGAATTCTTTGTTTTCATAACAGAGCATTGAAACCAAATTGTTTTGATTAACTTTTACTTTACAAAAAATTATCATTTTTAGCTTGTGTAATATTTGAAGTGTCTCTTTGAATCTATAAAATTTCATGATTTTTGGAGCTTTATAGAAATTGTTATGACTTTTCGAAACTTACTGTTCAAAATGCAAGCCTGTTAGATAGAATTTGAGAGCTGGAAAAACTAAGTTGTTTCATGGGTTTTATGAACTCATTTTTATATGATATTTTTAATGAAGTATCCTATATGTGGCTAAATTAATTACAAATTTTTGTGAAATTTGAAACAAGCATCAATTTTCTAAAAATCATCAAATCAAGTGTGTTTGTTATGGTTGTAGCTATGTTCTTGTTGATTTTGTTTGTTAGCATTTTGTTGAATTGTTATATTAGAATAATATGTATGATTTTTAGTTTGAATAGATTGTTAAAAAGTAATTATAGTTATATGTGATATGTTTACATATTTTTTAATTTTTGATTAAACATGAGATTGAAAAAAATTTGTAAATGACAAAGGCGGGCCGGGACGGGGCTAGGTTGGATTTGTTGAAATAACTTTTGCTCTGGTTTTAGCCGTTCAGGGGCAATGGGAAGGGGCAAGGCAAAAAATATTTCAGCAGGATCGGGCTAGACACCTGCTACCCTGGACCTACCCTGCCCTGCCCCATTGCCATCCCTAAGTTGATTCGACTAAGATCCGCTATCTATGTCATGGAAGTTGTAATAACCATTCGATTGACCATTTAATATGAATCTAACGGCTCACGCTCACACTAGATGTCCTTTACTTCGCTTTCCT
Source organism: Boswellia sacra (assembly GCA_013180625.2). Lineage (NCBI taxonomy): Eukaryota > Viridiplantae > Streptophyta > Magnoliopsida > Sapindales > Burseraceae > Boswellia > Boswellia sacra. Next base: position 220,448 of record SNVD02013908.1, read on the forward strand.
CCGGTTAGTTTTGTTTAATTTATATTATAAGTGTCAATTTCACAAACTTCCTACAAGGTATATGGAAATATTACTTAACCACCTCTAATTTTTAATATTACACATACCTCTTTTCTCTGTTAACAAATAATAAAAATTTCATTTAAAAATATAAATTTCTCAAAATGACCATAGTTGACTAGTCAAATCATTCAAAATTTTAAAATAACAAAAAAAATTAAAGTTAGAAAAACAAAAAAATATTATCTTGAAAATCTTAAACTTTTTTTAAAAAATTTTATATGCAAATGCAATTTTTTTTTATTATTTCAAGATTTTAATAATTATTATAATATAAATTTTTTAATAAAAAGTTTTTCTTTTTAAGTTTATGCCTCAGTTATTGTGATAATACTTCTTTTTTTTTTAGATTCTTGAGGTAATGATTAATGAAAGACAATTAGCAAGTTTTATGTTTTATTTTTAAAATTTTATATATTTTTTAATAGTCGAATATGACCAATTCAGAGAAGTTATATTTTTTTAACGAAATTTTTAACGTTAAGTACTTAATAGAGAGAGAAGGTATTTAAGATTTTCAGAATCTGAAATGGTCATGTAAGATTTCTATAAACCACATAAGAGGTTGGTGGAATTGACCTTATCATTAAAACTAGAAAATAAAACAATCAATCATTGAAGGTAAGCTAAGTAGTTTAAATTAATCAAAATTGTTGTGAATAAGTACGAAGATGTTGGCGTCTAATTTCAACCAAACGAAGGGCCAATGACAAAATCCAAATTTTTCCTGTAGAAATTCGACCTTTTCGAGATTGTCCCATCATGAATTTGCAACGTGGTGTTTCCTAATAGTTTTGAGACTTCGAGACGAGTAGACTAGCTCCTTGCCAGACCTAGTTTTTGGCATTAGAGGCGGGTAGATGTTTCTTGCCACCTGATAAGTAATTAAATGAAAATTGGACATTATTGTAATTCTCTTGTTGTTTACAACGATTCATTTGCCATTGTCGTAAAAGTTGGACCGCACAAAAGTGTAAGAAATTTTAATGTAAAATGAATGAAACTAGAACAAAAGGGAACAAACAGGGGTGTTCACGAATATGGTTGGTTTTGTCCTTTCCCGATCTGACCCGACATAATGCCTGGTAATGCATAAGATCGCCTAAAGTCGGGTGATGAAAGTCCTATAACCAACTAAAACTTATCATATTCGATTTGGACAGGTTCAGGTGGGTTACTTTCGGGTTTAATCAGAGTTGAATTTCGGCTTGAAATTGAACCTTTACTATTTGAATCAAAACCCTCCCCAACCTCACATAAAAATTTACAGTATTCAACAAAAACTTGAATTTTATGCCTTGACAAACAACCAAAGAATTGAAACAAATTTATGATTGTTTGGCACCAATTCTCAACCCACAAAAACACCATAAACAAAGTAACACTAGCTCCCAATCGAAGTAATAGGGCAAGAAAGGGCCCCCATGATATTCGAAACAACAAAACTCACTATGACATCACTTATTTCATAATTGATCGGATGAAAAAAAAAATGCAAGAAACTCATTAGTTATGGTGTTGTGCTTGGTACTTCAGTGGAGGCGGAGAGCTATTGATTTGGGAAGCGTGGTGGCTGTATGGCATTTGACAGTCATTTGTTTAGTGGCGGTTTGCCATGGTGATGATGGGCGGTTGAATATCCAGTGGAGAGAGAATGGAGAAGCAACGAGCACAATAAGGGACATAATCGGAGAGCTAAAAGATTTTTGCCCGATTTTCATCAAATGACCTCCTCTTCCACTCATTTTCTATGACTGACCCCCTTTTCTATTTTAACTATTAGTAACCTCTTTTAATAAAGAAAAATACGAAAATATCCTTGACAATCCAAAAAAAGACAACAAGAATAGAAAGGCATAAACCCTATTCATGCAAACCGTACGACGCACTGACTCAACTTCTCCGTCTCCATCGATCCGCCACTGCACTCACTGAACTCCATCGTGCTGCTGTCTTTGTTCCGCTGCTATAATGCTCCATCATGCACTGTGATCGCGTCATCCTCGGCTTGCTACATCGTTGTTCTCCCCTCGTGCTGCCCCGTTGGTCGCTTGCTGGTTGAGCCCGTGGCATCACTCCACTATCGTTCTCTCATCGTCCCGTCGCTGTAGTCACTTGCTCGTCGCGCTCGTGGCCTCGCTTTGCTGCTGTTCGTCTCCCGTGTCACTGATTTCATAGGTTGCTGGTTGCGGCCATGGCGTTGCTCCGCTGTAGTTCTCCCATCGTGCCGCCACTTTGGTCTCACCCATGGCGTTGCTCCGCCGCTCTGGTCGCGGACTGGGACTGGTGTTGCTGGGTTTGGATTCCTGATGAGCAATTTTATTAACACTTTAAATGTTTTGTGTTTCTTGTATATTTAATTACGCGGACTGGGTTTGGACGCTTGATATAGTGTTTATTATTATTGTTATAACCGAAATCTAGAAATTATTGTTTCATGAAACTTCTGTGGATTGGGGTTTGTTGAGTTCGGGGTTTTGGGGCTTTCATTAGACGGCTATGCTGGGGCTTTTTGCTTGTGGTGTTTTGTTGGGTTACGAGGCTTTTTGGTGGTGGTGTTTTGCTGGGCTATGGGGATTTTTGCTAGTGTTATTGTGCTGGCTCTTGTGTGCCTTTTTGGTCAAGGAAGTACAAGCAATAATATTCAATTTTGACCATTATTGAGTGATTTGCTCACTCCATTATCTCCTGAGAGTTGATTTTCAAGGGCTATTATGTTGAACTAAAAGTGGATGCATTTAGCATTTTAGAACAGTCGAATTGCCTCAAATTAAGTTAGGATGTTGGAAGTTTATTAACTTTCTTGGAGAGAGATTCATGCTAAATATGCTGCTTGGTTTTAGTTATCTCATGTCTAGATCTAATTCTAATTGCAAATACTCTATTTTTCAGGAAATAAATGAAACTTAAGATCTTATTGTTGGTTGTGGTAGAATACTACAGTATTCCCACTTAGTTGTGTAATCTGTGTATTCTGTTCTTTGCATGAAGAATTTACAATCTGTTTTTGTTTTATTTTAATTTTCCTGGTAATGTTTGGGGCTTTTTCCAATACTAAGCAGTTGTATTCTTTTTTCTTTACATTGTGTAGTTGCTTTTTCAGCCCTATGACAATTTCTTAAATTTTGTTCTAAGTGATGCCAGCAGGCAGATTCTTGCTATCTCTCTATTAATGTTGATGGACCCCTTATGCAGAAATGCATCTAAAGACTAAAGCTGCTGTCTCTCTATGAATATTGATGGGCTATCATAAATGTAGTGAATAACGTTTTTCCCAGATATTGACAGGATTCGTCATCAGAGTCTCCCGCTTCTTTCTATTTTTTTTTTATTTTTTTTATGTTGCAGATTCCATGAGCTATTGGTATGTGCTATTATATGGCTTAGCTTAGCCTCCGCAACTCATACAATTCTGCTAGGCTAGAATATTATTGCTTAGGACAATGACTGAATATAGTGGCTTTGAGAGTATAAGTTGTCAGTGAATGCTTGTTGGATCCAAAATCGAGTCAGGTTTGTGTTTTTTCAGAAATCCAATAATTTCAGAAGTCCAAGATCGATGTATATGACTCGAACCACAACCTATACGCGGATGATGAATTTCAAAGCCAAATATCGTCATATGCACATATGATTCCTTTATTGCTACAGGCCATTGATGGGAACAACGGTAGCGATGCAGATCCATGGCCGGTTATTCGAGTCGAAGGTGTTCCCCAACAACAGTTAAGGTTACTCCAATTTAAAACTAAACTTGTTTCTTTTATGGTAATATTCTCTCTTGAAGTTGCAACTAACCATTATGTTCTTTTCTTATGCAGCAGAGATTGTGGAGTTTTTTTTATAATGTATCTTCGTTGCCTGATTACTGGTGAGTCTAGAGAAGTTATACGTCATGCAGACCATCCTTGAAACTATACAAAAGAGTTGGAGGCAGATATGTTTGATATGAGATCGTGGAAATGAGTTACAAAACCATGTTGAAATTCTGCATTTTAGAAACCATGACATTCTTCTCAAATTTTGTAATACTCTTTCGGATTAATGTATTTGATTCAAGGGAATGAGTAATTACAAAGTCATACCTTTGGTGATATTATTGTCGTTGTATCCATGTTTCACTTTTTTAATAGTTAAACCACTTTGGTTATTATATGTCAAATTCATCCACGGTTTAAAGGTGTATATATAACAATTGTAAACACATCGTCTTTTTAACTTCTTATAATATTTTCGGCCGTTGTACTCCTATTTGCACGACTATTTTTAAATATGCTAAGTCGCTCATGGTGGTGCAAAAATGTCACTTTCACCTTGTGCACGACCGGGTCGTGCCAAGGTTTTGATGTAATCGGGTCGTGCACATTGCCCGGAATTCACTCTATTGCAATCAGCATGACAGGGTCATACAACAAACCCATTAGACTCTATTGCACGACCAAGTTGTGCAATAAAACAGAATTCATAATAGAATCTGTTTTGTTGCACAACTGGATCGTGCATTAAGGCAGATTCGGTTTAGTTTCACAACCCGATCGTGCAACAAAGCAATGCAACAAAACGGACATTGCTTTGTTGCATGACCCTGTTGTGCTATCAGCACGATCGGGTCGTGCAATAAAACAGATTGCTTAATGCAATCTGGTTTTCTGCACGACCGGGTCTTGCTGAAATGCATATTGCTTAATGCAATCTGGTTTTTGCACGACCAGGTCGTGCAGTCAGCACGACCAGGTCGTGCTCATATACAGATTGCTTAATGCAATCTGTTTTTCTGCACGACCTGGTCGTGCTGATTGCACGACCAGGTCGTGCTCAAGTGCAGATTGCTTATTGCAATCTGTTTTGTTGCACGACCGGGTCGTGCTCATATGCAGATTGCTTACTACAATCTGTTTTTTTGCATGAACCGGTCGTGCTGATTGCACGACCGGGTCGTGCTCATATGCAGATTGCTTACTGCAATCTGTTTTTTTGCACGACTCGGTCGTGCTGGTAACACGACCTGGTCGTGCTGGAACACAGAATGAGTTTTCATTCTGGTTTTTTGCACGACTGGGTTGTGCTGGAAAATAGAATGAGTTTTCATTCTGGTTTTTTGCACGACTGAGTCATGCTACCAGCACGACCCAGTCGTGCAGAAAAACAACAAAATAAAGCCTATTGTGTTTTTTGGCGCTTCATTTTGTTGTTTTTCTGCACAACCCGATCGTGCTGGTAATGAAAATTGTATTCTATTTTTTACATTCTTTTTTTTTTGCACGACTTCATATTTTTTTAGCACGACTGGGTCGTGCTCATGGTAGAAAACTGATTTTTGGCACTTTGCATGATTAGGTCGTGCTGTTTAAAAAAAAATTACAAATTCATTTTTATCGCTTCATTATCATGCCCTGCATTATTTCACTCTAACCCATAGAATAAAAAGGTGAAAACTTGGGTGTCATCTTCAGCTTTGCATATGGAACAAGTTATACAAGGTTTATCATGTAATAACTGTACAACGTAGTCCAGAGGCCAACATCAGATATAATCTCAAACAAGACATTAGGATAATTACATTTCGGAGCCATTTCCATTACAATTATTCAAACCTTGATACAATTGTTATTACAACTAAATATGTCCTCTTCTAAAACAGATAGAAGAGGAAACATAATCAAAATGCCTGCTGCTTTATTTAATTTAAGATTTCAGCTTTCTGATAGCTCTCAATAGAATCAATGAGAGTCTCCTCCAATGGCCTGTAACTCCAACCCAACCTCTGCAACTTCTCTGAAGTCAGAACATTTTCTTCCCCTCTTTCAGTAAAGCTGCCAATGCACAAACGTTATAATAGGGTAGTCAATAAATTACTGGAAAACAAACGAAATAAATCAAAATAAAAAATCATTGGGCTTGAATTCAAAAGCATGATATGAATGCTGTAAGTAGTTGGTTGGGTTGATAATATTCACTTACTTTTTAGGATAGTTGTAATTAGGAAATAGAGTCTTCAACTTGTTAACTAGGTCGCGTACTTTGATAATGTGTGCTGTGAAAATGTATCTCCCTTCTGCATCAGGCTTCTCAAATGCCAGAAGCAAGGCTTCAGCTACATCACGCACATCAACTATCATCCGCACCTTTTCTTCTACTGACTCATAACCTTCTATTAGATCACCAAAAAAAATCCCAATTGGAACGCTGAGTCATTGACTCACATTAAACTTGACAAGGAATCACGTTTTAGAGGAAAAATCACATATTTGTCATCACACAAACAGACACAAATGATTCACTCGAATGAGCCTCAATCCAGAACTAGTTAAATGTAAACACAAATAGAAGAAAAAACTTTTAACTACCTTATGGCCCAAAAAACAATGCTACCATGCCAACAATCTAAATCTATATGCATTTACAATAAATTGTCCAGTATAGGAGCACTAGAATTAGTTGCCTTTCAAAAGCTTAACCAAAACTAAGCTACTTGAATTCAGTGTAGATTGCAGAAGTGGACCCCAAATAATGGTCGGACAAATGCTTACTACATCAAGCCCAGTTCTTTTTCCAAACTCCAGAGCCTCACTTTCTGCTTCCGTTTTTGAAAGACAATACCAATTCTAGAAAAACACATAAAAATTCTGCATTAGTGTATAATAAGTTACGAATTGATTCATATATCTGCACTACTTAAATTTTAAAACTGTCCAAACTACTCAATTTAAAGAACGACAAGCAATTTATCTGACTTTGATATAGAGATAAGTTCTCCTATTTCTACCTTAGTTGTTCTGCAATATTCCTTATCAGACCAACAACTCTCGTCCATCACATTTATTCCCTACCAAATTGAGCAACACAATAACAAGTACAAATATCTTTTAAGAATCGACTGGAATATGATACAATAGCATTCATTTCCCTTTTTAATCAACACTAATTCAATATCCACAAACTGATTCAAAACAGAAGAAATTAGAAAACTAAAGCAATTAGAAACCAAGGAAATATTCCATACTTGGCAAATCAACCACAAAATTAGAATATTTCCACTGCACCAATTCCACAAAATTCTATTCCTACTTATTACCAATCTACATAATAGAAAGTTTCACTTGATTAAAGAAAAATAACAAGCAAGTTCATTATTTCCCATAAATAACCTTCATGATGAAATCATATAGAGTTTTTTTTGTAGCATCTCTTGCATAAACACCAAAGAAGTGAGTTTTCATGAAAAACCCAAGTATAATTGCGGATTGTAAAGAGAACTTGTCTTGCAAAAAGGCTGATTTAAAGGACACGAGTGAGGATTTGATAGAAGGAGTCAATAAAGCCATTGAAGGCCATAGAGGAGGAGAAGAAGAAGAAGAAGGGTACATTTTGGGTAGTGTGAAACTGTGTAAAACAGTAGAGAATGAAAACTGTGGAAAACAGAAGAAGATGTTCAGTTTTCATAAGTGAAACTAAGGATATTAGTGTCTTTTCATTTGTAAAAGGGGTTACAAATAGTTAAATTTTAAAAGGGGGTTACATTTATCAAGTTAGCTTAAAAAAGGGTTATTTAAAAAAATATCCCAAGATTTTTAGGTTTTGAACTCCGAAATTTGTGATTTAGGGTCACCAAAGTTAAAATAGGAATTGTTAAGGTGTATAAACTGTGTGTGTACACCATATTAATCAACTTATAAGATTAAGACATGTGGAAAATAATCTTTCTTCATTAAAAGATTTAGGATCGGGTATTTTTTTCGGATATTTCATAGAACCTTATCTCTAACCTGATGGCATCAGGTAATTATTCATGACACCTGAGTTGCCCTAAGAGAGCTTATACCCGACAGTTCGTCGGGTCGAATCGGGTGTTCGAGTGATATGAACACCCATAGAAACAAATGGAAAGATAAACTTATTAGTATTACTTATGCCTCGCACAAGGACTCAGCACGAATCTAAGGCCTTGCAAAATCCGACTATTCAGATCCAAGGAATAATCTGTAATTCCTGATTTGTAACCTCGAGTCGGGGAGCAAATATGCCCTCCAAACACTATCATCCCCACCCCACATTTGGAAAAATACCCCAAATTTTAAATTAAATTATTGGGTATAATTCATTAATTCTTACAACTTAGTAATCAACAAAATGCTAATGCCCATGTACAAAGCCCTATTACACAGTCGTCCATGTATAAATTACTTATTAGCTTCCCAAATTTCCCACTTAACAAATTAAGATCAATTTGAAAGCCCAATTCCAATTTTAATCAAAGTTTCAGAACATTTATTTCAATATTTAAATTAAAGTTAAAACAATACAACATTAATATGGTTATAGACCTTCCATTCTAACATTAATTTGTAAGTGTTTTTTAACCTAAAATTATAGTTTAAAAAAAATGAATTTTTCAGGAAAAAATTCAATTTTTCACTCAGATTAAATTTCAACAATTGTGGATCCCTACATCCATTTAGGGTAAAGCCGTCCCGACCTCGGGATATGAAATTTTAGGGAATTATTTGGATTTGAGATCAAATCTTTTGTCCAGGTCTAACCCCTGATTTTTCTTAGACATCCCTAGATAATTACTTGAAAACCAGTGTAAGCATTGAAATTTTGCTTTTGGTTTAGAGACCCAATGATGATAACCAAGGAGAACAATCAGAAGTCTTCCCTAGACTAGCAAGGACTCTGAGAATTGAACACTAAAGATTGGGATAGAAAAACTAAGTAGGCTTAAAACTGGTGTAGTATCGGTGGGAGAGGTCAAGACTCTAGGAATCATGTTCACCTGATGCACACATGGATTGACCTTCATGACAAGGTTGCCATGGGGTTGGAAGGGGGTAGGAAGCCTTGAGCAATGCCCCTAGCCTGAACGTTGTGCATCAATGTGTAAACTAGAAATAGGGTTGGCGTCTCTAGCATTATAGGTGCGCGGCTGATAAACACTTAAATATGTATGCTTAATAAGAGTTTAGTTTATTATATTGCATTAATAGTGTCATTAAATTCCTCAACTTAAGCATGTTTGTAGTCTTTGCATCTTTGGAATTAACTTTCTCTTAATTTTGGTTTTGTTATAGGTTCGGTAAAATGGACATAACTTTCTATTTATAGATCAGAATGGTGCAAAACTTAATGTTTTGGAAAGCTGATTAAATTATATACAAGATTGTATTTCACAAGCATCATCAAATTCGGGCTCTTAATGGACCGAAAATGGGCTTGTAGTGAACCCATCAGCAGTTTCGGTCCAGCTTGACCATGCCCCAGTATTTTGACCATATCTCTCAAGATACGTATCCAAATCGTATAAATCAAGATGTTCTAGAAAGCTGAGAGAAATATCTACAACTTTTATGAAGATATGTGATTAAAATTCTCAATAATTCAATGTCAAAATTGGTGATCAAAATCGGTTCACCTAATTACCCCAATTATCAAAGTTGGTGCATCTAATATTTAACAATTATTCCTTTGTAAATTGACAAGTTTGCCCTTAAATGTATCTATAAATAGAGGTGCCTTGTGACTCATTAGGGCATCTTGGCCTTTGCTGGGATCCCTTGTTATTGTGTTTTTCTCTCTTGTATTTTTATGTTATTAATGAACTTCCTTTTTCTTATAATTTGTTTTCTTTCTATTATAATGTCTTTCTAATTTCTCTCTTGCTAAGGTGAAAAGGTGAAACCCTTGATATGAGAGTAATAATTCTCTAACCCTTTGATATGTGCTTAATTATCATAATCTTATGTTTTTTATTTTATATGATTTATATTTATTTTCTTAATCAATCTTGACACCACTTGTAAAGTGGAGGTCTTGATCCATTATCGACAATCCTTGGCACATCAAATGCTTGGATCCTTTCTAGATGTCGTATGGTTCTTCCTTACCAACACGAATCTAGTTAGGAGCCTTGATTTGTTATAGACATATGGTGACTGGCACATTGTGATGCGTTCAAAACTAGCAAGTATACTAGTCGCACAAGTAATAAAGTGATAAGTAGATATCGTTCCCACGAGGATTGATTCTAATTGAATTTGTTATTCAAAAGCAACAACAGAATAAATGGGGGGTTTTGTTGATGGATTAACTAAATGAAATATTAATGTAAATGCACAATAACACAACACAAAGTAAAATGGAGTGAAAAATCAATGAGAGACACTTGGTTAAGGGTTCTTTCTCTGCCACAAGATATGAATTTGTGAATTAACATAGAATTGTCATCCAATTACAGCATTGAAGTTACCAACCGTAGATAACAACAAGCTCTGTTACCCCAATATTTCCTTACTTTGTTGTTAAATAAAACAAGCTCTTTATTTAATCTCTATCCATTAAACAACTCAGAATACGCTCTCTAAGTTTAATTCAATGGAAGCATTACGATAAGAAAGATAGGTTGATCTAAGCAATAATCACACTGGTTCGGGTTTTTTAACCTAGGTTGTATTTTCCAATTGCAATCTCTGATCACAATTTTGCTACTAATGATTCGAAGTTCATGACAATTACGGATCAAGATTTCTAATCTAGCAATAGACAACAACCAGATTATATTCAGTTGGCCACCCCAAATACAATCAGCATGCAATCACAAGCATTAGATATGGGAAAATGCAAACAACTTCAATTAGAGAATTGGATAACAATTTCTTACACAATCAACTCACAAAAACCATATCAAGGGCTTTGAAATCACCCTCAACCAATTCAGATTCAGTTACACATGTTCAAAAACGTAGTCAATACAATACAATACAAAAACATTTCAGAAAATGAAAGGGAAAGGAAGAAACTTAGCAAATCCTTTGCAAATCTCCTTAGATTTGTAGTTCTTCCTCTTTCCAAGCTTTCTTTCTCCTTCAAGAACTCCAAAAGATGAGAGAATTCCAGAGCTGCAGCCTCCAAGTTGTTTCCCCCTCTTCAAGTTATCAAAATAAAACCCTAAAATGTGTTTATATACTCTGCTACAGTAATCTGCTACAGTGCCCCCGTGCTATACATGCTACAGAGATTTGTGAAATTATATTTCTACACTTCTCACACTGCTTTGATTATAACTTTTGGTACACTGAATGAATTTATGAACAGTAAATTTCTCTAGAAAATAGACTTCGAGAGCTTTCCAATGGTATACAACATTTCATCGTGTTCATTGTATATCAATACAATTAAATTTGAGAAGATGGTTGACTAGCAGAGGTGAAAATGAAGGGTTTTACTCCATTTTTGTGCAAGTTGCTCTAAAACTCCTACAAATGTCAAAACCACACAAAAACATAAAAATACCAAGGAATATAGCAAAGAAACATGGACGAATTAATATAAAAATGATATATAATTAGACACCTATCACATTGGATGCTTGAACCCATTTATAAGAAGTGATATAAATATTAATAACGAAGCAAATATAATTCGTATAACTAAAACGGGTTGTTTATCCTTATTTGAAATATCAAGGGCGGATCCCCTAACCTTAGCTTTTATTGTTATTGTATTAATTCCTTTTACTTGCGTATTTTAATTATTCTCATCTATTGTTGATATTATATTGTCATATCTTTGAATCATTCATATCATATTTGCTTAGCTTCTAATTTGTAGCTCTAAAATCCCCTTCCTCGTAGATCGACCCCCGTCTCACCGGGTTTATTACTTCGACACTCCTATACTTGGAAAATAATCCTTTTTTGGATGTCTCAAGTTTTTGACGTTGTTGCTAGGGAAGGTAAAAATTAGCGTGCAAAATTGTAAGTGTTCTCTTTTCTCATATTAGATCTAAATTTTTTACTTTTTTTGTGTGTTCATCTTTTTCTTCTCTTCTCTTTTCTCTTTCTTGCATGAAAATTTGGTCATGAACATCTAATGGTAGACTTATTAGAAAAACATCATCTCCCTTAGAAAACATAGCCAACAATCTAGTGGAAAGGTTCACAGATGAAGGGGACAATTGTTCCCAACAAAATGATCAGAACCAACCGAGAACCCTCAAAGATTACATGAATCCGTAAGGACTAGTGCACCATCTTGTGTAGTTTTTCCTCCTGATTCAGTCCATTTCAATTTCAAACCAAGTTTTGTTCGACTTCTACCCACCTTTCATGGCCTTGATATGGAGAACTCATATTTGCACTTAAAAATCTTTGAAGAGGTGTGTAACTCCTACAATGACCCAAATTGTAGCATAAATACCATTAGATTAAAGTTTTTTCCTTTTTCCTTAAAAGATAAAGCTAGAATATGGTTACAAAATTTGAAGTCGAATTCCATCAGTTCATGGGATGAGATGAAACAACAATTTTTGAAAAAAAATTTTCCTACCCATAAAACAAATTCTCTTAAAAGACAAATTTCCAATTTCACTCAGAAACAAGTGGAAACCCTTTACCAATGTTGGGATAGGTCTGAGGAACTACTTAATACCTGTCCTCACTATGGTTTTGAAACTTGGAGAATAGTTGCACACTTCTATGAAGGGTTAACACCTCAAGATAAGCAACTAGTAGAATTAATGTGTAATGGTGAATTTGGAGATAAAGACCCTGAGGAAGCAATTGACTACCTAGATTCCTTGGCAAAAAAGGCACAAAATTGAGACACTACTGGCACCTATGAGGTACCAAGCAAGGCCCCAACCTCGACATCCAATAGAGACATTTACAATCTTAGGGAAGACCATGACCTTTATGCCAAATATGCATCCCTAGCTAGAAAAGTCGAGGCTTTAGAGATGAAAAAGAGTGGTCAATTGAATTCTATTCAAGAAAATATCTGTAACATTTGTAATGACAATGACCATTCTAGTGATGATTGCCCAACTTTGCCTGCCTTTAGGGAATGTCTCCATGAGCAAGCCAATGCCTTAAACACTTTTAAAAGGCCAAATCACAATCCATACTCACAAACGTACAATCCCGGTTGGAGAAATCATCCAAATTTTAGTTGAAAAAATGACAATCATGCACAATCTTCACAAGTCCCCTTCCAATCACGACTAAATTTTCAAAATTCTCATGATAATGCATATGCTCCTCCTCCTAGGAATGACTTTGAAGAAACATTGCATTCATTCATTACAAAGTAAGAGACTTTCAATAGTCAAACTACTCAAACATTAGCAAATTTGTCAGACACTCTTGCAAAATTTACATCTACATTTAGCATCCAAGAGAAAGAGAAATTTCCTTCTCAAACATTGCAAAACCCCAAAGATCAATCTAACTCAAATGCAAGGAGTTCAAGTAACCATTATTTTGATCAAGCTAAATCAGTCATGACCTTTCGCAACGGTAAGATTATTGAAAAACATATTCCTAACCCTTGTGAGGAAGAAGAAGAATCGATCTCTAAAGGGCAGGAAAGGGTTGTCAAACCAACACTGAGCAAAGAAGAAACCAAATCCTCATATGTGCCTCCATTTCCTCAAGCATTAGCCACACAAAAGAAGCCAACTCACAACTCTGAAATCTTTGAAATTTTCAAACAGGTAAAAGTCAACATTCCCTTGCTAGATGTGATCAAACAGGTAACTTCTTATGCAAAATTTTTGAAAGACTTGTGCATTGTGAAAAGGAAATTGAATGTAAAAAAGAAGGTCTTTCTAGCCGAGCAAGTAAGTGGTATTCTTTAAAACAATAATACAGTGAAATATAAGGATCCAGGTTGTCCTACAATTTCATGTGTTATTGGAGACCATAAAATTGAACAAGCTTTACTTGATCTTGGTGCTAGTGTGAATTTACTTCCATATTCAGTTTTTCAGAAACTCAATCTAGGTCAGCTAAAACCGACTTCTGTGACTCTTTTGCTTGCTGATAGATCAATCAAAGTACTAAGAGGAGTAGCAGAAGATGTGTTAGTTCAAGTCGATAAATTCATTTACCCAGTGGATTTTATCGTCTTGGACATACAACTAGTGGAAATATATAATTCAATTCCTGTCATTTTAGGGCGTCCATTTCTAGCTACCTATAATGCTTTGATTAATTGCAGGAATGAAGTCATGAAGCTATCATTTGGGAACATGACATTGGAATTTAATGTTTTTAATATGTGCAAACAACCACATGAAGAAGAAGATGAAATTGAGGAGGCCAATATGATCAAAACTATTGTGGAAGATCACATCCAAAAAGGGAGTTCTTCTGACCCTTTGGAAACTTTTCTAGTGAATTCATTAGAATCAAGTATGGAACTAGAACCTGATCTTTCTGATATGTGTTCTTTACTGAATTGTGCATAGGTGATGGAAAAAGGCTCAAAATTAAGATTCGAAGAATTGAGGCAAATGAATGAAAGCAAGGAAGAGGAAGCTCCCAAATTAGAACTGAAGCCCTTACCTGAAGGACTGAAATATGCATATCTTGGGGAGAATCAAACATATCTGGTGGTAATTTCTTCATCCCTCACAACCGAGCAACAAGGTAAGTTGATACACGTACTTAAAAGGCATAAAAATGCAATCGGGTGAACTTTAAAAGACATAAAAGGCATTAACCCTTTGATTTGTACACATAGAATACATTTAGAAGAAAATGCTAAAACATCCCAACAACCTCAAAAGAGATTAAATCCCCACATGAAAGAGGTCATTAGGGCTGAAGTTCTCAAATTACTTGATGATCTACCCTATTTCTGATAGCAAGTGGGTAAGCCCTACACAAGTAGTACCTAAGAAATCTGGCATTACAGTAATGAAAAATGAAAAGGGTGAATCATTGCCAACTCGAGTCTCATCTAGTTGGAGGATGTGCATTGATTATAGAAAATTAAATGCTGTCACTAGAAAAGACCACTTTCCCTTACCTTTCCTTGACCAAATTCTTGAAAGAGTAGCAGGGCACTCCTACTACTACTTTCTTGATGGATATTCAGACTATTATCAAATTTTCATTGCACTCAAAGACCAAGAAAAGACCACATTCACGTGCCCCTTCGACACTTTTGCATTTAAAAGAATGCCTTTTGGACTTTGCAATGCCCCAGCCACTTTTCAAAGATGTATGTTAAACATTTTTAGTGACACGGTTGAGCATTGTTTAGAAGTTTTTATGGATGATTTAACTGTCTTTGAAAACTCTTTTGATAATTGTCTTGAAAACTTAGAAAAAGTCCTAAAAAGGTGTGAAGAAAAAGGTCTTATTTGGAATTGGAAAAAATGTCATTATATGGTCACTTCAGGAATTGTCTTAGGTCATGTGGTGTCTTCTAAGGGAATTAAAGTGGACAAAGCAAAAGTGGAATTAATTTCCCATTTGCCTCCACCAAAAACATTTAAAGAGGTCCGTTCATTCTTAGGGCATGCTGGATTTTATAAGAGGTTCATAAGAAATTTCAGTGCTATATCTAAACCTCTTTGTAACCTCTTACTAAAAGACACTTCTTTTGAATGGACTTAAGAATGTCAAAATGCCTTTGATAAGTTAATTGGACTTTTAACAACTGCTCCAATTATGCAATCTCCTGATTGGTCCTTGCCATTTAAGTTGATGTGTGAGACTATGCCGTTGGTGCTGTCTTATGACAAAGAAAAGAAGGTAAGCCTTATGTGATATACTATACAAGTAGGACTTTAAATGATGCACAAATGAATTATACAATAATTGAAAAAGAACTACTTGCAGTAGTATTTGCATTGGACAAATTTTGATCGTATTTAATTGGTTCTTCCACGATTATTTACACTGACCATGCAGCTGTTAGATATTTAATGTCTAAACAAGATGCAAAACCTAGATTGATACGGTGGATCTTATTGTTCCAAGAATTCAACATCACAATAAAGGATAAGAAAGGAGCCAAAAATGTCGTTACATATCATCTTTCAAGACTAACGACAGAGACATTAATTGAAACTTCACCTATCAATGATTCTTTTCCTGATGAATTTTTATTTTTCGTTGCTGCTATACCTTGCTTTGCTAACATTGTAAATTTTCTTGCAACAGGAAAAATGCCACCTCATTGGAATGCTCAAGACAAAAGAAAGTTTTTGACCGAGTGAAAAATTTTTATTGGGATAACCCATATTTGTTCAAATATTGTCCGGACCAAATAATTAGAAGATGCATACCCGATAATGAGGTAAGTAGTGTCATTAACTTTTGTCATTCCGAAGCATGTGGAGGGCATTTTTCATCTAGAAAAACAGCTGCTAAAATCTTGCAATGTGGATTTTATTGGCCCACCTTATTTAAAGATACACATACATTTTGTAAAACTTGTGAAAATTGTCAAAAATTAGGATTCATTTCAAAAAAGAAACATGATGCCTTTGAATCCCATTCTTGTTATTGAAATCTTTGACTGTTGGAGTATTGATTTTATGGGACCTTTTCTACCATCATTTGGTTTTGTGTACATTCTTGTTGCAGTAGACTTTATTTCAAAATGGGTCGAGGCAATTTCATGTCGAAACAATGATCACAAAACAGTTATCAAATTTTTGAAAGAGAATATCTTGTGTAGATTTGGAATTCCTCGAGCCATTATCAGTGATGGGGGTACACATTTTTTGTAACAAACCATTTGAAACCTTAATGAAGAAATATGATATTACCCATTAAATTTCTACACCTTATCACCCACAAACAAGTGGACAAGTTGAATTAGCTAATAGGGAGATAAAACAGATCTTAGAAAAAACGGTTAACCCAAATCGTAAAGATTGGTCTTTAAGACTCAATGATGCACTTTTGGCTTACCGAACTGCTTTCAAAACATCATTGGGAATGTCTCCTTATAGATTAGTTTATGAAAAACCTTGTCACTTGCCTGTGGAAATTGAGCATAAAGCTTATTGGCCCATTAAAACATTTAACACAAACTTGAATGATGCTTGCAAGTTACGTAAACTCCAACTGAGTGAACTTGAAGAAATCAGGAATGAGGCTTATGAAAATTCTAATAATCTACACAGAAAAAATGAAGGTTTTTCATGACAAATTCATTGTTAGAAAATCTTTTGAACCTTCACAAAAAGTTCTTTTGTATGATTCAAGATTGCACTTGTTTCCTGGTAAACTTCGGTCTAGTTGGACTGGGCCTTTCATTATTAAAAATGTTTTCCCTCATGGAGTAGTTGAAATTGAGAACCAAAAGAATGGTAATGTGTCTAAAAGTTAATGGACAACAATTAAAACCATTCTTTGAAAATTTTGACCAAAATAAAGAGTCCATTGGTTTAGTCGATCCTTTTTAAGGATTGATTTCTCCCGGTCAAGTGACGGATACGGTATTCCGTGACTTTTAAAGTCGATTTTTCAATTTCCTAAAAACTGTTGCTCACCTTGCATCCATTTTCTTTTCTTCTCTCTCATTTTCTTCACATGGATACCATTCTCTCAAAATTGCACAAACATTTTCCCTCTGTTCCTCAAAATAATTTGCTTAAAATTTACAAAGCTCGTGCAAAAAGACTAAGGATGTTGATGTGTAAGGGTATGCCTGTTGAAGTAAGATGGTTAATTGAAGTCAAGGTTCGATTTTCTTATGAATTTTCAGATAATCTTGTTTCTCACATACCAGGTATGGGAAAAAGCTCTTACGCCAAAAAGCGAAGTGAAAAGGTTACAAGTTTGTCCCAAATGTGTAAGATGGACTTGTAACCAGCGTTGCCGCTCCTTGGGATATTTGTCTAATAATCGAGAGGATACACTACAGTTCATCAAGAATGGACTAAGTAGGGAGTCTTTGGATGATATCTGAATGACTCTTGAGACGCATTCTTGTGGACTTGTGCAACATAAAATTTTTAAACTGTGGACACAATTCTGAGATGAGCAAGAATGCTATAGTCTTAGGAATCTGACTCAAAATGACCCTGTTTGCTAGTTTATAAGAAAACTGGATGGGAAGCATATCCCCAACTCATAGAAGGTGTTTAAGCCGTTTCTGGACGTAAAACCAAGAAAAATGTGAGCCACAGTCACAACTACCTGTATAAATGCATGCGTGCCATCATTTTTGAATTTTAATGCCTATTAGCTGTCATTTTTGAATTTGTATCTTTTGTTTGACTTATGGTGTCTTATTTCATCATCTTTTTTTGAATTTCTATGCATAATTGTCAAATTTTTCAACAAGCAGCCGAGCTACCTACTTGGATGTCATCATTAGCATACCTTTTTGCACTCCATAAATACCACATATCTTGTTCTCTTCTTCACACATAGTTAGAGAGTTGCATAGACATGGAAGGAACTTTAAAACATCGAATCCAAAGGATATGTGTATTTCGTGGATCTCGATAGGGTAAAAGTAAGGAGTTTGTAGAAGCAGCAAAATATCTTGGTAGGCTACTGGCTAAAAGAAAGATTCATATGGTTTATGGGGGAGGTAGCCTCGGGTTAATGGGTTGTATGTCAACAGCTGCACATGTAGGAGGTAGTCAAGTTTTAGGAGTTATTCCTAAAGCTTTGGCTATAGAAAGTATTGTTGGAAAAATGGTTGGGCATGAGTTACAAGTCTCCTTTATGCATGAACGCATGGCACATATGCTCATCAATTCAGATGCTTTTATTGCTTTACTAGGTGGCTTTGGTACTCTCGAAGAAATTTTTCAAATTGCCTCTTGGGCCCAACTGAATCTCCATAAAAAACCCATAGGTTTGTTGAATGTTAAAAATTTCTTTGATCCTTTAATAAGTTTTGTTGATACAGCTGTGGAACAAAATTTTATCCCTCATTTAGCGAGATAATTCCTTGTTTCTGCCACTTCTGCTGGTGAGTTACTTGACAAATTACAAGCAGTTGAGTATAAACCTGACCCAACTAGTACTCAAATTAATTGGTCAGGAGGGCAAAACAAAAAGTGCAAATTGGATCTGAATCTCCATTTGTAATTTTTTTCTTGTCTTTTATCTTATTTTATTTTTAGCATTTTATTTTATGAGTCTTTCAAGTCATCTCTCTTGAATAACAGAAGTTTCAGATAATGTTTCCTATACTTTATCTCTCTACATTTAAACATTGAGGACAATGTTTCATTTGGTTGGGGGGAGGGGGAAGGATAGTGGACATAAGTATGTCTTGAATTTTTTTCTTAAAAAAAAAAGCGAGTTAGTAATTAGATTCAGAGTGCAGTGTAAGGAGTTCAAATCCTCTTGAGACGCATTCTGGGTCAGGAATGGCAGAGTAGGGAGGGCCAGTTTGAACTCTTGAAACACACTCTAACCAATTTGTCATTTTGTTTTGATTTTGCACTTTTTAGGACTCATTTTAGTTAACTTAATATTATTTAGTTTTGATTTTTGAATTTTATAACAAGGAGGTCTTATTCATTTCACTTTGAATTATTCAAATCTATGAACTCTCACAACCTTATCATTTAATAAACTGTGTGCTTATGTACTCGTTAAGCAAGTATTCATAACCTTTCTTCACACACACACACACCTTGATGCATGATTGTGGATGGCGAAATGAAATGTTGTAATATTTGAGTTCTTTTGTTTTGTTTAGGATAACAACAAAAGGAAAGGGAAAGTAAAAAAAAAAAAAGTGAGAAAAAAAGAGAGAAGAAGAGAAAGCAATTGTGGATAAGTTTGGTCTCGTAGCCTCCTTAATTCGAGCAATTAAGCCCGAGGGGTGCCTCAACACCTAATACCCTAAGACCAATTGGTTTGGGAGCTATTGGCCAAAAGCTCGCTAATTTGGATTGAGCAGAAAGGTTAATGGGATTGAACATTGCACTATCCACAAGTTTCTAAGCAAAAATAAAGCATCAGCAACCCGAGTCGTTAAGCTCGAAGGGGTGTCTTAACACATAATGCCCTAAAGCCAACTGATCTGGGAGTCATTAGCCTAAGGCTCGCTACATGGGTTAAAGATGCATTCTTTCAAAAAAAAAAAAGAAGAAAAAAAACATATATATATATATATATATAATAAATGAATGCCCCTACCTAAAGTTGTTAGCCTTAACAAATATTAGAACCGATATGGTTTCTTTCTAATAAGCCCCATAGTCATGTGTCGACTGAGCACAAAAAGAAGGTTTATTGATATCTTGACTAAAGGGTACAAGAGTCATTAAAAAAATTGGTTGAGAGTTTGTTTATTTGGATAAAATCAAGGAGAGTGCAATAATGACCACCTTGGATGTAAAATTCTATACATCACTTCTAAATAATAACGCTTTAATTGTTAGGAACTAGCAATAAGCTGATTGGGGGGTGTGATGAACACTTAAATATATATGCTTAATAAGAGTTTAGTTTATCATATTGCATTAATAGTGTCATTAAATTCCTCAACTTATGCATGTTTGTAGTCTTTGCATCTTTGGAATTAACTTTCTCTTAATTTTGGTTTTGTTACAGGTTCAGTAAAATAGGCATAACTTTCTATTTATAGATCAGAATAATACAAATATTAATGTTTTGGAAAGCTGATTAAATTATCTACAAGATTGCATTTCACAAGCATAATCAAATTCGGGTTCTTAATAGACCAAAAATGGGCTTGAAGTGAACCCATCAGCAGTTTCGGCCTAGCCTAACCATGCCTCCGTATTTTAACCATATCTCTCAAGATACATATTCAAATCATATAAATCAAGATGTTCTAGAAAGCGGAGAGAAATATCTACGACTTTCATGAACATATGTGATTAAAATTCTCAATACTTCAATGTCAAAATCAGTGGTCAAAGTCAGTTCACCTAATTACCCCAATTATCAAGGTTGGTGCATCTAATATTTGACAATTATTCCTTTGTAAATTGACAAGTTTTCCCCAAATGTATCTATAAATAGAGGTGCCTTGTGACCCATTAGGGCATCTTAGCCTTTGCTGGGATCCCTTGTTATTGTGTTTTTTTCTCTTGTATTTTTATGTTATTAATGAATTTTCTTTTTCTTATAATTTGTTTTCTTTCTCTTATAATGTCTTTCTAATTTCTCTCTTGCTAAGGTGAAAAGGTGAAACCCTTGATATGAGAGTAAGGATTCTCTAACCCTTTGATATATGGTTAATTATCATAATCTTGTGTTTTTTATTTTATATGATTTATATTTATTTTCTTAATCAATCTTGACACTACTTGTAAAGTGGAGGTCTTGATCCATTGTTGACAATCCTTGGCACATCAAATGCTTGCATCCTTTCTAGATGTCGTATGGTTCTTCCTTACCGATACGAATCTAGTTAGAAACCTTGATTTGTTGTAGACATATGGTGACTGACACATTGGATGCTTGAACCCATTTATAAGAAGTGATATAAATATTGATAACGAAGCAAATATAATTCATATAACTAAAACGGGTTGTTTATCCTTATTTGAAATATCAAGGGCGGATCCCCTAACCTTAGCTTTCATTGTTATTGTATTAATTCCTTTTACTTGTGTATTTTAATTATTCTCATCTATTGTTGATATTATATTGTCATATCTTTGAATCATTCATATCATATTTGCTTAGCTTCTGATTTGTAGCACTAAAATCCCCTTCGTCGTAGATCAACCCCGATCTCACCGGGTTTATTTAGGGATGGAAAAATGCGGGTGCGGGTATGGGTTTTGCATTTCCGCACCCGCACCGGATAAAAGAATTCATCCCCGATCCTCGCAAAATCCCCAGATTTTTTCGGGTTTTTCCGGGTGCGGGGATTTGCGGGTGCTGAGATGATGCACCCGCACCCGGAAAAAAAATCCGGATTATCCCCACTTTTTTTTTAAATTTTTCTACACTTTGGATATAGTAAAATAGCGCAATGCTGCGTAACTTGAACAAAGGATGCGGCTAGCACAGCTGGTGAGGGGGGTGAAATGGTTTCTGGTGGCCAAGGTTCAAATCCTAGCTACCTCAATGTACTATTTTTAATTAAATATATAAAAGGAAATTGATATTATAAAATTGTGTACACAAAATAACGTAAAAAGGTGAGCAGCCTAGTGGTCAACCACCAAAAATTCAAATTGAAGGTCACGGGTTCAAGCCTCCTCATACACGTTTTGTATTACAAAATTAAAAAAAATAATTGGGCTGTGTGGGTGCGGGCCGGGGACCGGGTTTCCTCAGCAATCCGCTCCCCGCATTGCACCCGGGCCTGACTGCACCTAGCAGCCTCGCATCCGGGCCTGATCCCCGGAAATCCGGGCTTTTCCCCGGCTGGGCCGTGCGGGTAAAATCCGGGTACCCGGCCCAACCGGGGAAAATTGCCATCTCTAGGTTTATTACTTCGACACTCCTATTCTTGGGAGACAATCCTTTTTCGGATGTGTTAGTGGCTCTAGGTAGAAGTGACGACTATAACTTCTAAAAACCCTAGTGAGGACTCTAAAAATTGGAAACCCTATTAACGCCTCTAACTTAGAGGCACACGCCTCTGAACTTACAGGCGCGCATTGCTAAACCACAGTTCCACAACGAGAAAAGAGCTCATTTTCTTTGGACACAAGGCCTATATAAAGGCACTCAGCTCCCAATTCAAGGCCTATATATGAACTCTCCAATTTGGCTTGAACTTCCCCCGTGGATCGGACATTGCTGCTCTAGTTTGTTTAAGCATCAAATCTCCTTCTTTGATCTTCTTCTACTTCATCCTTTTATAAATACCCGAGCTACACTTTTTTGATACAATTGCATATGATATAAAGCTCTCATCCTTTTCTCATCCAATAGCACCAAGTGTTCACATTGGTCTTGAACCTATTTGTCTCTGGGATCTTTGCTTCTATCACGAACCTTACTAACCGCATCTTTACTTCTATGGGTAATACCACTTTAGTCCCACGGAATAAGAAGAATAGAGTTGCCCCAATTAAACTCCTAGTAATAGTTTTGAATCCCCATAATACAAGCAATGACTTTTCAGCCCAATCTCGATAAGTCTGAACCGTCTTTGCAAGCATCTTCTTAATTTTCTAATTTGTTGCCTTAGCTACACCATTT
Organism: Boswellia sacra; assembly: GCA_013180625.2. Classification (NCBI taxonomy): domain Eukaryota; kingdom Viridiplantae; phylum Streptophyta; class Magnoliopsida; order Sapindales; family Burseraceae; genus Boswellia; species Boswellia sacra. The sequence goes on from SNVD02013908.1 coordinate 243,409, forward strand.
GCTTGTGGGTGTTATGGGGATGATTTGTGATGCTTGATCGTATACTATTTCAACAAGTCCCTTGTTTCTCCTTAAAAATGTACACCATTATCTATGACCATATGATGTGGCACTCCATATCTATAAATGATGCTTCTTTTAATAAACTTGGCCATCTACTTTGCCCCCAGTTTATTAAAGGATTCAGCTTCGATCCTTTTGAAAAGTTGTCCATCACTAGTACCACATACTTGTGTCCATTTGAGGTCGATGGCATTATTTGTCTAATAATATCGATTTCTTATACAATAAAGATGGCAATGACATACTTTGCGATTTTGTCGGTGGCTAATGGGACAAATCCCCGTGAATCTAACAATGGTGATAGGTTTTAACAAATCTCACACAATCAGTTTCCATGGTAAACCAATAGAACCCCTATCCCATGATCTTCTTAGCTAAAGCTCGCCTACTGATATGAGGCCCACAAACCCCCACATGAACTTCCTTCATGATCAATTGAACTTTCTCCTTGCCTATGTACCTCATTTGTAGACCATTTGCCATTCTTTTATACCTCATTCATTCTTGGCATGTGAATTGTTGGGCTAGCCATCTCAAGGCTTTCATATCTTTTTCATCTGCCCTTATAGGAAAAGCCCTTCTTCCAAGTACCTATTTAGGTCATAAAACTAAGGTTTTTCTTTTGCACCAATTTTCATCACCCATTTCTCTTGGTGGCATGGATGATGAGCATGTGTTACCACTAATGGCTTTATCATCATTCTTTCTAGATTCTCCCAAATAGAAGCTAATCCCACCAAAGCATCCATCGTCTAATTTTTTTTTTCCTGAGACATGCTTGAAAACACATCTTGGTAATCTTGCCATTAGCTTTTTAACCTACTCCAGGTATGGTTTGAGCTTCCCCTCCCTTATATCCTGCTCTTCTTTAGCCTATAGGACAACCAACTGCGAATCTCCAATTGGTTCAATCTCCTCAATGCCCATTGCTATTACAGTTTTTAACCTAAATACACATGCCTCATACTTCACCATATTATTTAAGGCCTTGAACCCTAGTTTCTTATCAAGTGGTAATATTTCTCCAGTAGGTGAGATAAGGACAACTTCTACTCCTACTATGTTTCTATTTGTTGCTCTATCAAAGTATAGTTGCCAGCCCATTGCTGCGATTTCTCCTAGATGTTCATCAGGGAATTCTAATTCCATGGCTCATCACTATCTATCGGATTTGTTGCCAAGAATTTTGCCACTATTCTTCCCTTCACAACTTTCTTTGTGACATACTTAATATCAAATTCTAATAACTGCACTAGCCAGCTTGACAGCGTTTCTACTAACAATGAAGTTTCATACAACTATTTCATTGGGTCCATCTTGGAGACTGCTTATACCTTGTATGACTTAAAATAATGTCGAAGCTTCTTTCATGCTCACACCATTGTTAAGCAGGTATTTTCTACCTGAGTATACTTAAGCTCATATTCCAACAACTTCTTACTCAAGTAGTAAATTGCATGTTCAAAACCCTTTTTATTAGCCTACGCCAACATCGCTCCTATTGCTTCCTTTTTAACTACTAAGTACAAAATCAACAGTTTTCCTAGCCTCAAGGGCTTTAACATAGGTGGATCAACCAAATACTCCTTGACTTTCTTAAAGGCCTTCTGACACTGTTCATTCCATTCTACTGGCTGGTTCTTCTTTAGCAACTTAAAGATTGGTGTACAAATTGTTGTGAGTTTAGTGATAAAACTGCTGATGCACTGGACTTTCTATAAAAACCCTTGAACTTCTTCTTTTATCTTTAGTGTTGGCATTTCTGTGATGGATTTCACCTTATCCAGTCAACTTCTATCCTTCGTTCACCAACTATAAACCCCAATAACTTCCCTGATGTGACTCCAAAGACACATTTCTTCGGGTTCAGCCTCAACTGATATTTTTCCACTCTCTCCAAAAACCTCTCTAAGGCCTCAAAATGCTCTTCTCGTGCATCAGATTTGACCATCATGTTGTCCACATAAACTTCAATCTCCTTGTTGATTATTTCATGAAAGAGTGTTGCAGCCATTCTTTGATATGTTACCCCGACATTTTTCAATCCAAATGGCATTACCTTATAGCAGTAGGTCTCCTATTCCATGATAAAGGCCATTTTTTTTCTTGTTTTCAACTACCATCATGATTTGATTATAACTCAAGCATCCATCAAAGTAAAAGAACATTTTGCTAGAAGTTGCACTGTCTCCTATAACATCTATATGTGGTGAAGGGAAATCATCTTTTGGAGAGGCTTTGTTCAAGTCCCGATAATCTACACACATCCTTACTCTACCATCCTTCTTTGATATTATGACAATGTTAGCTAACCATTGGGAATAGTTCTCCACATCTAAAAAATTTACTTCTATTTACTTGGTGACTTCTTCCTTGATCTTTTGCACCTCTGGCCTCATCTTTCTCAGCTTCTGTTTGATCGGTCTCACATATGGGGATGGTATGCTATGATATGCTGTAATCAACCGCTGGTATATCGTCGTAGGACCAAACAATACCTTCTTATGTTCCTTTAATATTTTTTCAAATCTCTTTCTTTCTTCAAGACTTGTATCTTTAGCAATGCATTAGTTCTTTAGGTTATCAATTGTACTAAGATTAATATCATGAGTGTTCATGAGATGAATATCAATTATACTAGTGAAATGCAATGCATGCAAGCTACCATTAGGAAAAACATCGCACAAGTAAGCAAAATCAGACGTTATTGCATCAAATTTAGTTACAAAAAAATTGTTCTCAAATAGTTCGAGAATAAAAACATCATCATAGCAAGCATTATTCATCTCTTCTTTAATAAGAGTGCCCAAGTCGATGGGAGTCTCCTCATCTGAGCGTGCTACCTTTTTCCTCGCCTTTTCTCTTATCATCAGTTTCGCCATTGCCTTATCAAGTTCACTAATATCCTAAACCCTTAGATTCATTATGTCCTTAAAGATTTCAAACCCTAGCTTCACGATCTTATTACAAATCCATGGCTCAGCCTCCCCAGTATACACAAGCTTTCCTGCTTTAACAGACTTGATGATCCTCTTACCCCTAGTTGATTGTGTGTCTTCATCAAACTGATAGCCCAATCCTCTATTGTTTGTTTGTCCCTTATCTCTGGAAAGGTTGATGGTCCCATAAAGCTCTTGCCATGATCGGTCTTAGGCATGAATCCTTCTTCATAAAGCCAGCGGCCACTGAGTTGATCTGGTCAATCATTGACATCTGGTATCCCTCTATATAAGGTATCTCTCCCTCTTTTACACTTAGCACTGCAACTAAGGGTGAAGGGTTTGATTTGATTATTATCTCCTTGCATTTAAGTTAAAGTAGATAGCCTAGTCCAAGGTAGATGGTATGCCTCCCAACGGATGGAACCACGTTCATCCTAATAGTGCAGCAAAGGTTACGAGAATGTTTAGAACTGTAAACTCAACTATTACCTCGATTGGGCCAGGTTTCACCAAGGCCTTAAAAGTACCTACTACACTTCTCTTCATGTTATTGTAGGCCTTGATAATTACATGAGATGACTTTAATTCTTTTTCCTCGATCCTGAACTTACTTAGGAGCCTTAATGATTCCAGGTTGATTCTTGACCTATCATCACCATAAGACATGAGGTTTTCTTCCCTCGGCTCTCCGTAGAAATTAAAAGTGGCTCATTGTGGTTCCTCCTTTCTGTAGGTAGATCGACATCAGAAAAACTGATTAATCCTTTGTTCTCTTCCTGTAGAGTGACTATTGCTATCATCTCCTCAGAGTTGGAGACAAGTGAAATTGATATTCTAACTAGTGCTCCGGCACCTCAGTGTTTCTAAGATAAAATGGGAAAGTCCCAAATGCTTCCATTTGCCGACATCTTCCTCTACTGTTTGAGGAGTAAGTTGTCATCCTCTTCCTTCTTCTTCTCCTCTTTCTTCTCCACTTCATTTTCCTTATCCACCTCTTTATTCACCTTGAGATTTTCATAGAATCTCCCTGATAGGTGTCTAATTATATATCATTTTCATATTAATTCGTCCATATTTCTTTGCTATATTCCTTGGTATTTTTATGTTTTTGTGTGGTTTTGATATTTGTAGGAGTTTTGGAGCAACTTGCACAAAAATGGAGTAAAACCCTTCATTTTCACCTCTGCTAGTCAACCATCTTCTCGGATTTAATTGTATTGATATACAATGAACCCGATGACATGTTGTATGCCGTTGGAAAGCTCTCAAAGTCTATTTTCTAGAGAATTTTACGGTTCATAAATTCATTCAGTGTACCAAAAGTTATAATCAAAACAGTATGAGAAGTGTAGAAATATAATTCCACAAATCTCTATAGCATGTATAATACGGGGCACTGTAGTAGGTTACTGTAGCAGAGTATATAAACACATTTTAGGGTTTTATTTTGATAACTTGAAGAGGGGGAAACGACTTGAAGGCTGTAGCTCTGGAATTCTCTCATCTTTTGGAGTTCTTGAAGGAGAAAGAAAGCTTGGAAAGAGGAAGAACTACAAATCTAAGGAGATTTGCAAATGATTTGCTAAGTTTCTTCCTTTTCCTTTCATTTTCTGGAATGTTTTTGTATTGTATTGTATTGACTACGTTTTTGAACATGTGTAACTGAATCTGAATTGGTTGAGGGTGATTTCAAAGCCCTTGATATGGTTTTTGTGAGTTGATTGTGTAAGAAATTGTTATGCAATTCTCTAATTGAAGTTGTTTGCATTTTCCCATATCTAATGCTTATGATTGCTTGCTGATTGTATTTGGGGTGGCCAACTGAATATATTCTGGTTGTTGTATATTGCTAGATTAGAAATCTTGATCCGTAATTGTCATGAATTTCGAATCATTAGTAGCGAAATTGTGATCAGAGATTACAATTGGAAAATACAACCTAGGTTAAATAATCCGAACCTGTGTGATTATTGCTTAGATCAACCTATCTTTATTATCGTAATGCTTCCATTGAATTAAACTTAGAGAGCTTGTTCTAGGTTGTTTAATGGATAGAGATTAAATAAAGAGCTTGTTTTATTTAACAACAAAGTAAGGAAAGATTGGGATAACAGAGCTTGTTGTTATCTACGGTTGATAACTTCAATGCTGTAATTGGATTACAATTCTATGTTAATTCACAAATTCATATCTTGTGGCAGAGAAAGAACCCTTAACCAAGTGTCTCTCATTGATTTTTCACTCCATTTAACTTTGTGTTGTGTTATTCTTATTTGCATTAATATTTCATTTAGTTAATCCATCAACAAAACCCCCCCTGTTTAGTTTATTGTTGCTGGAAAATAACAAATTCAATTAGAATCAATCCTCGTGGGAACGATATCTACTTATCACTTTATTACTTGTGCGACTAGTATACTTGCTAGTTTCGAACGCATCAAGTTTTTGGCGCCGTTGCCGGGGATTGATTTTCTAATCAATTTGTTATTCTGTTTTTACTACTGATTCTTGATTGTTATTTCCTGATTGTTTGTGTTTAGGCTTTTATGTCCGAGGGAGAAGCAGATCAACGACTTAAGAGAATTAAGGAGTTTCTCCAATCCTCGAATTTAAGGCTAAATCGGTCAATTTCAACTCCACCTCCAGAATTTGACCTTGCACGACATACTTCCCTCCCATCTTCTTGCAGTTCAATCAAATCTGAATCGGAAGCAATGGCGATGGAAAACGATTAGACTCTTAAGGAGTTAGCGGCTCCAATTATTGATCAACAACCGCTATGCATAAGCACCAATTCTGAGATAGATTTTGAACTTAAATCTGGACTGATTCATCTCTTGCCTACATTTCATGGTTTTGCAGGAGAGGATCCGAACAAACACCTCAAAGAATTTCATGTGGTATGCTCAAGTATGAAGCCAACCGGCGTTTCTGAAGAGCAAATTAAATTGAGAGCTTTCCCATTCTCATTAGCAGATTCGGCAAAAGATTGGTTATACTACCTACCACCAGGTACCATTACCACTTGGAATGAGATGAGTAAACTCTTTTTGGAGAAATACTTTCCAGCCTCGAAAGTTACAAATATTAGAAAAGATATTAGTGGCATTCGACAACACAATGGAGAATCACTTCATGAATATTGGAAAAGATTTAAAAGGTTATGTGCTAGCTGTCCAAACCACCAAATTAGTGATGGACTCCTAATTCAATATTTCTATGAGGGTCTCCTACCCATGGAAAGGAGTATCATTGATGCTGCTAGTGGTGGAGCACTAGTTAATAAAACACCGAACGTTGCAAGACGTTTGATTAGTGACATGGCAGCGAACTCCCAACAATTCAGCAGTCAATTTGAGCCACAACTACCAAAAAGAGTAAATGAGGTAAGTAATTCAAATATTGAACATCAACTTTCTGAACTTACCACTCTTGTAAAAAAAATGGCTGTAGGACATATGCAGCAATCTTATGCATGTGGAGTATGTTCTACCATGGACCATCCAACCGACATGTGTCTAACTTTGCAAGAAGGAGATATAGAACAAGCCAATGCCATAGGTAGATTTCTAGGACAACCAAGGCAAAGGTATGACCCTTTCTCCAATACTTACAATGCTTGATGGAGAGATCACCCTAATTTAAGATATGGGAATCATCAACCAATCGTCCCAAATGCCATACCAAATCGACCACCAGGTTTCAATCAACCAAGGGTGCAGCAACCATTTCAAGCACAACCACCACCAATACTAGAACCAGCACCACAACCAGCTCCACAAAATTCAGGTATGTCTCTCCAGGATATTGTTAAAGCACTTGCCACTAACACAATACAATTTCAGCAGGAAACTAGGGCAAGTATCCAAAACCTTGAAAATCAAATGGGACAATTGGCCAGTAACATGAGCAAATTTGAGAGTCAAAGCTCCGAAAAATTATTTTCTCAGCCAGTGATCAATCCAAGAGAAAATGTTAGTGCTGTAACTTTGAGAAGTGGAAAGCAATTAGAGATTCCACCAAAGAAATCACAAGCTGATGAAGGGGATGACACCACTCCCACCATGAATAAAACATCATCTTCTAAGGTAAATCCTAAAACCCATATTCCTTCATATGTTAATCCTCCACCTTTTCCTAGCAGATTTGCAAAATCAAAGAAGGAGGAACAAGAGCAGGAAATCCTGAAAACTTTTCGCAAGATCGAGGTAAATATACCACTTATGGATGCTATTAAGCAAGTGCCTCGTTATGCAAAATTTCTCAAAGAGTTATGCATCAACAAGAGGAAGTTGAACGGAAATGAGAAGGTAAGTGTGGGGGAAAATGTTTCAGCTGTATTGCAAAGAAAAATTCCTCCGAAATGCAAAGATCCAGGTACGTTCACCATTCCATGCACCATTGCTAATACCAAGTTTGAAAGAGCTATGTTAGATTTAGGAGCATCTATTAATGTCATGCCATATTCTATTTTTGCTTCTTTGAATCTTGAACCTCTTGCGAAAACTGGTATTGTAATTCAACTTGCTGATCGTTCTAATGCATATCCTAAGGAAGTTGTGGAAGATGTGCTTGTGCAGGTAAATCAATTGGTTTTTCCAGCAGACTTCTATGTTCTGGAAAAGGAGGATGAGACATCTCCCAATCCAACACCGATTCTTTTGGGGAGGCCATTCTTGAAAACTGCCCGAACGAAGATTGATGTTCATGATGGCACTCTCACCATGGAGTTTGATGGCGAGGTGATTCGTTTCAATATTTTGAGGCAATGAGGTACCCTAGTGACTTGCATTCTGTTTTTGCAGTTGATGTTATTGATTCTTTGGCACAACAACTTTTTGAGTTAACTCGTAAGGATGGATTGGAAGTAGCCATTAGTGAGCACATAGGGACAGAAAATTTCAGAGAACCGAGAAGGCTGATACAAGTGTCTAAAGAAGTGGAGGAAGCTGTGGCAAGCTTGGATGAGACTATAGCTATCACCACAAACAGGTATGATGTTTCGTACATTGAATTGCCTTTATTTAATGAGAAACTTCTACCTTCCGTGATGAAAGCACCTGCCTTGGAGCTTAAGCCTCTTCCAGAACATTTGAAGCATGTATTCCTTGGTGAGAAAGATACTTTGCCAGTTATAATAGCAAAGGGTCTTGCACTATTACAAGAAGAGAAACTCATCCGAGTGCTCCGAGATCACAAAACAACCATTGGGTGGACAATAGCTGACATCAAAGGTATTAGTCCAGCCGTATGCATGCACCGCATCTTGTTAGAAGAGGGATCCAAGCCCACTAGAGAAGCACAGCGGAGGTTGAATCCTCCGATGATGGAAGTTGTCAAGAAAGCAATCTTGAAATTGTTAGATGTGGGTGTGATTTATCCAATTTCGGACAGCAAGTGGGTAAGGCAAATCCAAGTTGTTCCGAAGAAATCTGGTGTTACGGTGGTTAAGAATGACAATAATGAGCTAGTTTCCACTCGTACCCAAACCGGCTGGCGAGTTTGTATTGATTATCGGAAGCTCAATTCAGCAACTCGCAAGGATCACTTTCCTTTGCCATTCATTGATCAAATGCTGGAGAGGTTAGCAGGTCATTCTCACTATTGTTTTCTTGATGGCTATTCAGGATATAATCAGATTGTCATTGCCCCTGAGGATCAAGAGAAAACTACATTCACATGCCCATTCGGTTACATTTGCCTATCGACGCATGCCATTCGGTCTTTGGCAATGCCCCTGCCACTTTCCAAAGGTGTATGGTAAGTATTTTCTCTGATTATGTTGAGAACATCATTGAGGTATTTATGGATGACTTTAGTGTTTTTGGTGATTCTTTTGATAAATGCCTTGACAACCTTACCCTTATACTTCAAAGATGTATAGAAACTAACCTTGTTCTGAATTGGAGAAATGTCATTTTATGGTAGATCAGGGTATAGTTTTGGGACATGTTATTTCTGCTAAGGGTATAGAGGTTGATAAATCCAAGATAGATCCTATATGTTCCTTACCACATCCCACAAGTGTGCGGGATATTCGTTCGTTTCTTGGTCATGCAGGTTTTTATCGTAGATTCATCAAAGATTTCACGAAGATAGCATTGCCCCTATGCAGATTATTACAGAATGATATGGCCTTTGAATTTGATGAGAAATGCAAAGAGGCATTTGAGAAACTGAAGGAACTCTTGACTTCGGCTCCAGTAATCCAATCTCCGAATTGGGATCATCCATTTGAGATCATGTGCGATGCAAGTGACTACGCTGTGGGTGCCGTTTTGGGTCAACGAATTGGCAGAATTCCACAGGCCATTTACTATGCATCTCGAACTTTAAATGATGCTCAGCTTAATTATTCTACCACCGAGAAAGAGCTCCTGGCGGTTATTTTTGCTTTAGAAAAATTTCATTCTTATTTGATTGGTACTAAAGTAACCGTTTATTCTGATCATGCAGCTTTGAGGTACTTGCTCACAAAGAAAGATGCTAAACCAAGGCTTATCAGGTGGATACTCCTTTTACAGGAATTTGACTTGGAGATCAAAGATAAGAAGGGAAGTGAAAACTTAGTTACAGACCATCCCAGTCGCATTGTCCATGATGAGGATGTACTGCCATTACAAGAAAGTTTTCCAGATGAACAATTGCTGTCTCTACATGTAGCAGCGCCTTGGTATGCAGATATTGTCAATTACTTAGTTACGAAGAAGCTACCACATGACTTGACTTGAGCTCAAAGAGACAAGATCAAGAAAACTGCCAAGTATTACATATGGGATGATCCGTACTTATGGAAGCATTGTTCTGACCAAGTGATAAGAAGGTGTGTTTCTGAGTCTGGATTTAATTCAATTTTAACCTTCTGTCATTCTTATGCATGTGGAGGTCACTTTGGACCAAAAAGAACAGCCCTCAAAGTTCTTGATTGTAGATTCTACTGGCCATCATTGTTCAAAGATGTATATCTATTTTGCAAAGCTTGTGACCGTTGTCAAAGGACAGGTAATTTAAGTGCCACAAACGCCTGTACTTATTGTTGAGATTTTTGATGTGTGGGGTATTGATTTCATGGGTCCTTTTCCTTTATCTTTTGATAATGTTTACATTGTACTTGCTGTGGATTATGTTTCTAAATAGGTGGAAGCAAAAGCTACGAGAACTAATGATTCTAAAGCTGTTGTAGATTTTGTGAAATCTAACATTTTTGCAAGATTTGGAACACCAAGAGCCATGATTAGTGACAGAGGGACACACTTCTGCAACAAATCATTTGAAGCCTTGCTCAAGAAATACAACATCACTCACAAGGTGTCTACTGCATATCATCCACAAAATAGTGGTCAAGTTAAAGTTTCAAATCGGGAAGTCAAGTCCATTCTCGAGAAGACGGTGAATCCGAACAGAAAAGATTGGAGCCTACGACTTAATGATGCACTTTGGGCATATCGAACTGCTTACAAGACACCTATTGGTATGTCTCCGTATAGGTTAGTCTATGGTAAGCCATGTCACCTTCCAGTAGAGCTTGAACACAAAGCATGGTGGGCAGTAAAGCTTTGTAACATGGAGATGGATGCTGCTGGAGAACAAAGGAAGCTTCAACTGCAAGAATTGGAAGAACTTAGAAATGATGCCTATGAGAATTCCAGAATTTACAAGGAGAGAACTAAGGCATTTCATAATAAAATGATCTCCAGGAAGAATTTTGAAGTGGGACATAAAGTTCTTTTATTTCATTCTCGCCTCAAGTTATTTCCAGGTAAATTACGATCTCGATGGGTTGGACCTTTTGTTATTACTAATGTTTTTCCTCATGGTGCAATGGAAATCAAGAGCTTAAAAATGGACAAAGTATTCAAGGTGAATGGGCATAGGTTGAAGCCTTACTATAAGAATTCAGTGATGCAAGACATCGAGGAGGTACATCTCTACGAGCCAGCTTATCTTGATGGGTGATGGCAAGTAACGTCAGGCTGAGGACGTTAAACCAAGCGCTTATTGGGAGGCAGCTCTTGAAACGCATTCTGGATTTCTTTAATCCATAATGGCTGAATAAGGAGGCTAACTTCTAAACTTTTTAGACCCATTCTAACTTAATTGTTTTTGTTTGCTGATTTGTTGGACTTTATTATTTTCTGAGTAAGTTTAGTTTTATGTAATTTCGAGTTGTTGTGTGTTTTTGTCTTTATCAGTTTCGATTCGAAAAAAAAAACATTGTGGAAAAACCTTAGAATGGCAGAATATGGGGTTTTCTTAACTCTTGAAACGCATTCTCTCTCAATAAATCTGTAGTTTGTTTATTTCATGTTGTTTGAAGTGTCTTGTTTCTTGTTTTGTTATTTCATAATAAAGGTATATAGGCTGGAAACCTTAAGTCTGCGGGCTACTGGTCCTAAGGATTGTTGAAATATACAATCTTGACTCAGGTGTAACAACGCCACGTACCTCTTTCTTGCATTTTGTGGGTCGATGATAAGATAATGATTGAATTAAGAATAACTCTTGGAAAATGATAAATGATGCATGGATCTGTGTGCTTGAAATGTTTATTGGTTTCGCTTTGCTTTTGATTCCTTGTGCAACATTGAGCACTGAGCTATTATCACTGAGTTATTTGTTCACTTAGAGAAAGTTTATGTAATTTAAAAGTTTTTTCAGATTTCAATGAATTCTAGAACTTGTTTGATGGTCACTCGAGGCGAAATCCTAGGCTGTGCAACATTGGGGAAATGATTCAGGCCATCTTTGGACCGTTTGAGCCTTAATAGCCAACCTTGGCTGAAATTGATCCCTAGTTACCCCTTTGAGCCTTTGTAAGCCTTTTTCTTTGTTAACTCACTAAAAGATTTCCTAACCTCAAATGAATTTGTTCCAAACAGTTTATTCCTTACCTACGAGCATGTAGATCATTCACAATTAAATTTTGAGTATGTTCTGGTTTTGGGAAGTTAGAGGAGGTTGGGATGTGTCATGAGCAATGCAAGTGAGTTCTATTGTGTTTGAAAAAAAAAAGAAAAAAAGAAAAAAAAAAAGCCAATCTGTACTTATCGTCCACGTACTTACACATTGAGGACAATGTGTTGTTTAAGTGTGGGGGAGGGGAAGTGTAATAAAAAAAAGAGAAAAAAAAGAAAGAAAAATAAAGAACAAAAGAAGAAGAATAAGAGATCTATACCCTTAAGTGTTCTTAAAAAGAATGAAACAACAAAGTGTGGGGTTGTAGTTTTCTTTTGTTTTCTGCAAAAAAAAAAAAAAGATTGAGTGTTCTAAATAAGTTTGGGGGAGTAACCTGGTGAATTGAAATGAGGTTGTGTTATAGGGTTGAGCTCTACATAGTCTTAAATGATTTATGTGTTTGTGGGTGATTTGAGCCAAATTATTATCTTTTATCATACCTTCACCCAAGCCAAACGTTACAAGCTTAATAAAGTCCTACTTGATCCTTGGTGTTGTCCATGTCTACATTAGTGGAGAGTGACTTGAAAAGCAGGCCTATGGAGTTCATTTATACACACATCTTCACTATTAAATATGATTCATTTTTATGCATAAACTCATCTAGGTTACAAGTGATTAGGTGAGAATGGCTCTAACACACACACTTGAGGAATTGAAGTGAAGCGAAACTAATCTTTGAGATAAAATTCTTGATCAAGTGCATTATTTTGAAGTTTTCCTTGGGTTATAATTAAGTACAATCCTTGAGGCCTATTTGCAAGTTGAAGCATTTGTGTGTTTTAATTTTTCTTTGATTCTGTTTCGGTTTAGTTTTGTTTCATATCGTTGTACTTGCTCGAGGACTAGCAAAGTTTAAGTGTGGGGGAATTTGATAGTGTTAGCCCTAAGGCTACATGATAATTTTGATGATAACAATACACATTGATTAATTGAGATTTACTAACATGTTTATTTATATGCAAGAGTAAGATCATTGAAATAATTTTAAAATCAAGAAGAGGCTTATGAAAATGAAGTGTTGAAGCTAAGGAGAAGACTACATGTTAAAGGCACCAAAGTTTAAGAACAAGGATTGACTCAAGGAATGTGACACATGAGCAATATTCAATCAATTGGTCATATATATCTATACAAATATCCAAATGATGTGATTCTTGAGCCTTTGGAAAGCTTACTCAATTTATAACATTTCATATGTTTTAATGAAATTCAAATTTCAAGTGCAAGGTTGTCCAAATCATCATGCAAATTGGAAGACAAATGGAAGCAGCTGACATGAGCACCGAATACTCCTTTGGACATATCTTGAGCTAGAAAAATCAAAATGACTTGATTCTTATGGCATTGGAAAGATGACTTAATATAGAACATTTCATATGTTTTGAAAAAGTTCAAATTTCAAACAGAAGGCCGACATAATTGATATGCAATTTGGTGGACTGACACAAAAAAGAAAAATCAACTCACATGAGCACTGAATGGTTTTTTGGCCATATCTTAAGATAGAGATATCCAAATTCTTTGAATCTTAATGTTTTGGAAAGCTTATTCAAATATGAAGATCTTTTATGTTTTGAAGAAATTCAAATTTCAAAAGGAAGGCTGACAGAATTATCATTCAAGTCGGTGGACTGAAACATGGAGGAAAAATCAAGTAACATGAGCACCGAATGGTGTTTTGGCCATATCTTGAGCTACAGATATCCAAATGACTTGATTATTGATGCGTTGGAAAGCTTATTCAAATGTGCAGATCTTTTATGTTTTGCAGATTTTCAAATTTCAAACGAAACATTGACAAAAATGACAGACAAAATTACAATTTTATGGTGGGCAAAAAATTTGGAGATGGTGTCTTCACTTGATTAAGTTCATCTCATTTGCCTATAAAAGGAGCCATTCTCCCATGCATTCAGGAAGACAGGAATTTTTTAGCCCTAAGGCTACATTATAATTTTGATGATAACAATAACATTGATTCATTGTGATTTACTAACATGTTTATTTATGTGCAAGAGTAATATCATTGAAATAATTGTAAAATCAAGAAAAGGCTTATTAAAATGAAGTATTGAAGCTAAGGAGAAGACTACATGTTAAAGGCACCAAAGTTTAAGTACAAGGTTTGATTCAAGGAATGTGACACATGAGCAATGTTTAATCAATTGGTCATATATTTTTCTACAAATGCCCAAATTACGTGATTCTTGAGCCTTTGGAAAGCTTACTCAATTTATAACATTTCATATGTTTTAAAGAAATTCAAATTTTAATTGTAAGATCGTCCAAATCATCATGCAAATTGAAAGACAAATAGAAGCAGCTGACATGAGCACTGAATACTCTTTTGGACATATCTTGAGCTAGAAAAATCAAAATGACTTGATTCTTGTGGCATTAGAAAAATGACTTAATGGGACACATTTCATATGTTTTGAAGAAATTCAAATTTCAAATGGAAGGCCGACATAATTGACATGCAATTTGGCGGACTGACACAGAGAAGAAAAATCAACTCACATGAGTACCGAATGGTGTTTTGGCCATATATTAAGATAGAGATATCCAAATTCTTTGAATCTTAATGTTTTGGAAAGCTTATTCAAATATGAAGATCTTTTATGTTTTGAAGAAATTCAAATTTCGAATGGAAGGCTGACAGAATTATCATTCAAGTCGGTGGACTGACACATGGAGGAAAAATCAAGTCACATGAGCACCGGATGGTGTTTTGGCCATATCTTGAGATACAGATATCCAAATGACTTGGTTCTTGATGCGTTGGAAAGCTTATTCAAATTTGCAGATCTTTTATGTTTTGCATATTTTCAAATTTCAAATGAAAAATTGACAAAAATGACAGACAAGATTACGGTTTTTATGGTGGGCAGAAAATTTGGAGTTGGTGTCTTCACTTGATTAAGTTCATCTCATTTACCTATAAAAGGAGCCATTCTCCCATGCATTTAACAAGAAGTGAAGAGAAGAATCCATCAAGCCACAAATAAGAGAAATATCATTTTTAGAGAGCTTTTATATTTTTTATCTACTCTTTGAGGAGAGTTGTATTTTGTTATAAACAATTATCTTTGTTCTTGCATTGTGGTGAGAGTGAGATCTTATTGTAAAGGATAAAAGTTATCCTTGAGAGAAATATTTCCTTGGTGAGGTTGTTCATCAAGAAGAACTCTTGGTGTGGTGTTATCACGAGTTGAAAGAAGTTGCCTTGGTGAGGTTGTTCATCAAGAAGAACTCTTGGTGTGGTGTTATAAAGAGTTGAAGGAAGTTACCTTGGTGAGTTTGTTCATCAAGAAGAACTCTTGGTGTGGTGTTATCAAGAGTTGAAGGAAGTTGCCTTGGTGAGTTTGTTCATCAAGAAGAACTCTTGGTGTGGTGTTATCAAGAGTTGAAGAAAGTTGCCTTGGTGAGGTTCTTCATCAAGAAGAACTCTTGGTGTGGTGTTATCAAGAGTTGGAAGAAAAAGTCTTGGTGAGGTTGCTCATCAAGCAAGTTGTAAAGATTTCTACAACTTAGTGGAAAGCTTAGCTCGTGGAGCTAGGAGCCCGTGGACGTAGGCAACGTTTGCCGAACCACATACATCGAGTTTGCACTCTCTCTATCCCTATACTCTTTACATTTACTTGCACCTGTGATTGTTCATAATTATTATTCTCTTGATTACATATTTGATAACTTCTAATTTCATCTTCTTCACCTTCATTCTCAAAGAAAGAGTAAACTAATTTTGATCTTTCAAGAAAAGTTTTACAACTCCGTTTTGATAAATAAAAACCCAATTCACCCCCCCTCTTGGGTTGCCATACCTGGGTCAACAAGTGGTATCAGAGCAAGGTTGCTCAATTTTTTAAATCTTAATCGATTTTTGAGCTATGACAACTTTTAATTCAACTTCATATGTTGAGGGATTTTCTATCTCTAGACCTCCATTTTTTAATGGAAGTGATTACTCTTATTGGAAAACTAGAATGAGTATTTTCTTGAAATCTTTTGATTATGATTTGTGGTCTATTGTTTTGGAAGGACCTTTTGTTCCTACCAAAATTGAAAATGGGGAATGCATGCTTAAAGAACCTAAAGAGTTTAGTGAAGATGATAAAAAGAAATTGAGTTTGAATGCTAAAGCTATGAATGTGTTGTATTGTGCTCTAGATAGAAATGAGTTTAATAGAATATCTACTTGTTCTACGGCACAAGAAATATGGCACACACTTGAAGTAACTCATGAAGGAACTAGTCAAGTTAAAGAATCCAAAATTAGTATGCTAGTTCATAGTTATGAGCTTTTTAAGATGAAATCGGATGAATCAATTTCTGAAATGTTTACTAGATTTACGGATATTATTAATAGTTTGAAATCTCTTGGTAAATCTTATTCTAATGTTGAAATGGTGAGAAATATTCTTAGGTGTCTACCAAAATCTTGGGAGCCAAAGGTGACGGCAATTCAAGAAGCAAAGGACCTCACCAAACTACCATTAGAAGAACTTATGGTTTCTCTCATGACTCATGAAATCACCTTGAAGGAGAATGAAGAAGATTTCAAGAAAAAGAAAAATATCGCTTTCAAATCTACAACAAAAGATGATGATGAGTCCGACGATGAAAGAGATGATGAAGATCTTGCATTCATCACAAGAAAGTTAAAAAGGATGATTAGAAAGAACCAAGGATTCAACAAGAATTCTAAAATGGATTGTCCATACTTCAAGAATCAAGACAAGAAATCCAAAGCAATGAAAGCCACAAATTGGGATGATAGTGAGGCTAGCTCTACCGAAGAAGAAGATTGTAAAATGGCAAACATGTGCTTCATGGCTTTACGAGAAGATGAGGTAAGTATTCTAAATTATGATCCTAAGCTTTCATATGATGAATTACTTGAAGCATTCCAAAATTTACATGTGCAAGTTGATAAACAAAATTCAAAAATCAATGCTTTCAAAAAGAAGTCAAAAGTCATGTTATCTCAATTAGAAGAGTTGGTGGAAATAAATGAAGTTTTAGAAAATGAAAATGAAATTTTAAAGCAAAAGATTTTGAAAGTTTGGAAAATCAAATACATTTATTAAAAACTGAAAATGAGATTTTAAAACAAAAGGATTTTGATAAATTAGATAAAGAAAATGTTATTTTGAAAAAGGAAAATAATGACTTAAGAAATATTGTTGATAGTTTTACAAAAAGCACAAAAAATTTGAATTCTATGTTACAAAACCAAAGTTGTGTTTTTTATAAAAGAGGGTTAGGATATAAAAGTCATAAAAATCAAAAGTATTTTAAAAACTATTTTGTTCATGCATCTTCTAGGAATAATCCTAATCATTCATGTACTTATTGTGGAATAAAAGGACACAAAGTGCATTCTTGCTATATTAAGAGAAATCCTAATTTGAAACAAATATGGGTTCCAAAAAGTACCATAACTAACCCCCAAGGACCCAAGAACTTTTTGGTACCAAAAAGTTACTCCTTGAATGTTGATTGTAGAGACAAAGGAGTGGCAAACACAAGTGGTACTTAGATAGTGGATGCTCAAGGCATATGACCGGAGATGCCTCCAAGTTCTCAAGATTAATCATGAAGAAAGGAGGATATGTGACCTTCGGTGATAATGCCAAAAGAAGGGTAATCGGACATGGTGATATTGGTAACCCTTCTTCACCTATTATTAAAGATGTTTTGCTTGTTCATGGTTTAAAACATGATTTGATTAGCATTAGTCAATTGTGTGATAAGGGATATTTTGTTACTTTTGAGCTTAATAGATGTGTGATTAAGGATGTTAGTAACAATAAGACATTATTTGTTGGTAATAGATGTGGTAATATTTATACAATTGATATTGATGTTAATGATCATGTAGAAAATTGTTTCATTGTTAATCATGATGCTTGGTTATGGCATAGAAGGTTAGGTCATGCTAGCATGGACACAATTTCAAAAATTTCTAAAAATTATTTAGTTGATGGTCTTCCAAAAATAAAATTTGAAAAGGATAAGATTTGTGATGCTTGTCAATTTGGAAAACAAGTGAGAACTTCTTTTAAACAAAAGAAATTTATTTCAACAAATAAACCTCTACAATTACTTCATTTGGATTTATTTGGACCATCAAGAACTCAAAGCCTTGGTGGAAAGTATTATGTTTTTGTTATTGTGGATTATTATTCAAGATTCACTTGGGTATTATTCTTGAAAACTAAAAAATGAGGCCATACAAGCTTTTTCAAAATTTGCAAAAAGAGTCCAAAATCAAAAAGGGTATTCTATTGTGTCCATTATGAGTGATCATGGTGGTGAAGTAGACAATGTTGCATTTGAAAATCTTTGTGATGAAAATGGTTTTGAGCATAATTTGTCCTCACCTAGAACTCCATAACAAAATGGTGTTGTTGAGAAGAAAAATAGGACTATCCAAGAAATGGCTAGGACCATGTTACTTGAAAATAATTTGCCAAAATATTTTTGGGTCGAAGGCGTTAATACCGCATGCTTTATAATCAATAGAGTCCATATTAGAGCTTTAATAAAGAAAACTCCTTATGAACTTTGGAAATGAAGAAAACCCACCATTGGATTTTTTAAAGTTTTTGGATGTAAATGTTTTATTTTAAACACTAAGGATAACCTTGGAAAATTTGATGCAAAAGCCGATGTTGGAATTTTTGTTTGCTACTCCAACCATAGTAAAGCATATAGAGTTTTTAACAAAAAAACTCTTACTATTGAAGAATCTATGCATGTTGAATTTGATGAAACTAATGTTATTTCTTCAAAGAATTTAGATAATGATATTGTTGAGGTAGAAAGGCAAATCAAGGAATCAAGGCTTGATGAAAAGAGCCAAGATGAATTACAACTTCAACAAGAAAAGCTTGAGAAAGTAAATGATTCTTCCCAAGAATTACCAAAGGAATGAAGGTACGCAAAAGCTCACCCTAAAGATCTCATTATTGGTGAACCATCACAAGGTATGAGAACTAGATTTTCTTTTAGGAACTTTTGTAATCATTTTGCATTTATCTCTCAATTTGAACCAAAATCTTTTAAAGAAGCCAAAAATAACGAAAGTTGGATTTTGGCTATGGAATAAAAATTTGAACCAATTTGAGAAAAATTAAGTTTGGGAATTAGTCCCTAGACCCAGATATGACTAAACCCCTTAGTCAAGATAGATTTTGCATAATTAGAAGAGAATTAAGCATGTTGGATATGTCTTAATTTTGCTTTAATATGATAATCTTTGAATGGTAGCATATGTTAAGGGGGAGAATATATTTAGGGGGAGTAGTTAATTTGATTACATCTTTTTGATGATAACAAAAGGGGGAGAAATGGTTGGATTGCTTATATTCATAACAAGTGCCAATCTTTTGTTTATTCTTGATTTTATTTTCATTCTTTATTTTAGATATTATTTGAAAGCAATCAATGGTTTGTCATCATCAAAAAGGGGGAGATTGTTAGCCCTAAGGCTAAATGATAATTTTGATGATAACAATACACATTGATTAATTTAGATTTACTAACATGTTTATTTATGTGCAAGAGTAATATCATTGAAATAATTGTAAAATCAAGAATAGGCTTATCAAAATGAAGTGTTGAAGCTAAGGAGAAGACTACCTTTTAATGCACCAAAGTTAAGTACAAGGTTACTCAAGGAATGTTGCATGTGACACTGTTCAATCAATTGGTCATATATATCTCTACAAATATCCAAATGACGTGATTCTTGAGCCTTTGGAAAGATTCTCAATTTATAACATTTCATATGTTTTAATGAATTCAAATTTCAAGTGCAAGGTTGTCCAAATCATCATGCAAGTTGAAAGACAAATGGAAGCAGCTGACATGAGCACCGAATACTCCTTTGGACATATCTTGAGCTAGAAAATCAAAATGACTTGATTCTTATTGTCATAGAAAAGGACATAATGAGGCACATTTCATATGTTTTTAATAAATTCAAATTTCAAATGGAAGGCTGACATAATTGACATGCAATTCGGTGGACTGACACAGAGAAGAAAAATCAACTCACATGAGCACCGAATGGTTATTTGGCCATATCTTAAGATAGAGATATCCAAATGCTTTGATTCTTAATGTTTTGGAAGCTTATTCAAATATTCAGATCTTTTCTGTTTTTGAAGAAATTCAAATTTCAAACGGAAGGCTAACAGAATTATCATTCAAGTCGGTGGACTGACACCTGGAGGAAAAATCAAGTCACATGAGCACCAAATGGTGTTTTGGCCATATCTTGAGATACAGATATCCAAATGACTTGGTTCTTGATGCGTTGGAAAGCTTATTCAAATTTGCAGATCTTTTATGTTTTACAGATTTTCAAATTTCAATCGGAACATTGACAAAAATGGCAGACAAAATTACGGTTTTTATGGTGGGCAGAAAATTTGGAGATGGTGTCTTCACTTGATTAAGTTCATCTCATTTACCTATAAAAGGAGCCATTCTCCCATGCATTCAACAAGTGCAAGAGAAGCATTTTATCAAGCAAAAAAGCCAAGAGAAATATCAAGTTTATAGAGCTTTTATATTTTTGATCTACTCTTTGAGGAGAGTTATATTTTGTTATAAACAATTATCTTTGTTCTTGTATTGTGGTGAGAGTGAGATCTTATTGTAAAGGATAAAAGTTATCCTTGAGAGAACTCTTTCCTTGGTGAGGTTGTTCATCAAGAAGAACTCTTGGTGTGGTGTTATCAAGGATTGAAGAAAGTTGCCTTGGTGAGGTTGTTCATCAAGAAGAACTCTTGGTGTGGTGTTATCAAGAGTTGAAGAAAGTTCCCTTGGTGAGGTTGTTCATCAAGAAGAACTCTTGGTGTGGTGTTATCAAGAGTTGAAGGAAGTTGCCTTGGTGAGGTTGTTCATCAAGAAGAACTCTTGGTGTGGTGTTATCAAGAGTTGAATGAAGTTGCCTTGGTGAGGTTGTTCATCAAGAAGAACTCTTGGTGTGGTGTTATCAAGAGTTGGAAGAAAAAGTCTTGGTGAGGTTGTTCATCAAGCAAGTTGTAAAGAATTCTACAACTTAGTGGAAGCTTAGCTCGTGGAGCTAGGAGCCCGTGGACGTAAGCAAGGTTTGCCGAACCACGTACATCGAGTTTGCACTCTCTCTATCCCTATACTCTTTACATTTACTTGCAATTGTGATTGTTCATTATTATTATTCTCTTGATTACCAATATTTTATTAACTTTCTAATTTCATCTTCTTCGAAAATCAAACTCATTCTCAAAGAAAAGGAGTAAACTAACATTTGATCTATTCAAAGAAAGGTTTTACAATCTCGTTTTGATACATAAAACCCCAATTCACGCCACCCTCTTGGATTGCCTACCTGTTCAACAAAGAGGGCAAGAGAGCATTTATCAGCAAAAGCAGAGAAATATCAGTCTCGAGAGCTTTTATATTATTTATCTACTCTTTGAAGAGAGTTATAATACTTTTGTTTGTAAAAATTATCTTTGTTCTTGTATTTGGTGAGAGTGAGATATTCTTGTAAAGGATAAATAGTTATCCTTGGAGAACTTCTTGTTTGTGTTGTTATCAAGGGTTGAAGGAAGTTACCTTGGTGAGTTGTTCATCAAAAAGAACTCTTGGTGTGGTGTTATCAAGAGTTGAAGGAAGTTGCCTTGGTGAGGTTGTTCATCAAGAAGAACTCTTGGTGTGGTGTTATCAAGGTTGAAGGAAGTTGCCTTGTGAGGTTGTTCATCAAGAAAGCAACTCTTGGTGTGGTGTTATTCAAGATTTTGGAAGAAAAGGCTTAGTGAGGTGGTTCATCAAGCCGTTGCTAAAGATTTCTCAACTTAGTGGAAATCATTCTTGGAGGCTAGAACGCCTGGACGTAGGCCGTTTGCCCGAACCACGTAACATCGAGTTTTGCAACTCTCTCTATACCTATATTGTTTTACATTTCTTGCATCCTTGTGATTGTTCATTATATTATTCTCTTGATTACATTTTGATAACTTCTAATTTCATCTTCTTCACCTTTGTTCTTAAAGAAAGATTTGAATAATTTTGATCTTTCAGAAAAGTTTTCTAAATCCGTTTTTATAAATAAAAACCCAATTCACCCCCCTCTTGGGTTGCCATACCCTGGGTCAAGAAGTGGTATCAGAGCAAGGTTGCTCAATTTTTTAATCTTAATCGATTTTTAAGCTATGGCAACTTTTAATTCAACTTCATATGTTGAGGGACTTTCTATCTCTAGACCTCCAATTTTTAATGGAAGTGATTACTCTTATTGGAAAACTAGAATGAGTATTTTCTTGAAATCTTTTGATTATGATTTGTGGTCTATTGTTTTGGAAGGACTTTTTGTTCCTACCAAAATTGAAAATGGAGAAAGCATGCTTAAAGAACCTAAAGAGTTTAGTGAAGATGATAAAAAGAAATTGAGTATGAATGCTAAAGCTATGAATGTGTTATATTGTGCTCTAGATAGAAATGAGTTTAATAGAATATCTACTTGTTCTACGGCACAAGAAATATGGCACACACTTGAAGTAACTCATGAAGGAACTAGTCAAGTTAAAGAATCCAAAATTAGTATGCTAGTTCATAGTTATGAGATTTTTAAGATGAAATCGGATGAATCAATTTCTGAAATGTTTACTAGATTTACGGATATTATTAATAGTTTGAAATCTCTTGGTAAATCTTATTCTAATGTTGAAATGGTGAGAAAGAGTCTTAGGTGTCTACCAAAATCTTGGGAGCCAAAGGTGACGGCAATTCAAGAAGCAAAGGACCTCACCAAACTACCATTAGAAGAACTTATGGGTTCTCTTATGACTCATGAAATCACCTTGAAGGTGAATGAAGAAGATTTCAAGAAAAAGAAAAATATCGCTTTCAAATCTTCAACAAAAGAAGATGCTGAGTCCGACGATGAAGGAGACGATGAAGATCTTACATTCATCACAAGAAAGCTAAAAAGGATGATTAGAAGAAACCAAGGATTCAAGAAGAATTCTAGAAGGGAGTACAAAGGGCAAAGCTCAAAGCAAGATAAGAAAAATGATCAAGTCATTTGCTAGGAGTGCAAGAAACCGGGACATGTAAAGATGGATTGTCCTTACTTCAAGAGTCAAAACAAGAAATCCAAAGCAATGAAAGCCACAAATTGGGATAATAGTGAAGCTAGCTCCACCGAAGAAGAAGATTACGAAGTGGCAAACATGTGCTTCATGGCTTTAAGTGAAGATGATGTAAGTATTCTAAACTATGATCCTAAACTTTCATATGATGAATTACTTGAAGCATTCCAAAATTTACATGTGCAAGTTGATAAACAAAATTCAAAAATCAATGCTTTCAAAAAGAAGTCAAAAGTCATGTTATCTCAATTAGAAGAGTTGGTGGAAATAAAGGAAGCTTTAGAAAATGAAAATGAAATTTTAAAGCAAAAAGATTTTGAAAGTTTGGAAAGTCAAATACATTTATTAAAAACTGAAAATGACATTTTAAAACAAAAGGATTTTGATAAATTGGAGAAACAAAATGCTATTTTGAAAAAGGAAAATTATGACTTAAGGAATATTGTTGATAGTTTTACAAAAAGCACAAAAAATTTGAACTCTATGTTACAAAACCAAAGGTGTGTTTTTGATAAAAGAGGTTTAGGATATAAAACTCATAAAAATCAAAAGTATTTTAAAAATTATTTTGCTCATGCATCTTCTAGGAATAATCCTAATCATTCATGTACTTATTGTGGAAGAAAAGGACACAAAGGGCATTCTTGCTATATTAAGAGAAATCCTAATTTGAAACAAATATGGGTTCTAAAAAGTACCATAACTAACCCAAGACCAAGAACATTTGGGTACCAAAAAGTCTCTCTTTTGAATAATTGATGTAGAGATAAAAGGAGTGGCAAACAACAAGTGGCTACTTAGATTAGTGGCGGTCAAGGCATATGACGGAGATGCCCCAAGTTCTCAAGATAATCATGAAGAAAGGGGATATGTGACTTCGGTGATAATGCAAAAGGAAGGGTAATCGGGACAATGTGATAATTGGTAAACCTTCTTTACCTATATTAAAGAGTTTTGCTGTTCATGGTTTAAAACATGATGTGATTAGCATTAGTCCCCCCCCCCCCCCCCCCCCCCCCCCCCCCCCCCCTCCTAGTGTGTGATAAGGGATATTTTGTTATTTTGAGCCTAATAGATGTGGGATTAAGGTGTAGTAACAATAAGACAGATTTGTTGGTAATAGATGTGGTAATATTTAGACAATTGATATTGATGTTAATGATCATGTAGAAAATTGTTTCATTGTTAATCATGATGCTTGGTTATGGTATAGAAGGTTAGGTCATGCTAGCATGGACACAATTTCAAAAATTTCTAAAAACGATTTAGTTGATGGTCTTCCAAAAATAAAATTTGAAAAGGATAAGATTTGTGATGCTTGTCAATTTGGAAAACAAGTGAGAAGTTCTTTTAAACAAAAGAAATTTATTTCAACAAATAAACCTCTACAATTACTTTATTTAGATTTATTTGGACCATTAAGAACTCAAAGCTTTGGTGGAAAGTATTATGTTTTTGTTATTGTGGATGATTATTCAAGATTCACTTGGGTGTTATTCTTGAAAACTAAAAATGAGACTACACAAGCTTTTTCAAAATTGCAAAAAGAGTCCAAAATCAAAGACGGTTTTCTATTGTGTCCATTAGGAGTGATCATGGTGGTGAAGTAGACAATGTTGCATTTGAAAATCTTTGTAATAAAAATGGTTTTGAACATAATTTTTCCTCACCTAGAACTCCACAACAAAATGGTGTTGTTGAGAGGATAAATAGGACTATCCAAGAAATGGCTAGGACTATGTTACTTGAAAATAATTTGCCAAAATATTTTTGGGCCGAACCCGTTAATACCGCATTCTTTATAATCAATAGAGTCCATATTAGAGCTTTGATGCGTTCGAAACTAGCAAGTATGCTAGTCGCACAAGTAATAAAGTGATAAGTAAGATATCGTTCCCACGAGGATTGATTCTAATTGAATTTGTTATTTCCAGCAACAATAAACTAAACAGGGGGATTTTTGTTGAATGATTTACTAAATGAAATAAGAATGCAAGTAAAGAATAACAAAACAGAAAGTAAATTTGAATGAAAAATCAATGGAGAAAGCTGGTTAAGGGATCCTTCTCTACCACAAGATATGGATTTGCGAATTAATTGTAGAATTGTCATCTAATTACAGCAGTGAAGTTATCAACCGTAGATAATAACAAGCTCTATTACCCCAATCTTTCCTTACTTTGTTGTTAAATAAAACAAGCTCTTTATTTAATCTCTATCCATTAAACAACCTAGAACAAGCTCTCTGAGTTTAATTCAATGGATGCATTATGATAAGAAAGATCGGTTGATCTAAGCAATAAACACACAAGCTCGGATTATTTAACTTAGGTTATATTCTCCAATTGTAATCTCTGATCACAATTTTGCTACTAATGATTAGAAATTCAAGACAATTACGGATCAAGATTTCTAGCCTAGCAATAAATCACAACCAGATTATATTCAGTTGGCCACTCAAATACAATCAGCAAGCAATCATAAGCATTAAATATGGGAGAATACAAGCAACTGCAATTAGAGAATTGGATAACAATTCCTTACACAATCAACTTACAAAAACCATATCAGGGGCTTTGAAATCACCCTCAACAAATTCAGATTCAGTTACACATGTTTAAGAACGTGGTAAATACAATACAACATGGAGACATTCCAGAAAATGAAAGGGAAGGGAAAAACTTAGCAAATTTGATGTAATTCTCTTTGGATTGTAGTTCTTCCTCTTTCCAAGCTTCCTTCTCCTTCAAGAACTCCAGGAGATGAAAGAATTCCAGAGCTGCAGCCTCCACCACGTTCTCCCCTCTTCAAGTTATGAAAATAAAACCCTAAAATGTGTTTAAATACTCTGCTACAGTGACTTGCTAAAGTGTCCCGTAGTATACATGCTACAGTGACTTGTGGAATTATATTTCTATACATCTCACACTGTTTTGATTAGAAATTTTGGCACACTGAATGGATTTATAAACCGTAAATTTCTCCAGAAAATAGACTTCGAGAGCTTTCCAACAGTATATAACATGTCGTCGGGTTCAGTGTATATCAATACAATTAAATCCGAGAAGATCACTGACTAGCAGAGGTGAAAATGAAGGGTTTTACTCCATTTTGTGCAAGTTGCTCCAAAACTCCTACAAACATCAAAACCACACAAAAACATAAAAATACCAAGGAATATAGCAAAGAAACATGGACGAATTGATATGAAAATGATATATAAATAGACACTTATCAAATTCCCCCACACTTAGACTTTGCTAGTCCTCGAGCAACTACGACAATATGAAATAAAACTAAACCGAAACAGAATCAACAAAAAATTAAAAACACACAAATGCTTCATCTTGCAAATAGGCCTCAAAGATTGTACTTAATTATAACCCAAGGAAAACTTCAAAATAATGCACTTGATCAACAAATTTATCTCAAATATTAGTTTCGCTTCACTTCAATTCCTCAAGTGTGTGTGTGTAGAGCCATTCTCACCTAATTACTTGTAACCCGGATGAGTTTATGCTTAAAAATGAATCATATTTAATAGTGAAGATGTGTGTATAAATGAACTCCATAGGCTTGCTTTTCAAGTCACTCTCTACTAATGTAGACATGCACAACACCAAGGATCAAGTAGGACTTTATTAAGCTTGTAACGTTTGGCTTGGGTGAAGGTATGATCAAGGATAATAATTGGCTCAAATCACCCACAAACACATAAATCATTCAAGATTATGTAGAGCTCAACCCTATAACACAACTTTATTTTAATTCACCAGGTTACTCCCCAAACTTATTTAGAACACTCAATCTTTTTTTTTTTTTTTTGCAGAAAACAAAAGAAAACTACACCCCCACACTTTGTTGTTTCATTTTTTTAAGAACACCAAGGGTATAGACCTATTTTTCTTTTCTTTGTCTTTTTTTCTTTTTTATACTGCATTTCACTCCCCCACACTTAAACAATACATTGTCCTCAAGGTTAAGTCCGTGGCAAGATAAGTACAGATTTTTTTCTAGGTGTTTTTTTTTTACAACATAATAAAACTCACTTGCATTGCCTAATGACACAAACAAACCTCTCTAAACTTCCCAAAACCAGAACATAGCTCAAAATGTAATTGCGAATGATTTACAGTCATAGGTAAGGGATTGATGCGTTCGAAACTAGCAAGTATACTAGTCGCACAAGTAATAAAGTGATGAGTGAGATATCGTTCCCACGAGGATTGATTCTAATTAAATTTGTTATTTTTCAGCAACAATAAAGTAAATATGGGGGGTTTTGTTGAATGATTAATTAAACTGAATACGAAGGCAAATAAAGAATAACACAACACAATATTAAATGAATTGAAAATCAATGAGAGACACTTGGTTAAGGGTTCTTTCTCTGCCACAAGATATGAATTTGTGAATTAACATAGAATTGTAATCCAATTACAGCATTGAAGTTATCAACCGTAGATAACAACAAGCTCTGTTATCACAATCTTTCCTTACTTTGTTGTTAAATAAAACAAGCTCTTTATTTAATCTCTATCCATTAAACAACCTAGAACAAGCTCTCTAAGTTTAATTCAATGGAAGCATTACGATGAGAAAGATAGGTTGATCTAAGCAATAATCACACAAGTTCAGAGTATTTAACCTAGGTTGTATTTTCCAATTGCAATCTCTGATCACAATTTTGCTACTAATGATTGGAAATTCATGACAATTACGGATCAAGATTTCTAATCTAGCAATAGACAACAACAGATTATATTCAGTTGGCCATTCCAAATACAATCAGTAAGCAATCATAAGCATTAGATATGGGAAAATACAAGCAACTTCAATTAGAGAATTGGATAACAATTTCTTACACAATCAACTCACAAAATCCATATCAAGGGCTTTGAAATCACCCTCAACCAATTCAGATTTATTTACACATATTCAATCAAGAATAACAAATACAATACAGAGAAATTCCAGAATTGAAAAGGAAAGAAAGAACGTAGCAAATTCTTTGAAAATCTTCTTTGTAGATGAATCTTCTTGGAATTGTAGTTCCTCCTCTTTCAAAATCTTCTTTCTCCTTCAAGAACTCCAAGGGATGAGAGAAATCCAGAAATGCAGCCTCCTCCCACGTTTTCCCCTCTTCAAGTTATGAAAATAAAACCCTAAAATGTGTTTAAATACTCTGCTACAGTGAATTGCTACAGTGCCCGTATTATACATGCTACAGTGACTTGTGGAATTATATTTCTATACATCTCACACTGTTTTGATTACAACTTTTGGTACACTGAATGGATTTATAAACCGTAAATTTCTCAAGAAAATAGACTTCGAGAGCTTTCCAACGGTATATAACATGTCATCGGGTTCATTGTATATCAATACAATTAAATCCGAGAAGATGGTTGACTAGCAGAGGTGAAAATGACGGGTTTTACTCCATTTTTGTGCAAGTTGCTCCAAAACTCCTACAAACATCAAAACCACACACAAACATAAAAATTCCAAGGAATATAGCAAAGAAACATGGACGAATTGATATGAAAATGATATATAACTAGACACTTATCAGGGAATAAAGGTTTGGTAAACAAATTTCAATTGAGATTAGGAAATCCGTGTGCAGTAACAAAGAAAAAGGCTGACAGAGGCTCAAAGGGGTAACTAGGGATCAATTTTAGTCAAGGTTGGCTCTTAAGGCTCAAACGATCCAAAGATGGCCTAAATCATTTCCCGAATGTTGCACAGTCTAGGATCTCGCCTCGAGTGACCATCAAACAAGTTCTAGGAATTCATTAAAATCGAAGAAACAAACTTAATTACATAAACTTTCTCTTAAGTAAACAAAATAAATCAGTGATATGGCTCGGTGCTCAATTTTGGAAAGGAATCAAAGGTAAAGCAAAAGCTAATGAACATTTCAAGCTACACAAGATCTATGCTATCAGTATCATTTTCAAAGAGTTATTCGCAAATTCAATCATTGCAGTATCCATGGCCCACAAAATGCAAGAAAAGAGGTACGTGGCATTGTTACACCTGAGTCAAGATTGTATATTTAAACAATCCTTAGGACCAGTAGCCCGCAGACTTAAGGTTTCCAGCCTATATACCTTTATTATGAAAGAACAAAACAAGATACAAGACACTTCAAACAAACATGAAATAAACAAACTAAAGATTTATGTCGAGAGAATGCGTTTCAAGGGTTAAAGAAAACCCCATATTCTGCCATTCTCAACTTTTTTCCACAATTTTTTTAATCGAAACTGATATAGACAAAAAACACATAACAACTTCTAAATTACATAAAACTAAACGAATCATAAAATAACAAAGCCCCCCCCCCCCCCCCCCAACAAGCCAGCAAACAAAAACAAGCAGTTAGAATGGGTCTAAAAAGTTTAGAAGTTAGCCTCCCTTATCAGCAATTTATGAGATTAAAAGAGAATCCATAATGCGTTTCAAGAGAACTTAAACTTTTTAAGCCACCACTCTAAAAACAAAGATTAGAAAATATTACCTGGGAGGAAAGAAACAACCTGAAAAATCTCAAAATAAATAACAAGAAAAACTTCAAATAAACACAATAAAAAGAAAGCAAACAAAAACGTAGCAAACCAACAAATAGAGATTACAGACGTAGTGTTAAAATCAGTTTACGCCTCTTATTTGCCGTCGCCAAACCAATCAATCCGAAGTGTTTTGGATCAGGCGATAGACGAATTCTTGTAGTTTGTCAATTAACTCTCCTGCAGTTGAAGCTGTAACCAGCATTTGCCTTGCTGACGGTGAGATGAAATTTGTTTCTACAGCTTGATCAAGAAATAAAAGACAAGAAAACCATCAAAAAAGTTATTGACATTTAACAAACCAATGGGTTTTTATGGATGTTTAGCTGTGCCCAAGAGGTGATTTGAAATATCTCCTCTAATGTGCCATAACCACCGGGTAAAGCTATAATTGCATCGGACTTAACAACCATAGTGCAAGACGCTCATGCATGCTGAGACTTGTAACTATTCCACGATTGTGTTGCCTACGATACTCGCCACAGCTAATGGCCTTAGGGTAATGCCGAGAACTGGACTTCCTCCCAAGGTAGTGCATCTGTCGGAACACACCCCATTAAAACAAAGAATACCCCCTCCATAAATCACAATGAATACCCCTCGCAGCTAATGTCCTACCAAGATCAAGAGCTGCTGTTGTAAACTCTCCATCTTTAACAAATTGCGATCCACAAAATACGCATATATTTTGGAATCGCCGAATTGGTGTTTTCTCCATTTCTACAAGTGCTCTAAACTTGTGTAAGATAATGATGCACGTTAGGTATTATACGATTCAAGTGTAAGACAGGTTATGAAATGACATTTCAAAATATGCAGCATGGATATATACACACGTAAAACTCTCAAATTTGACACATGGGGACATAATGTCGGTGGGGGGTGCTCGATGCAGATTTATCGCCCCGAGATTTGAAAAAATAGATATGCTTTCGGTGGGGTTTGACAAAACCTCCACACTTGTCGCCCACGTGTGCATGAAAAATGGAGATAAACTTTCGGTGGGGTTGAAAAACCGCTACACTTGTCTCCCAGGTGAAGCATGACAATTAGAGATATATACTGTCGATGGGGTTAACAAAACCTCCACACTTGTCTCCCACGTGAAGCATGAAAAGTAGAGATATACTTTCGGCGGAGGTTGAAAAAACCTCCACACTCGTCTTCACGTGTGCTTATGACATGGGGTAGTCATATGGTTTGTCAAAAAGAAAACTTGAAATTAAACAAACAAAATCAACAAACAACAACAACACAAAAACAACATGATAATCAGATCAAACGAAACAAGAAGAAAATAAAATTCGACAACAACAACACACATTCAAATATACAAGTAGTTGTGATTGTGGCTCACATCTTCCTCTGGTTTTACTTCCAGTAACGGCTGAAAAGCCTTCTATGAGTCGGGGATTTGCTTCCCATCCAGTTTTCTTATAAACTGGCAAACAGGGTTGTTTTTAGTCAGATTCCCTAGACTATAACACTGCAATTCATCACGAAATTGTGTCCACAGATTAAGTAATTCACGCTGAACAAGTCCACAAGAATGAGACTCAAGAGTTAATAAAAACATTATCCAGTGACTCATTACTCAAACCATTCTTAATAAATGAAAGTTTATCTTCTCTATTCCTGGACGCAAAACCTAATGAACGACAAGTTTGGTTACAATTCCATCTAGCACATTATAACATACTTGTAACCTTTTCGCTCTTCGCCTCTTGGCGTAGTAGCTTTTTCCTAGACCAGGCATGTATTTTGCGAGACTAATGTCCGGCTCACCGGACAATCTCACCTTGGCTTCGATAAGCCATCGGATATCCGCAGGCACATTTAAAAGCATCAACGCCCAAAGTCTAGTCATCCGTACTTTATAAATTTTGGACACAGCATTTTGAGGAAGTGAAGGAAAATATTTACGAAGGTTCGACAGAAAGATATCGGCATCCATTGAAGAAGAGAAAAGGAGAGTTATTACCGATAATGCGATGAGTCGTTCTTCTCCAAGATTGTGCACGTTTCAAAAACCTGTGGGAAATTGGCTTTCAGCTTCCTTTAGATGTTCCACAAGCTTGCGCACAAATGAGCTCAAGCACAGAGTAATCAAATTAAACAAAAGGAAGGAAAAGAAAAGCGCAGAAACGAAACTAAAGACACATAAAAGAGATAACAACACAATAGCAAACAAAAGTCAAAAAACAAGTAAAAAATAAAAAAACAAATAAGATAGATGGCAAAGAGAGATAAAACCTGATCAATTTGATGGCCTATGAAAGGAATCTCCTCGAGACACAAAAATCGATCATTATTACCTCATTTTATTTTTCTTTTCTTCTTTTTTTTATTTTTCAAAAAAATTGGGTTGCCTCCCAATAAGCGCTTGGTTTAACGTCCTCAGCCCGACGTTGGTTCCATCATGGGAGGATCCAATTTCTGTTGTGCTTCTCTAATGGGCTTGGATCCCTCTTCTAACAAGATACGGTCCATGCATATGGATGGGCCTTGGATGTCAACAATTGTCCACTCAAAAGCTATTTTGTGATCTGTAAGTATTCGGATGAGTTTCTCTTCTTGTATTCGTGCAAGGCCCATGTCTATTGTAACTCGCAAAGTATCATTCTCACCCAAGAATCCATGATTCAAATGATCTGGAAGTGACTTAAGCTCCAAGGTATGGCTTTCATCACAGAAGGAAGAAGTTTTTCACTAGATAAAGGCAATTCAATGTACGAAACATCATACCTATTTGTGGTGATAGCTATAGTCTCATCCTAGATTGTCACAGCTTCCTCCACTTCTTTAGACACTTGTATCAGCTTTCTTGGTTCTTTGAAACTTTCTATCCTTATGTGTTCACTAATAGCAACATCCACTTTATTCTTGCAAGTTAACTCAAAACATTGTTGTGACAAATAATCAATAACATCAACTGCAAAAACAGAATGTAAGTCATTAGAGTACCTCATTGTCTCAAAAATATTGAAACGAATCACCTCGCCATCGAATTCCAAGGTGAGAGTGCCATCATGAACATCAATCTTAGTTCGAGCAGTTTTCAAGAATGGTCTCACCAAAAGAATTGGTGTTGGATTAGGAGATGTCTCATCCTCCATTTCAAGAACATAGAAGTCTGCTGGGAAAACCAATTGATTTACTGCACAAGCACATCTTCCACAACTCCCTTGGGATATGCATTAGAACGATCAGCAAGTTGAATGGTAATACCAGTTTCCACAAAAGGTCCAAGATTTAAAGAAGCATAAATAGAATATGGCATGATGTTAATAAATGCTTCTAAATCGAACGTAACTCTTTCAAACTTGTTTTACCAATGGTGCGTGTAATGGTGAACGTACCTGAATCTTTGTATTTCGGAGGAATTTTTCCTTGTAAAACAGCTGAAACATTTTCCCCCACACTTACTTTCTCATTTCCTTTTAACTTCCTCTTGCTGGTGCATAACTCCTTGAGACATTTTGTATAACAAGGTACTTGCTCGATAGCATCCAGAAGTGGTATATTTACCTCAATTTTGGGAGAAGTTTCCAAGATTTTCTGTTCTTGTTCCTCCTTCTTCGATTTTGCAAATCTACTAGGAAAAAGTGGAGGAGTAACATATGAAGGAATGGGAGTTATCGGATTTACCTGAGAAGTCAATGTTTTGTTCATGATGGAAGTGGTGTCATCTCCTTCATCAGTTTGTGATTTCCTTGGCAAGACATCTAATTGCTCTCCATTTCGTGAAGTTATTGCACTAGCAGTCTCTCTTGGATTGATCACCGTTTGAGAAGATAATTTTTCTGAGTCTTGGCCCTCAAATTTGCTCATGCTAGTAGCCAATTTTCCCATTTGATTTGCCAGGTTTTGGATACTTGCCCCAGTTTCCTGCTGGAATTGCATTGTGTTAGTGGCAAGTGCATTAACAATGTCCTGGAGAGAC
This sequence comes from Boswellia sacra, assembly GCA_013180625.2. NCBI lineage: Eukaryota > Viridiplantae > Streptophyta > Magnoliopsida > Sapindales > Burseraceae > Boswellia > Boswellia sacra. Next base: position 277,040 of record SNVD02013908.1, read on the forward strand.
ATACCTGAGTTTTGTGAAGCTGGTTGCGGTGCTGGATGTGGCATTGGTGGTGGTTGCATTTGAAAAGGTTGCTGCACTCTAGGTTGATTGAAACCTTGTGGCCGATTTGGTATCACATTTGGAGTGATTGGTTGATGATTCCAGTAACTGAAATTATGTTGATCTTCCCATCCAGCATTGTAAGTGCTAGAGAAAGGATCATACCATTGCCTCGTTTGTCCTGGAAATCCACCCATGGCATTGGCTTGTTCCATATATTCTTCTTGTAAAGTTGGATACATGTCGATTGGATGCTCCATCGTAGAATATACCCTACATTCATAAGATTTTTGCATATCTCCTACAGCCATGTTTTCCACAAGAGAGGTTAGCTCATTAAGTTGTTGTTCAATGTTCGGAGTGCTTACCTCATTTACTCTCCATGGTACTTGTGGCTCAAATCCGCTACTGAATTGATAGAAGTTTACTGCCATATTGTCTAAACACAAACAATCAGAAAAGAAAAACAAAGAAAATATGAATCAACAATGAAAACAAAATAACAAATCGATTAGAAAATCAATCCCCGGCAACGGCGCCAAAAACTTGATGCGTTCGAAACTAGCAAGTATACTAGTCGCACAAGTAATAAAGTGATAAGTAAGATATCGTTCCCACGAGGATTGATTCTAATTGAATTTGTTATTTCCAGCAACAATAAACTAAACAGGGGGGATTTTTGTTGAATGATTTACTAAATGAAATAAGAATGCAAGTAAAGAATAACAAAACAGAAAGTAAATTTGAATGAAAAATCAATGGGAGAAAGCTGGTTAAGGGATCCTTCTCTACCACAAGATATGGATTTGCGAATTAATTGTAGAATTGTCATCTAATTACAGCATTGAAGTTATCAACCGTAGATAATAACAAGCTCTATTACCCCAATCTTTCCTTACTTTGTTGTTAAATAAAACAAGCTCTTTATTTAATCTCTATCCATTAAACAACCTAGAACAAGCTCTCTGAGTTTAATTCAATGGATGCATTATGATAAGAAAGATAGGTTGATCTAAGCAATAAACACACAAGCTCGGATTATTTAACTTAGGTTATATTCTCCAATTGTAATCTCTGATCACAATTTTGCTACTAATGATTAGAAATTCAAGACAATTACGGATCAAGATTTCTAGTCTAGCAATAAATCACAACCAGATTATATTCAGTTGGCCACTCAAATACAATCAGCAAGCAATCATAAGCATTAAATATGGGAGAATACAAGCAACTTCAATTAGAGAATTGGATAACAATTCCTTACACAATCAACTTACAAAAACCATATCAGGGGCTTTGAAATCACCCTCAACCAATTCAGATTCAGTTACACATGTTTAAGAACGTGGTAAATACAATACAACATGGAGACATTCCAGAAAATGAAAGGGAAGGGAAAAACTTAGCAAATTTGATGTAATTCTCTTTGGATTGTAGTTCTTCCTCTTTCCAAGCTTCCTTTCTCCTTCAAGAACTCCAAGAGATGAAAGAATTCCAGAGCTGCAGCCTCCACCACGTTCTCCCCTCTTCAAGTTATCAAAATAAAACCCTAAAATGTGTTTAAATACTCTGCTACAGTGAATTGCTACAGTGCCCCGTATTATACATGCTACAGTGACTTGTGGAATTATATTTCTATACATCTCACACTGTTTTGATTACAACTTTTGGTACACTGAATGGATTTATAAACCGTAAATTTCTCCAGAAAATAGACTTCGAGAGCTTTCCAACAGTATATAATATGTCGTCGGGTTCATTGTATATCAATACAATTAAATCCGAGAAGATCACTGACTAGCAGAGGTGAAAATGAAGAGTTTTACTCCATTTTTGTGCAAGTTGCTCCAAAACTCCTACAAACATCAAAACACACAAAAACATAAAAATACCACGGAATATAGCAAAGAAATATGGACGAATTGATATAAAAGTAATACATAAATAGACACCTATCAAGCTTTAATCAAGAAAACTTCTTATGAACTTTAGAAAGGAAGAAAACCCAACATTGGATTTTTTAAAGTTTTTGGATGTAAATGTTTTATTTTAAACACCAAGGATAACCTTGAAAATTTTGATGCAAAAGCCGATATTGGAATTTTTTGTTGGCTACTCCAACCACAGTAAGGCATATAGAGTTTTTAACAAAAAGACTCTTACTATTGAAGATTCTATGCATGTTGAATTTGATGAAACTAATGTGATTTCTTCCAAGAATTTAGATGATGATATTGTTGAGGTAGAAAAGTAAATCAAGGAATCAAGGCTTAATGAAAAGAGTCAAGATGAATTACAACTTCAACAAGAAAAGCTTGAGAAAGTAATTGATTCTTCCCAAGAATTATCAAAAGAATAGAGGTACGCGAAAGCTCACCCTAAAGATCTCATTATTGGTGAACCATCATAAAGTATGAGAATTAGATCTTCCTTTAGGAACTTTTGTAATCATTTTGCATTTGTCTCTTAATTTGAACCAAAATCTTTTAAAGAAGCCGAAAATGAAGAAAGTTGAATTTTGGCTATGCAAGAAGAATTAAACCAATTTGAGACAAATCAAGTTTGGAAATTAGTCCTTAGACCCATATATGACTAAACCCCTTAGTCAAGATAGATTTTGCATAATTAGAAGAGAATTAGGCATGTTGGATATGTCTTAATTTTGCTTTTATATGATAATCTTTAAATGATAGCATATGTTAGGGGGGAGAATATATTTAGGGGGAGTAGTTAATTTGATTACATCTTTTTGATGATAACAAAAGGGGGAGAAATTGTTGGATTGCTTATATTCATAACGAGTGCCGTCTTTTATATTCATAACGTAGATTGCTTATATTCATAACGAGTGCCATCTTTTTGTTTGTTCTTGATTTTGTTTTCATTCTTGATTTTAGATATTATTTTAAAGCAATCAATGGTTTGTCATCATAAAAAAGGGGGAGATTGTTAGCCCTAAGGCTACATGATAATTTTGATGATAACAATACACATTGATTCATAAGGTGTTACTAATATGTTTACTTATGTGCAAGAATAAGATTCAATGAAATATTTGTAAAATCAAGAAAACGCTTATTAAAATGAAGTGTTGAAGCTAAGGAGAAGACTACATGTTAAAGGCACCAAAATTTAAGAACAATGTTTGATTCAAGGAATGTAACACATGAGCAATGTTCAATCAATTGGTCATATATTTCTTTACAAATATCCAAATAATGTGATTCTTGAGCCTTTGGAAATCTTACTCAATTTATAACATTTCATATGTTTTAAAGAAATTCAAATTTCAAGTGTAAGGTTGTCCAAATCATCATGCAAGTTGAAAGACAAATGGAAGCAGCTGACATGAGCACTGAATACTCCTTTAGACATATCTTGAGCTAGAAAAATCAAAATGACTTGATTCTTGCAGCATTGGAAATAGGACTTAATGAAGAACATTTCATATGTTTTGAAGAGATTCAAATTTCAAACGGAAGGCCGACATAATTGACATGCAATTTGGTGGACTGACACAAAGAAGAAAAATCAACTCATTTGAGTACCGAATGATGTTTTGTCCATATCTTGAGCTAGAAATATCCAAATGACTTGATTCTTATGGCATTGGAAAGATAATTCAATGGATCAGATTTCATATTCTTTGAAGAAATTCAAATTTCAAACAGAATGCCGGCATAATACACATGCAAGTCGGTGGACTAACACATGGAAGAAAAATCAAGTCACATGAGCACCGAATGGTGTTTTGGCCATATCTTGAGCTACAGATATCCAAATGACTTGGTTCTTGATGCGTTGGAAATCTTATTCAAATGTGCAGATATTTTATGTCTTGCAGATTTTCATATTTCAAATGAAATATTGACAAAAATACCAGACAAGATTACGGTTTTTATGGTGGGCAGAAACTTTGGAGTTGGTGTCTTCACTTGACTAAGTTCATCCCATTTGCCTATAAAAGGAGCCCTTCTCCCATACATTGAAGTAGAGCAAGAGAAGTATCTATCAAGCAAAGAAACAAGAGAAATATCAAGTCTAGAGAGCTTTTATATTCTTTATCTACTCTTGAAGAGAGTTATACTTTTGTTGTAAAAATTATCTTTGTTCTTGTATTGTGGTGAGAGTGAGATATTCTTGTAAATGATAATAGTTATCCTTGAGAGAACTCTTGTTGTGTGTTATCAAGAGTTGAAGGAAGTTGCCTTGGTGAGGTTGTTCATCAAGAAGAACTCTTGGTGTGGTGTTATCAAGGGTTGAGGAAAGTTGCCTTGGTGAGGTTGTTCATCAAAAAGAACTCTTGGTGTGGTGTTACCAAGAGTTGAAGAAAGTTGCCTTGGTGAGGTTGTTCATCAAGAAGAACTCTTGATGTGGTGTTATCAAGAGTTAAAGGAAGTTGCCTTGGTGAGGTTGTTCATCAAGAAGAACTCTTGGTGTGGTGTTATCAAGGGTTGAAGAAAAAAGTCTTGGTGAGGTTGTTCATTAAACAAGTTGTAAAGATTTCTACAACTTAGTGGAAAGCCTAGCTTGTGGAGCTAGGAGCCCGTGGACGTAGGCAAGGTTTGACGAACCACATAAATTGAGTTTGCACTCTCTCTATCCCTATCTCTTTATATTTAGTTGCACTTGTGATTGTTCTTTATTGCTATTCTCTTGATTGCATTCTATTTTCATCTTCTTCATCTTTATTCTCAAAGAAAGAGTTAAATAATTTTTAACTTTCAAGAAAAGTTTTCTAAATTCGTTTTTATAAATGAAAACCCAATTCACCCCCCCTCTTGGGTTGTCATACCTGGGTCAACACTTTTCTGGTATTTAAATTTTTTATTAATTACTATGATTAGCTTAGGTATAATTAAGAGATAATTATGTCATGTTTAGTTTAGGAATAGTTTAATAAATTATGCCATATTTAGCTTAAGAATAGTTAATTAGTGGTCTAATTATGCAGGCTTAGTAATTAATCATATGATATTTAATCGTCAGTTATTTATGATATAACTTAGTTAATGATCAATCTCATGCTTAATTTAGATTTTATTTATTGTGCTTATCAACGCCTTTATTCGATAACGAAGGGATGATTTGAGACCCCCACATATTGTAATAATTTATTTTATCGCAGTTATTATGAGAAACTGTTGTAATCCTCATTCTCTTCCCCCATGTCTAATGGAAATGTTATCAATTCTCCTTTCTATGTATGTATATAAACTATCAACAGCTCACATATAATAAATAGATAAAAGCAATTTTGTATATAATAAAACTTAGCATCCAAAAAATATAACATTAGTGACCTAGAATCTAGAACTCAGTAAACCCATAGTGGAGGCCAAGCTAATGTCTAGGCGGGTGTCACCCGTACCTAACTTTCAGAATCTGTTCTAAAGGGTTGATGGATAGTTACGTCCAAAAGCAAAGGATCGACTATCGTCATCCAAAACTTTTCTCATGGTTATTTACCTGACTGGCACTTCGACTTTTTCTCTAAGTCTTGTCTTCATGACCTGACCCGTACGGCCCTCTAGGTGAACGAAAGGGAGTCCACGGGGGAACTGAGTGTGAGAGGCCATACACAATAAGCTTTTTCATAAATTGTTCATTATTACCTATAAGGACAACATCATCAACATAAATTAACATTACTGTTAAAATATTATTTTTGGAATAAAGAAATAATGATGAATTAGATTTGCTATGAACAAAGTTGATATGAAGAATAAATTGAGATAATCTATCAAAGTGTGCCCTTGGTGCTTATTTAAGCCCATAAAGCAATCTATTTAGCTTTCACACATCATCTGGAAACTTTTGATTCTTCAATATATACAGTTTCCTTGAGATATCGATGCAAAAAGGCGTTTTTGACAATGAGTTATCTCATTTTTCAATTAAATGAGACTACAAGAGCGAGAATATATAAGTCGTATTGTTGTAGCCTTCACCACGAGACCAAATGTTTCCTTGTAATCTAATCCTTGAACTTGCATATATCCTTGTGTGACTAAACGAGCTTTAAATCTCTCTACTGATCCATCTTTACTTCGCTTGACTCTAAATATCCATTTTGAGCCAATAATGTTTATGTTTTGAGGTTGATGCAATAAACACTGAGTTTGATTATCATGTAGTGCTTTTATTTCCTCTTTCATTACATCGTGCCATTAAGGCATTTGAAGAGCTTGTTTGTATGACTTTAGCTCTTCATGAAAGTCCATTATAAGAGCCTTATGTTGTTTTCTTTCTCGTAATTTTTGTATTTCGACAGCAAGTTGAGGATCAAGATTTGGATTCTCCTTTAGTCTTTTTCGAGTGACCATAATATGTTTATTGCTTCCTGATTGTATGCTTCCTGCATCAATATTTGGAATGTTCAAGTCTCTCTCATGTAAAGTTGAGCTTCCATGAATGAATCTTGCTTATTCTGATATTCAATAGCTTTCAATGATTGACTGAAATTTTTATCTATAGAAACATTATCAATCACATTAGTAATATTTTCCTCAATCAAAGAAGTTTAAGTTGATAGTTCATGATTTTTCAAATTTTGTTCTTTCTGAATAATCTCCAAATCTGGTTGGAGATTAACATTAATAGCACATTCACTATCACACCAAGTGTTTAAGTGGGTTTTCCTTGCTTGAACATGTTCCATTTCTAACTTCATAGGACTATGTTTTTTAGTCCAAGTTTCTATTTCAGGATAGGTAACTATTTCAATATTTCCCTGCAAAATATTTTCTTTGTTAGAAGCAAATAGAAACACACTTTCATAAAAAATAACGTGCCTTGAAATGTAAACCTTATTGGTTGAAAAATCTAAACACATATACCCTTTGTGTATAAGATTGTACACTATAAAACACAAGGGTATGTCTTTTTTGAAAACTTATTCTTTCCATAGTCCTTCAAATATGGATAGCACCTCTAACCAAAAATTCTTAAACCACTATAAATTGGATTTCTTTTAAACAACTTGAAAAAATGAGTCTCTAGCTTTAGAGAATTTGATAGCATTCTATTAATCAAATGTGCAGAAGTTAAAAATGCATCTACCTAATATTTCATAGGTAAATTAGCTTGAAAAAGTAATGTCAAACATGTTTCAACAATACGCTGGTGTTTCCTTTCGACAACACCATTTTGTTTAGAGGTATGAGGATACCTTATTTTGCGTAAGAGCTTGATGCTCCATCTCTTCAAGTGTGTACAAGCGACCTGTTTTATGCCCCTTGGCCAAGATCTTATGCTACTTGTCCTCAACATTGAAATCATTAGAGGCAAATTTTATAGAACAAGCATTATCAAAAGTAATTTGTCCAACATAAATTAAATTTCTCTTAATCTCAGTAACACCTAATACATTTTTAAGATCTAATGTACCATGCTTAGTTCTAACTTTCCCTTCACCTATATGAGAAATTCTAAGACTGTCACCATTTCCAACATATATAGAATCTTTCCTCTATATGGCATAATTGTAAAAATTTTACTCGGATTATTGACCATGTGAGTAGTAGCTCTTGAATCAGCGTAAAGGGTTGCATCATTGCTTTCCTCGTTCAAATGAATTACTACTAATACTTTAGGAATGTCTTCAGATTGATAAGAATGGTCAAAACGATTTCAACATCTATTGCTGAGTAGTTTGCTTCATTACAAATTTGGCAAACAATAATGTCATCTTTCTTTTGTGTTTGTGGTTTATGATGATTTCCTTATTGCCATTGAGATGTTATGGCATTTTTGTTGTTGTGGCCTTAGCTATTTTGATTGCCATAACGTCTAGTTAGGGTAAAACCCCTTCCCCGCTAGTTGAAGTTGATATTAGCAAGGTTTTTCAATTGGCTTATGGACTTGGTACAAAATCTATAGATTTTAGAATTGCTATGTTGGCAAAACCTTTATCTACTTACCACCAGTTTGTGTTATCATTTCAAGCTCATGAATAAATGCTTGTCAATGATTCTGAAGAGAAATCATCCCAAATGATTCATGAACATGTTTTTCTTGGTCAACGAGGAAGAGGCCATAGAGGTGGTGGCCACATTAAGAGGAAGATTTCCCTTTTTGAAGGACATAAGGGTGTCAGTAAGAACAATTTCTTTTTCCTTTGTGATGGGAAGAAGTTCTTGTTTTGTTGATTTCCATACCTTATATGTAGCTTATATATCCTCTAATTGTGCAAGCACTTCTGGTTTAATGATTCCTAATAACCAAGTAATTAATTAGTAGGCCATCATTGTTCATCCCAGTGAGATATTTAGGATTCAAAGTGGTCTTTCCATCTTCTCCAACTATCTCCTTCTTTAGTGCATCGCTTACGGTTACGTGGTGCTCCATTTCAATGGTTTGGATAAAAGGCTTCGCCTGTGACCGCCAAAGCAAAAAGTTAAGAGGATTTGTGTTTAAAAGTAATGAGGCTAGAGCTTCGGTGAAACGTTTGAATGGGCAGGGTAGTTTCACCAATGTTATTGATAACAATAGCAAATGAGGCCATGGGTGTTGTGTGTTCTCTGAATCTCCTATGAAAGGCTCTGACACCATAAGAGTTTTAGAGAAACTGAATAATTCTCATTCCATGAAATTACAAGGTACAATGACTTCAATTTATTTACACATTCATGAGAGAAGAAGAAAGCGACTGAAGGAAATAATTTAAATGGTCTAATTAAGTACGGCAAAGGTAATAAGATCATAAGGTTAATTTCTCTTGATCCTTGACTTTGTAAATTCCTTTGAAATAGCCAAATATTTAACTCTGTTATTGAGATCAAAATCAAAACTCTCACTTGCTGGCTGCTTAGAATTATGTGGGATCATACTAGCTTGAAGACTTCCATTTGATTCACTATTTTTCTTTTCACTTGTAATTCCAATTGTTACTGGTTTCCTTGGAACGATAACTCAACTAGCCATCTACTTCAGACATCTTAGAGAATGATTCTTCTTTAATAAAAGAGTAAATATTAAATAGCAAGCCAACTGGGCAGGCATTGATGTAACTATGAAAGTAGAATTTTATATCCTATTCAGTAAAAAGGTAAAACTTAACTGAGTAACGCAAAAAAAATTAGTTCAATTTGGGTTCTAAAAAGAGTAAATAATTCCAAAAGAATGCAAGGTTTTGATGTTACCATTCAAAGAAATCTTTTTGTCGGGCATAATGATATGATGGAACAGAACAAGATCATAACCCTAGGTAAATACCAATTCACTGACATCTTTTTGAGTAGGCCTTGGGCATTTTCCATCTTAAGCCCGATCTTATATATACGACTTCAAGATAGGTAGGCCATATCGCACTAAACTAACCAAGGCCCATATTGTAAAAGTTTTTTCAACAAGCTTTGACTAGTAAGTTAATAAAATAAATTTTATTTGATGTAAAATAGAAATTTACCCTCGTCACAAAACCTTTATAAAGTAGAGAGAGAGAGAGAGAGAGGGAGGCATTCAAAAGGAAGCTTTTAGATGACAAATTGGTAATAAGTCTCTTCTCTTTCTCACTCAATTTTTCATTTAATATCATTAATGATTTTCTAAAAACTTTGACTCCCGTGAACCTTATCACATCGATTCTCATGTTAGCCTTATCTTGTATAATCTTTTTCTTCCTCTTCCTCTTTCTTTTCCTCTGGAAATTGTTTTAGTTGTTTGTGTTTTCTTTTTTCTTTGCTTATTTTATATTGTGGTCACTATGCTTTTTCTCAACAATGAATCTTTTCTTTTCTTTCACCTCTGCCTCTTTGAAGCCCTTGCCATCGGAGCCACCCTGACTTCAGATTGAATGATATTTATTGTCTTATTTCTCATAGGCATGTCAGTTATCAATATTGTTTCATTGAGGACTATCATCCACGTTTATAAAATTTATTTCAAAATTTTCATATCTAAAAATACATATTTTTTAATACATTTAAATTCATATTAATTATATATCATTTTTTAAATTTAAAAAAATTTAAAATCAACCCCTTATTCTTTTCTAATTTTAAAAACAAAAAATTTAAATATACAAACAAACAACAAAAACTTTATCTTACATGCATGTTAAATACATAACATAACATCATAAAAAAGAGTCTTAATTGTAAGATTGAAACAGAAAAATAATTACCTGGAGTAGTCATCATCACTATGGAAGTAGCGACGCCTAGCCATCGATCTACTCTTACTGGCAATTTCATTTCAGACTGTATCACCGTCATTCTCTCACTCTTAATGACTGAAAGAGCCCATCTTCTGATATGACAATGAGAGAGAAATTTGTTAATATTATATATATCAAATCGCAAACTTAATAATATAATTTATTTATAAGTGTAAAAGCAATAAATCTTTTTACATAAATTTTTAAATATAAAAATGACAAAAATTTATTGTTTTACAAAATTTAATAATTTTATAAAATTTAATAATTAAGGTAATTAATAAATTAATAATTTTAATATTAATTATTAAATTTGATAAAATTAATAATCATAAAATTATATTAATAAATTATATAAAAAATTAAATTAAATTATCATTTTTATATCCAATTACATTTTATCGTATATCAATATTATTTCAGTAATTTAGTTTCCTTTAATTGCAAAAACTGAACAATATAGAGATTTTTACGAGAAATTAAATTTCCAAGGAAGAATATATTAATATATCTTCGGATAATTTAGCATTTTTTGGGTATCATCTCATCGATTATTATCATACTGTTACCGTGTCATAATTATGCAAAATTTGTGTATGATCTCAAGACTTGAAAGAAGAAACTGGAACTCGGATAGGATGCCTGATATGTAGAGAGTTTGGAGAGATATCTCTTAAAAGATAAAAAGACAGTTTTGTTGCATTTGGTAAGAAAATCGTGGGTTGCTCATGAGAATGGTAATAGTAACCCTAAAACGAATACAAAAAGACTATACATATTAGCTATCGCTTAGCTTTCAGAATGAAAAAGAGTTGGTCATAATGTTGAATTATCCATTTCACTCCAAGAAGGACCTGAAATGACAGACCAATCACCAACCCAAACCCAATAGAGCAAAGTTAAATCCAACTTCACGCCTCACAATCAACCCTTCTTCTTCTTGTCATTATAGCCAAAAACACACCCAACCCACCCGGGCTAGACACAGCCCCAGTTGCTACAAGCAAAGAAAGAGAAATGAGGAGATTGAATATATACTTGATTGTGAATTTTGCATGGCTCAAGAAAACCCTAGCCATCATAGAGATAGAGATAGAGATAGGCGCATGTAAGCAAAGGCTAATGGCTGAGCCTGAGATTGAAATTATTAGGGTAAAAGCGTTGCAAGGACTATTCTCATATCTGTTAGATATGGATCTTGGTCCTTGAAACTCAAACTCAAAAGCCTCCTCTTTCGTCGTAGTTAATGCTTCTGCCCCTGAGTCACCTCTAGGTTAATGCACGTTCCTATGATGGCCCATTTCTATTGCAGGGAGAAGGCTCAATGTGCTCAGTAGGTTTGTTAATGGGCGGAAGCCCAATGCCGACATTCTAGAATCCAGAGTCAACAAATCGCATTATGATGGGTGCTGCTCGGACAACGGGAGATTTTAGAGAAAGCCAGTGACTAGTGAGAATGCAAAATGGCAGCGGTTTTGGTTTTCCTTTTGATGTTTATTGTTTATAATACTTAGGTGATTAACTTGAACGGAGCAAGCAAGGCACGCAAGAGAAAAAGACACTTGAATTGGATGTGTTGTATGGCTTGGTGAAATTGTAGCATTACTGTATATATATACAGTGAACTATAAATTCATAAAAATAAGCAATATCCCTCAACAAAGGAGAAAGAAATCGTGTAGTGTTTTCTTAAGCTTCTTTGTTAATACTAAAACAACTATACATGTTATTTCATACAAATCAAATAAAATTTGCCTATTACGAAATTTTTTATTTTTATTTTTTATCCTTTTATGTGTTTTCAGCATTGAGCATTAATTGTTTGAGTCATGAATATGAAATTTGGGTCAATATCTTGGAGTTGGTGATGGTTGGCAATAGATAACTTAAAATATCCATCTCCATCCCTCCTCACATCCAATTTAATCTACCAAAATCGTTTGATGATGTAAAGTATTGATAATGGAACATAATTTTGTACAACTTCATCGCCAATGATTCGGTAATTGCTTAACGATGCTCTTACATTTGCAAGCTCTTCTTTGTGCCCTGGCTAGATAATGAAATAATCACAATAAATAAGCATGGTTCTGGGTTAATTTGTCCATCAACTTTATAACAAAGTGAACATGTGATGCCATAAAAGCTGAACCGAAACTTTAAATTCAAAATGGTAGAGCACGCAAGCAGTTCGAGGTTGAATTTGAAGAGTCGTTAACCAAACCAAACGTCTAGTAGCAGGTCAAAATATGAAATTGCCATTTTGAGCTTAAGTTCCAAATGCACTTGCTGTAGGCAAAAACCAAGCAGAGGTTTGATTCCAAATTCTCCACCATTCCCTTAAAGATGGGAAACAAAAGAGAGACGACACTAAGGCTTGATATACCAGTAAGCAAAATTGGTGAAACATCTGAGATCTGCACTACCTTCAACTCTGCCCACGAGTAGACAGCTGACATTAATATGTTGCAGTCTTTTCAGGTACAAAAGGCTGATCACCCACTCCCAAGCTCCTGCAAGCCTATGTTTTACCTATAGTTTCCACACAAAACGGATATTTGATTATCATCATCGATTAAAGGAAACCATGTTTTTGGCTTATTTGAAAACGACGGATCTTGATTTCTGAAAGGCCTGTTTCTTTCTTTGTCTGTGTCTCCCATCTCCTGGAATCCTCATTCTCCTCGTTCACTAGGCCATCATAAACCACGAGCCTATATATTAGTTATAAATAATCAAGGATACGTAACTTGTTCTATGCTTTTTTTTTACAAAATAATTTTACAAAATTCAATATTTAGAGAGGCATTGTTTTTCTTTCTAGAATTTGAATAACTTCAAATTAAACTAAAATTTGAATAATCTTGAATATATAAATCTGAATAATATATTTAATTTTTTATTTTAATATCTAAATTAAAATATTTGAAAACTAACAGTTTTATATATATATCCTTATTTATATATAAATTATTTTTATATATGATTTTGTTAATATAATAATAATAATAAATATTTACATATCAAAATTTATTATGAATTTAATTATACATGTATATAATTAAGTAAAAAAAAGTTATTTTTTCAAAAGAATTTGATATACAAATAAGATAAATAATCATAAAATAATTTTAAAAATATATAAAAAATTATAATATAAAATTATAAAAAAAGTTTCAAAATAATATAAAAATTGATCATAAATAAATTTTATCAAAACATTTAAGAGAATTAAAAGGTAATAAATGATTTACACATTTGTATTCAGATTAAATATAAAAATTTGAATATTTTTTTATCCAGATAAAAAAGTTTTATATTAAGTTTTCAATCAAAAAATTAAATATTATAACAAGATATTTAGAGAATAAATTAAATTCACATTCTAAATTAAAAAAAAAAACCAATCATCTCGTAGTCATTTTAAATTTGCTCTCACAATGTATAGTTTATTTTGAAAAGTCAATATTTAGTAGAGGACAAGAAAATAAGAAAATTTGTATTTTTTGGGGTGGGGGGTGGTGATGCTGGGGCTGAGTGCTCATCCACATTCATTAATTCCCAAATATTTCAATCTTGTAGCAATCATTTTCGTCAAAGTGCAATAATTTTTTTTTGGTTATTTCACGCTCATGGTCGATTCAAATAACCACTTTATATAACCCGTAGTTGGAAAACGGCCGGCTTGATTTATCGATGAATGAAATTTTGATAAAATAAATTTAATTTTATAACTTATGGATAACGAACCGTTGTCAATTTAATTTTATAATTTTATAGTTTAATGAGCTATTAAAAAATTAATTTATAGATTAATAAGCCTTTAATCAACAGTTATAAATTTTTATCCTTTATTGATATAGACTTTCTTCTCTTTTAATATATAGAAATGAAAGCTTTTTTATCTTCTAGGAGATATAGGAAAAGAAAAATAATTTCATTCTTGTAGTTTTCTCTCTAGATTTATTAGGATTATTGTTTAGAATAATAGGGTTCTTGCACTTATGATTTATCAAAAACAATTTTTTACCTGTCTGATTTCTGTTATATCCTAAAGACAGGTATTGTTTAATCTAAAACGTCTTTGATGAGAGATGAATATATTTTAAAAAGATCGTATGATACACGAACTTTGATTTTGTGATTAATCTATTGTGATTTTGTTATTGTGCATGAGTTTTTCTATGCTAACAAGTGTAACTTGTGAAAGCTTTTTCTTATTTATTATTGCTATTTATTTATGTCATAATATTTTATCAAATCAAATGACATAACTACATAGTTATTTTTATGTGTATAATAATCTTAAAAATTTCATCTATTGACCATTAAACTTTTCACTTTTCAAAATAGCTTTCTATTTCTAAAAGAAACCTTCTTATTTTTATATTTTAAATACACTTGTTAAAAATGCTAATAGAATTCGACCAATATTTATTGATTTTATTGAACTTTTTAATGAGATAAGTATGAGGTAAATTAATATATTTTAAGTATTTATTGCGTAGGCTTGCGGCTCGTACCACCCAGGACACATGCACTTTGGGATTTCAAGATCCACGCTCAGCCAGATTTCTAGCAATACCACTAAAAGATTTCCTCTGTTGATGCTTGAAATATGAGTAATAGCAAAACATTTCAAAGAGTGTTAGAAGTGCCGTTATATGCATATAAATTTGTTATGTTATCATAAGATTAGTCAATATAAATGTGTCAAATATACGACTTCAATTAGAAATATAATATTAAATTATCAAATAACACATTTTCAATCGATTTATTTTAGATATATTAAAGAATCAAATAACAAAATAAATAATATATAGAAAAATATAAAAATAAGTTAAAAGAGTTTAGCCTGTACTATAAGAGACACGCATTTAAATCTTCATCCTAAAGCCAAAAATTCTTCTCTTTCGTATAGATGAAAAAGTGTCCTCAAGAGTTATAATATATAATATAAAAGCTCTCAATCACTCTTTTTTATGAGTGCGATTACAAAAAGAATATGAATCAGTTTATAGAGATGTAATTACAAAAATTGTAAAACTTAGAAATGGAAAAATAAGAGAGTGATGGCTTGATAACAAGTGTGCGTGATTGAACCTCAAAACCTCTTTATATGCTAGTGTCATAAGCTTTGTAACCTATAAAATTATTAGTTATGTTATAATGTGCTTAATAAATTATGTAATTTATAAATGAAATAAATTTTATAACTTATGCATAATTATAATTTTTTAATTTATAAACTCAAAACTTTTTATCCAACACATTCTACTCTTAGAAGTGGACTGATAGCCCTAGACCCAAATAATTTATCATTTAAAAATAAAATGTAAATGTAACGATGCCATGGGTCTCATATTTTTGTTGACTGCGGTCACTTGGACGAGTTCAAAGGAAGGTGTTTTATGTGCGCTCTTTATTCTTGCGAGTACTCGCTGCTTCTTTTTGTATCAATGTCCGCCAATGTTTTTATTTTTATTAATTTTAAATATTTATTTAACAATGAGAGTTATGATATTATATTGGACGGATTTAAGTTTGGATATTTTAATGAAAAATGAAATATTAAATTCAAAATTCTAAGGCGCGAAAAAAAGTGAATAGTACGGGCATGTGAGGTAATAATTCTCATATCCATCAAAGTCTTATCATCCTTATTGGTTAAGCTGAAATCGCTCCATAAAATCCGAGTTACGGCTTTGCTAGATAATTAATTGTGAGAAATAAGGCATGTCAGTTGTCAATTGTCTTATACAGTAATATCATCAACATTTGTATAGTTTAAAATATTTAATAATATATAAATAATTTATTAATATTATATACGTCAAATTACAAACTTTATAATATGATTTATTTATATAAGTAAAAAGAGAATAAACCTTTTCACGTAATTTTTTAATATAAAACTAATATAAATTTATTAATATATAAAATTTGATAATTAAGATAATTAATAAATCAATAACATTGAATAAAATTTTTAATTTTCAATCTTAATTATAGAATTTGAGAAGACCAATAATTATAAGATAAAATTAAATAGAGATTGAGATTAAAATATGTTTTTCTAATATAAAATTACTTTTTATCATATATTAATATTATCTTCGTAATTTATTTTGCTTTAA
The DNA here is from genome assembly GCA_013180625.2 of Boswellia sacra. NCBI lineage: Eukaryota > Viridiplantae > Streptophyta > Magnoliopsida > Sapindales > Burseraceae > Boswellia > Boswellia sacra. The sequence continues at coordinate 293,378 of SNVD02013908.1, forward strand.
TTACAAAAAATGAATAATATATAAAGATTTTTCTGCACAATATAAAAGCATTAAGAGAGTATTTATTTATGTATTTTGATTTTTTATTTTTAAATTAAAAAAATATATGATTAATTTTGATTTTTATAATTTTAAAAATATTATATTATTGATATTTATTTAAATATATTAATAAATATACTTTTTAAAAAAATAAAATTTTGAAAAATGAAAACAAGCACCTTATAAATTTACAAATAAGAAAATGAATATATCTTCAGATAATTGAGCTATTTTTTGGTATGATCCCATCAATTATTACCATACGATACTGATACCGTGTTAAAATTATGCAAAATTAGTACCATAGAGGGATATTTTAACAAATTCATATTCACTCTCAAGTTCTTGAGCGAAAGAAGAAACTGAAACTCGGATATGGTACTACTACGTAGAGTCTGGAGAGCTATAACTCGAAAGATGACAAAACAGTTTGCTGCGTTTGGGAAGAAACTCTTGGATTTCTACGAGAATCGTAATAATAAACCCTACTATCGTATAAAAAAGAAGCTAGCTAAATGTCAGAATGAAAAAGAATTGGTCATCATGCTGAACGTCCATTTCAATCCAAGAATGACCTGAAATGACAGACCAACCACCCAAGCCAACCCAAATGGAGCAAAGTCAAATCCAACTTCGCGCCCTACTGTCAGCCTTTCCTTATCGTTCTTGTATCATTGTAGCCAAAAACACACCCCACCAGGGCTTGACACAGCCCCGTTTGCTACAAACAAAGAAAGACAGAGAAACGAGGACATAAGGGTACTTGATTGTGAATTTTGCATGGCTCAAGAAAACCCTAACCATCATAGACATAGAAATACAGATAGACATAGACTTATGTAAGCAAAGGCCAACGGCTGGCCTGAGATTGAAATTATTAGGGTAAAAGCGTTGAAAGGACTATTCTAATATCTGTTTGATATGGATGAAAGTCCTTGAAACTCAGTAAGTCTCCTTGTTTCGTTGTAATTAATGCTTCTCCCCTAGGAGTTCCTTCAGCACCTCTTGGTCAATGCACGTCCCGTGTCACTGTTTTCACGTGGACACACGTATGCACTCTACTGTAGTATAGATTTCAAGACAAGAATTGAAAAACTTTGGGATTTGACGTGACAAATTACGATAATTCCACCTTACTGTAGAAAAGATTTGAAGACAAGAATTAAAAAACTTTGAGATTTGGTGTCACATAATATTATAATTCAAATTTTTTTAAAATATATCCACTAATCAGTAAGAGTTGTTAGTATTTTTAAAAAATAATTTTAAAAAATAATATATATTTTTAATATATTTAAATTAATATAAATTATATTTTATTTTTAAAATTAATTATATTTTTTAAAATTTCGAAAATAAAAATTAAAAAACAAGAAAGACACTTAAATTATTTTATTTTGGCATTTGTTTGTATAAATTAGAAAGTTTAATGGCAATCATTTGGATCATTAAAAAATTATAATCAAATAAAAAATATTAGATGCAGTTTATACCATTATTTGAGAATTGATGCAGCTTGGAAGGACTGGCCGTAGAAAATGTTACATAGAATTATAGAGACGTTACGGCATATTCAGTTTCAATTTATTACAACAATTTTAGGTAATTTACAAGTAGATAATATATTATTAATGAGGTTTTTGTCATTTTGGTCTACTTGTGAACGAATTTAATCTAATTTATGACGCCAATTATTGCACAGGAACGATGATGATCACTGTTACTGATGAAAGGAAAGCAGCCATAAGAGTTCCTTTGCAAAGAAAATAACTGAGAGAGAAAGGGAGAGAGGGGGAGAGAGTTAATTAACAACCAGTTTTGCGTAGTTAAACCACAACTTCAATAATTACAATCGACATTTTGAGTTTAATTAAAACACTTCACAAATATGGTATATTTTTTTAATTTTCAAATAGAATATAAAAATTTGTGGGTGAAAATTGCCCATTAGAATCATACCCAATAGTATTATGATTGCATCTCGAGGCAGGTGCAAATAAATAAATTAAGTAAAGAAAATTTAGATGAGAAGCAAAAGGGACTGGGAACGGCAGATCCATTGAGCTAGGCTTGCCAGGGAGCAGTGATCACCGCTGTCTGTGCATTCTTTCTCTCCTTTATTAGCCGCCAAAGCTAGCTTTGGTTTGTCTTTTAACAGTAATAGCATTCAATGCAAAGATGACAAGGATATCGCCAATTCTATTTTCATCATTACGCTGATTTGTTATTCAGAAGAGTGAAACTTCTTCTGAAAAAACGACGACTTCAAAACACTCTCGGGAGTCAGGAGCCCCTCGTCTCCTCTCTCTTTCGTTTATTTCCTAGGACGATTAATAAGACCATCATTTTATTATTAACAAGTATTTTGTATTATTTATCATATCACGTGTATGTATATATATATATATATATACAGAATAATATCATACATCACGTTTAGTTTTACGTGATAACATTCGAAAATAATATTTTTTATTTATATTATTTTAATCTTTAAATTTATAAATTCGTATCATCTAAACCCAATTTAAACCTAACTGATTAACTCTATCTGCGTTAAGTTATGAAATGAGTGAAGGTTTTGGGACATATAGTGCTGTATAGCGCTACATTATATAGTATTAAAAAATTATATTGTGTTTAGTGTAGAACTATATAATATAACACGTGTACTGTAACGGTACTATAATAGATACTATAACGACATTATTTATATAAAAATTGAATATTTTTATATCAAGTCTACCCATGATATTACATCATATAAACTTATTTTTATCTCAATCTTTACTAATAAATACAAAAAAATTATATAAATTAAATATTTATATATTTATATAATTAATAAATAATTTATTAAATATTTAAATAAATAAAAAATTTAATAATTAAATTTTTATATTAAAAATAATTTTAATTATTATTTAAATTTATTTTATATTTAAATTAAATATTTCATATTATAATTTTTTTAGATTTTATCTAATACAATAATATTCTATCAAATATAATATAATATTATATTTTATCTACTCTTATCTTATATTATTCAATCTAATACAATTTAAATAAATTTACGCTAGCTATCTGTACAATATTATGCAACATTGCTGATTGTTTTATCATTGTCATAAAATTAAAAGAATTCAAATAAATTCTTTTTCTTCCCAGTCTTCTCTCATCTCTCAACTTCTCTTCTCCCACCACCACAATCGCAGCCGTCGCTGCCACCGCCCCACAGCCACCTTCCTTCCCGCACTCCCACCACCCTCCCCCTCTACCCTCCCTCCCGCTCTTAGCTCCCTTCGCGTCTATCTCACGCTCTCCCTTTTCCTCCCTCAAATCTGAGATCTTCCTCTTGCAGCCACAAACACCGTCGTGCCTCACGCAATCGCCCTCCCTCTCGCTCTCGGCTCCCTCTTCGTCTCTCTCTTGCTCTCCCTCTTCCTCCCTCAAATCCACCCTCTCCAACCTACTCCCCGTCGTCTCTGCCGCCTCATCTCTTCCCTCCTCTCCCTCTCCCACTCCATTTCCTTCCATGTTCACCTTCAGTCCTATCTCTCTATCTTCCTGTATTTCCCGCTTCTTTCTGTCTCCTCCGTTCTTGCTTTTTTGAATTTTATTATTGTTTTGTTAATTTAAAAGATCTTATATATATATTTTTTTATCTTGATTCAATTATAGAAAAATTTTGAAATTGTTTGATTTGTTTGCGAAGGAGTGAAGGTTTTGGGATATATTCAGCGTGGCTAGTTGGGCACTGGTGGTGTTTGAATTGATGGCTGGCTGAGTGTTCGATTTGGTGGTGTTCGAATTGGTGGCTGATTGGGTGTTTTGTGGTGTTTGAATTGGTGGTTGGGCTGAGTTTTGCAGTTGTGTGTACTGTGTACATGTATTTGGCGCGTGGATTTCAGATTCATGGAAAGAAGTTGAGAGAGGAGAAGCGACGGACATCCATTGTCGTCAACTATATTTTGATGAAAATGCCATTCTTTGTCTATAAACAAGTTGATAAAAGGACTTTTAACGACATAAATACGTAAACTTTTGGATTTAGGTGATATACATACGTAAATCTAAAAGATTAAAATGACACAAATATTAAATTTTATTTCTGACTAGTGCTACGCGAAATCTTGAGGTGATACATGATATTATCCTCCCTACCCATCGACCCCATCCACCGCACCCCTGAACACGCACGCATGTATTTATTAACTCTACCTCATTATTTCTTTATTAATATTACTTCTTCAGATAACTAAAATCAACTCTTAAAAAATTTTATCATCAAAGTTTTATGTTATGATTTAATCAAATATTAGTTAAGATAATGGTTATAATTTCATTTTTTAAGTTATAAATATAGGATTTTATGCCTCGTGAGGAATCATGGTGCTATCATCGTATTAATTACATATCAATTAAAATTAAAACATATTGTTATGTGATATCAATGAAGTTAAAAAGAAGATCTATCCATACATTATCTTGTGAGAAGTTTTCAATTAATTAATTCAAGCTTTCAATTTCAATCCCATTCTAATTTGTAGCCATGAAGATATTAATAAAGTTAACCATACAATTCTTGCATTCTTCAAAAAATTTCACAATTCTGTCAACTATATATATATAAGATTCAAGAATAATTTACTCAATAAGATATATATAATTTTTTTTATGCTCATGGATTATTATGATATGACATAGTGCAGTTGTGCTCCCATTTTATTGCAAAAAGAATATAATTTTTATATAAATCAATGTACGATAATATTACTTATGCAGAGCCAAATCCTATGTTCATATACAATAAAATCTTATAAATGAATGTTCAATAAATTAATAATCTTGATTAAATAATAATATCTTCTGATATCGAGTCAGGTTTGTATATTAAATTAATAAATTATCTTAAATGCATAAGATAATATTTTTATCAAATATTTTAGAATTTAACAAAAATATAAATTAATAATTAATCAAATACATATAATAAATAATATATAAATTACAATATGAAGGTGATTTTTTGTAACAATTTTATTGTCTCAATTTTGGTCTTTTTCAAAATATCCATCTAAAGTTTTTTTTTTAATATCTAAACTAATCTTAACATCGTCATTTGTTTTTTGTAAAGTATGCATCATATTTATTATATATATATATATATATATATATATATATATTACCTTGTAGCAGGTAGATATTTAATCTTATTGTCTATTGAATGACCTCTTTTCGAAAGTATTTATTAAAACACAACTATGATATAAATTATGATCATCGCCAACTCACATATTTATTACTTCTTTAATAATATTTTCATTAATAGACATAGAAGAGTCTATTAGTACATCTTTTTCAATACGATAAATTAAAAGGTGTTGTACACTAATTATATTTTTATAATATGGAACATAAATGATTTTACGTAATTTATTAAATTTTAACTATATTAATATGTTATTTCTTTGTTTATAACACGTACATTAATCATGATAAAAAGAATAATACATTACAGATAATTAAAATATAAAATTTTTTTAATTTAATGATTATTAATTAATTAATAAATAATTGATAAATAATCTTAATAAAATAATAATTTTTTATAGTGTCAACGTTATTAATTTATCCAGATACGCTGTCTCATTTTATATCGATGTTTATTTACCTCCCCAAAACATATTTATATATATATATATATCATATTTTTCATATTTTCCTTAACGCTATCAGAAGTCAGAACCAATTAAAAAAAAAAAAAAAACTCACAGTCAGTCCCATAAAGAAACAAAGCGCCTGTATATTAACCCGGAGACGAGTAAACCACTTTCCATCAATTTATATCTTGCGAGTTGCGGAGTGATTTCCTTATTTTCTCATCTCACACAAAAATGTGCATTATCATGGTTGCAACCATGGATTGTCTTCCTCCGTCACAACCATCCAAAGCCAAACCTCTCAACCCTCACGCCCAGCCCTTCCACCGACCGGCGGCTTCCCTTCACCACCAACACCTTCACACACTCGTTGCACCGCTCCCCTCTTGCCCCTTCTTTTTCCAGCACGTCTTTACTTATCATCCCAGACCGTTCTGGAACATTTATCCGGCGAAAGTTGAGTGCTATGATGCGTTAATCTCACAACCTCCACTGGGGAACTTCGAGCCACGTGTCTTCAACGGCGTCGAAGAAGATTGTGGCGAGGGAAAGGTGGTGACGCAGGAGGAGACGAAGTTCTCTGTGGAGGACTTTGGGCTTGTGAATCGTGGCCTTAGGAAGGTGGGAAATAGAGGAAAGAGGGTTTTTTCACCGAGGCTGAGGAGGGTGAGAAAGATTGCAGACAAGGAGTGGGCTCCACTGAAGGCTACTATGAAGAAGGGAGAGGGTAGTAAAGCTCTATCTCCTCCCACTGACTTCGAAGCCATGCTGGGTGGAAAGACATCTTTGATGATAAAAAATATTCCTAACCAGTTTGAGTAAGTTCAAATCACGTTCTTGTTTTTGTTTTTACATGTTTTTAGTTTCAGTTATGTTATGTAATCGCTTTGTGTGTCTACTGTGTTTGTGTAGTTTTGAAACTTGACTGAGCACTGTGTGTGATAGTTTTAGTGTCGTTTTTACAGTACTTTTATTTCTGTCGTCCTTACCGTTTGCCGAATTTGTTCTTTTTTATTTTTTATTTTCGTGTTTTCTGGGACTTTTGAGATGAATGAAGTGCCGTGCTTGTAAGAGGGGTGGATGGTCATGGTCATCGTATGTTGTTACTTTTCTTAGGCTTCCTTCTTTGTCCCTTCTGTGCTGTAACGTTTGTCGAAAAAGGACTAATCATCTATGCGCATGTTCACGCTAAACCTTTGCTGTAGTGTTTGGTCAGATATAGATCTCTTTTTGCTGATGAAAACTGGATGAATATGAGACCATGTTCTGCATATACATCCACATTTTTACGAGGTACCTCTTTCTCAGTCTTTAAGTGCATATTTTGTCCTATTCTGATGGCTGATATGAGCAGGAGACATGACCTGCTGCGAGTGCTTGACAGTCACTGCCGGGAGGAGAATTTTCAGGCCAAGTTGCGGTCGGATCCATGTAGGTCCGAGTATGATTTCTTGTACCTTCCTATGGATTTTGGGTAAAAATTTTCCTCGATTCTTCGTCCTCCATTTCTCCTTCTTGTGGCTCCTATATTTTGTTACATGAATGATATATGTTTCCTCATGATATATCATTATATGCGTTATATGAATGGCGCTTTTAATGTATGTTAGGTTTCGTGCAAATTTGGGATATGCGTTTGTCAATTTCACTAGTGCCGAAGCAGCAGTGAGGTTCTGCAAAGCCTTTCACAAACATGAATGGACGTCTCAGGTTCCAGGAAGCAAGAAGAAAATTTGTGAAATTACTTGTGCGGTTATCCAGGTGCCCATTCGATTTAGTTCTTACGCTGTGCCATTCCTTCTAGTACCATTTTAGTGGGCTTAATTTAATTATTTGTCGCATACCTATCTTATGGGTGTTTTTGAATCTAGGGGAAAGATGCTTTGAAAAACCATTTTGAGCACTCCAAGTTCCCTTGTCATACTAATGGGTACTTGCCTGTGATGCTATCGCCTGCACGAGATGGCTGGAAGCGTACAAGGCCAACCCTTGTTGGAAGACGCATCGATGTTGGTGTAGTTCCTTCTATCAATAGGAGGAAGTATATGCTTGTGACGATGAATAAGAAGTTTTGATAAGCTAAAGGTCACTGGCCTCTTTATCACTCTTCGGTTTGGCTTTCCTAGGAAAATCTCAAGTTCTGAGTTTCTTCTTGGAGTTGGAGCTTGTAGTAGGCTAGATTTGTGGGTCTAGGTTTTAGTCTTTGCTTGTTTGTTTATATGACTGTCATACGAAAGGTGCCAAGTGTTTGGGTTGTGCTGGTGGTTATGTTGTATTGACCTTTGTTTCGATTATCTCCCTGGTTGAGTTTTTGGCTCGTTGTTGAATTGGGGTGAAGTGGAAACATCGGTCATATTCAGGATTTGCGATGAAGATTAGAGTTATGATTTTATTTTATCATTGTAATGTTAAAGGATGCGGATGCCGAACGTTTTGCTGTAGTAATGTGAAACGTTTGTAAAATATGTCATTTTTTTTTACCGTATTTGAAATTAAAATCAATCATAATTTTTATTTAATTTTGAAACGAACATTAACCTAAATTCTACATTTTTATTAATTTTGAACTTAAGGATACGATTACTTCAAGATTTTATGTTGCTTGGAGCTGCTTTCGGCAAGCTTAGATGTTGCTAAATGTCTTGAAGATGGCAGTTTTAGGAGTGTCATTGTTCATTCGAGGATTTCAAATTGATGGTCGTCGAGTCTTGGATAAAATTTGTTCCTTTATACATGTGATATGAATTTTGGTGATGAATAAAGATCTAGAAGCCATGAAATGTGAATCTTTGCTGTTGACGTCTCGATGCCTTGCTTCCTTTTAATGGGCTAAATGGATTAAATGGAAATTGGACCTTCTGAAATCAGGTATGGACTTGGGCCGATCAGTAGGAAAGTACTCGTCCATCAATGTGAGATTATGAATAGGCTATTAGGTGATCTTCCCCTTCAGAAGGGAAAGGGTCCTATGGCTGTTTTTAAGAATTGGGTAGTAAAACTTCATTGTTTTGTTTTATTTATACAGAATTACAAGTGTAATGTGATTTATTTTTGCTTTAGCACTTTTAATCAAGGTAACATGAAAAACTTCTGTAAAGATGGGCAAGCTGGCTTATTTCATCTGATGAACATAGCGCAATTACGCAGCAACACACATCTCTGCTCTTGATTGGATGAATGGTTTATTATTGTTATTTGATGGATCATGACTCATGAGGATATCGCTGGGATCAGTAAACCATTTCATTTGACAACAGGTTTTGCACATATTAGGACTGATAGTTAAACGGTTCATACTAATGCAGAACATTATCGATTCTCGAACATGATTGGTGTTTCTGCTGCCCAAACAAAGAAAGTTCCAATTGTTGCTGTTTTGCAGAGGATCTGGAAACTACACCCAGTCTACAGAGTTGATGAATAACGCAGTAAAGCCAGAAATCATATGGCAATAAATCTCTTGCTCTCGTTGTCTAAAAACGGGTTCCATTATGATGTTATCAATATAAACACATATCAGGAAAAACTCTTTCCTTGAACGTATGCAGCAATATATTGCTGATCTATGCTTTATCAACTGCTAACAAGACATTAAAGTAGTTAAACTTCGAATGAGTTTTGCTTTTATTTGAACCATGACCACTTATAGTTGTTGTTCGAGAAAAAGCATTTTCACATTCTTGACTACCGAGTAATCATGAAAGTGAACGAAAATTTAAGATTACATTTCAGCGTTTTTTGAAGCCAGAGATTCTTTTTGTAATTTCAGATAACATTAACCTCCTCTCATAGAATTAGAGCAGCATGTGATGTTATGAGAAGGAAGAGGCCAAAAAGTACAAACCTTTTGGGGATTCTTAAGCAATGTTGGTGCACTGTAGGGTAGAAAAATCCACATTCAATTAGACAGTCAAAACAAATGGCTGAACCATGTTAGATGATCTTGCCTCACTTGACTGCAGAATGGGTTGAGAACGAAAACTTATACATTTCCACTTCTAATGCTAATCAAGGGAAGTCTAAGACTAGTAATGGCTTAGTAGAAAACATAAAGAAAAGAACAATTAGTACAGAGAGTGTGTAATTTAACAAGGTATCCAGAGATGGTGAATGGCTTCTGCAAAAGATTTGGAGAAGTGTAAAGGAAAGCCAAATCATGACATTGCAAATCTAGGGACTCTAAAATGGGCAGAATCAACACAAAAAATCCCAGGCATTTTTTGGCAGAAGCAATAAGCATAAAATCTTCTATGACAAGATAAATGAATTCATTGTTGGATTAGCTGACACATATAACTTAAAAAGTGCTGAATTTATTCATACTCATCAAAATTGAGAATGAATCATAGAAATATACAAAAAGGTCGACCAGCTTTTAAAGGATGCCTGAAAACCTTGCATACAAAGATTTTGTAAGCGCCCGTATCATTGCATAATACAAAAAGAAAATTAACACATCAAAAAAACACCATAACTAGATTAAAGTAGCTAGAGTTTTACGAAACAAAAAAAGTGAATTCATATTCATACTGAGAACAATAATAACAATTCACCAATCAAATTAACAGAACGCAAGCTGCTTAATCAACGAGGGGCTTTCTTTTTCCCAGCAATACTCACTCGCTTACCCTTCAAGGTCCGGCAATTGTTCTTAGTGTGTTGGCCTCTACATGGCAAACCCTGAATGTGCCGAATCCCCCTGTAGCATTGAATCTCCTTCAATCTCCTTATAGCTAGTGCATTGAACCGCCTCTGCACAACACATATCAAGAATTGCTTAAAAATCAAACCGTAAACGGTGCACAAGCACAAGCACAACCATGTTTTTAAAGAGAAAGAGATTATTATTATTATTATTACCAAATCTCCTTCAATCATATACTTGGAGACTTCATCACGAATTACAATGAGTTCATCCTCGGATAAGTCTTTGGTGATTTTATTCTCCATATTGAGATCATTTAGGATTTGGCGAGCTCTGGTGCGTCCAATTCCATGAATGTACTGAAGAGAGTACTCCAACCGCTTGTTGTTTGGAATCTCCACACCTCCAACACGCGCATATTGAATGCTCAGGCTGCGTAACTTCACCACAATGCAATATGGTCAAATACTTATCAGAATTGGAAAATTCAATAACAGAATCAAACAAAATTTCATCATATTTAATTTTGCGATAAAATAAATGATAGTTTCATATCAATATTTTATTAACTAAGACGAAAAAAAAAATATTAAAGCCAATCGAAGCACGAGATGAGAAATTGAAAGCAAGCACAATAACAAGTAACACAAAAATAAATATATTGAAAAGTATGATTACAAAGCAATTATTAAATAAGAAAGTTTTATTATATATAAAAAAGAAAAAAAAAGAAAAATTTTATAGTTGAAGAGCATGGGAATCACCTGAGCAGGCTTTGAAACTGGAAGAGAGAGTGTGTTGGAGAGAAGATTATAGTTCCGTCCAGTGCATATAACAGAGAGTGAGGGTGCTACAGGCATTGCTAATGTTTGAGCCATTTTCTCTGTAATTATCTCGTGATTTCTCGGCAACCAAACGGGAGAAGGAAGAACTGGAAAGCTTGCGCAGGAACTTATCCTCTTTAATGGGAAATGATAACTTTACCTAAACGGGAGAGATAGCATGTACACTTACATTATTTAGTGGCCACGTGTTATACTGGGTTCGAATACGAGGTCTGGAGGCTTAATTTGAAGCCCTTGGTCGGCCCGATTCTAGTGCTAGCGTCTAGTAGGTCATTGGCACGAAATTAGAAGGCACCAAGCGAAACGAATATCTGTAACACAATTACTTTTTTTTTTTTTGAAAAACGAAGGTTGCTTTTTCTTTACTGGATTTTCAATACCAAAGCAAACTATCCATTTTCAATAATAAATAAAAAAGGGGGTGTTCACAATTCAATGTCAAAAAGCCTTCCGTACAATTCATGTGAATCCTTTGATAATTTTCTTTTTTCGGCCAGCTGTAAATTTATTGCAAGTTTGAATTAAATGGGATTACCATCTATCCTAATCCAATAAACTTGAATAAACTTGTAGGATCAAGTTTATTATACATTTAGTACTGCCCAATAACCACTATCTTCTACAAAGGTTTGATATAGTTCAAGTGTTCAACCCCTTCACAACTCAGAAGGGCTAGGCCCAATGATATGGATACGCAAAGGAGGTGGCTCCACGGCGTTTAACAAAGAGGTTTCGTTACTCTATTGGTCGGTGACAAATCAATACCTTCTAAAACGAAATATTTGAATAGCAATCACATCAGAATCATGGATCCCATAAATAAAATATTAAATCCTATCAATTGAATCACTTTTTTTTTTAAATATGATACATTTAAATCATACCAGCAAGATACATACTTATTAATAAGAAAAAAAAGAACTATAATTGAATTGATGATAAAATAGAATCCTTAAATTATGATTATCACAGACAAAAAAAAAAATCTTGGTTTAGTTCTCTACCTTAACAATATAAAAGAACCTAAGAAGTGCATGACTTGTATTATAGCCAAAGCCAAAATATGTTAAGTGATAATTTTCTTATAAAATTGTACCATTAAGTGATAAAGAGACTATACTCAAAGTTTCGCGATCTTGTGAGCGCTAATCCCTAAAGCATGAACCCTCATTTTTTTTTTCCTTTTGGGGTACCCCAAAGCAAATTCTCCGAATTTATAGCCAACCTTTTCTTCAATAATCTTGCAAATGACAAAAATTTCGAGTTGAGTATGTCAGGTTGGGCTGGACCTCTGTCTTTTGTTATTTTTGGTCGGCTTCTATTTTCTATTAATTTATATCCTTATTTTATGTTTTTAAAAATCATCTTTTTTTAGGCTAAAGCCCATTTAAGCTGTTAACAAAGTAATATTATAGAAAACAGATCATACACCATGATTTATGAGGATTAACAAATTATAATAAAGTATCAATCAACTTCACAAGAGGAAAGGGTAGCACTAGCACGTCAACGGTTTTTTTTTTTTTTTAAAGGTATACGGTTGCCCCGCAGTAGTATCTTAAAAGCAACTTTAAGCAAAAAACTGTAATTAAAAAAAAAAAAACTCCAAATTATCATGCTCCATATTAAACTAAAGCAAATTGAAACTAAGTCATGCTTCCACAAGGACCATAAATGTTAACTGATATCACAATACAAGTCATAAAACAAAATTAAAATAAAAACTAAACAAGTCACAAACTCAGTTGCCACTAACATGCTTTCCAATTTCCATAAGATAGCAAAGCAAATCAAAGCAACAAGACTACAAGATTTCAGCAAAGCAAAGCAAAAAGAAGTCAACAGCCAGTCCCTCAACAGCAAAGCAAAGCAAAAGAATAAAACTTCAACTGTCCACAAACTCCACATTCCAAGCTGGAACTCCACATTCCAGTTCCATAAAAACAGAAGTCTCTAACCAATTCAAGCATCCAACTTTTATAAAATAAATAAACAAATAAATAAAAGTAATCAAAATTCAAAAGAAAGATATTTTAACTAAACAAGTTATCACCTATTATAACAAAACAATCTTGAAGTATTTTGTATTAAAATTACAGTAAGGAAAGTAAGTGAGGATTACCTACTTGTTCAAACTCACTAATCATGACTCAATGTTCAAGCGCTCCAATGTTGTTATAGTTGATCCAAACACGTCTTTATAAATGACAAATGCAAAAAGAAAAGTTATAAAGTTAGAAAATTAATGTAATGAATTCATTATATCATATAATACAATAGTAAAATAGTTAATGAATGTTGTTTTTACTTGACGCAACATACTCAGATTCACCAAAAACCACATGATCCCCAACTTTGATTACATACGGCTTTGAGATTGGGAAGATTTTTCCACATAAAGTACAAGTAATCCAATTTTGTGAGCAGATAATGACTCAACCATTTTATGAGTTCATAAGCTTCTCAATTGTTCTAGAATGTGTTCTCCCATACTAAAAGCAGACTCAGAAGCCACGGTCGAGATAGGAACAACAAATACATCCCTCGCCAATCTGGCTAAAACAAGATAGTTTGCAAAATTTACTTTTCACCAATCTGGTATCTCAAAACCATCTTTTTTTCCTTGCAATATTGGATGAGTCAAATACCTTTTCACTTCATGTGATGACCTTTCCAATTTCTCTTCCTTAAGAAAGCGACCAAGTGGATGTTGTTTGGGTATAGAAAATTGAGAAGGTTAATCCTGATGAACATCAACAAATATAGAAGGTGTGGCATTTTCACTTACCATTTCATTTGAAGAATAAGTCCCTAAATCTCAAAAGAAGCTTAGATATCATATAGTTTATACAACAGTACTTTAATTTGTGATTTTTTCTCTTCAGACTTTCTAAGACCCCAAATTGCCTAATAAGCATGACTCACGTACCTCAACTTAGCCCTGGGATCAAGAACAACTACAATGAGCAACATGTATTTATGCCATCTAAAGAATTCCAGTGTTTATCAAATTTCTTCTTCATATTCATTGCCATATCACATAAAAGGCTATTCATCTGTTGCTCTAAATCACTCATATAATCTTGAAGTTGTCACATCTCATGAAACAAAATTTGTGATGTAGGAATTAAAGAAGCACTAAACTTGATAGTTGCCTCACAAAATTGCTTCAAAAATTGTTTAAAAATAGCAGCTTTCTCCTAATCATCTATTTAAGGAGGCCTCGCCTTTTTCTCCTTGCAAAAAAAAAAAAAAAAAAAAAAATTAAAAGAGTGCATGTCCTCCTCCTCCAACTGCTCAGGTGCTCTTTGAAACCGTAAGACACTTTCGAACATCAAGTAAGTCGCATTCCATCTGGTGGGAACATTTGACAACAAATTTTCTTTGTAATGAATTCTCTCATGCTCTACACAAGCTTTGAATTTTTGTAACCTTGCAGGAGAAGATCTAATATAGCGCATAATATTACGAATGCTAGCTATGAAGTTATGAAGCTCTTTTAAACTCTTCCCTACAATCATGTTTACAATATGTGTAGAACAACGCACATGTCAGATTTCCTATCCAAAATCATCTCTCCAACTTTCCAATTCTTCATTTTGTTCTTCAAATAGTTTATTGCTGCTTCATTTCACTTGTATTATCAACTGTAATTATGATGATATTCTCCAAACCCTCAGCATTCAAACAACTCCTAATAATTTTTTCAATTATTTCCTCTCTATGATTTGTAACCTGAGAAAAACACAAAATTCTTTTCTGCAGCTTCCAAGAATGATTAACAAAATGTGCAGTGATCACCATATTGCTCATATTTTGAATAGATGTCCAAATATCAGTAGTAAGAGAAACCCTAATCTTGTTTGTCTTGAAACAGTTCTTCAAAGCTTCTTTCCCACTCACATAAAGCTTCAAAATGTCTTTTGCAATTGTTCTTTCTGAGGGAACTTCAAATTTCGGACAATATATCCGCATAAAATGATGAAATCTTCTCAACAAATCAAAATGGCAACTCGTCTATAATAACCATCTCCATAAGTGCTTTCCTAATTGCATCTTTATCAAACCCAATCGACATAAGATTGCTAACTGTCCCACTCTCTAAATTTTTGTGACCAAAAACAAGAACTTTTGTTTGTCATCCTTTTCCACATGTTGGTCACTCAAAACATATTTGCCACATACATTCAAATGCTTCCACAAATTAATGGTGCCATGCTTTTTACTGTTTGAACCAAAACTCTTTCCATAATAATTGCATACATATCTATTCCCACTAACTTTTTTTAAATGATCCCACATTACTGAAGCTTGAGGCTTCTTTCCTTTAGGTTTGTAAGATGTTGCCTGACTTATGAAATCTTCATCTACTTGAGCATTATTTGGGGAACTAGTTTCATAAGCCTTATGTAAGCATGCATTTTGTGCTTATGGTTCTAGCCCGATGGCGAGGGGGTTTGGCCTGATGATGAGAACTGGAAAATACTGAGTAATGTGGACCATTAACTTGAAAGACAGACTGAAAATTCCCTAAAAACCAAAAACTAGCCCAGAAACACAAACCCACACACATAAAACCCCAAAAGGCCCAAGTTAGGCCCAAAAGTTCTTAAAAAAAGTCCAAACAATCCTTAAAAAACCCAAGAAAAGCTAAAAATCCCACGAAGGAGGCCCATTATGTGCCTGAAAGCTTAAGAAATCGGATTGCGTGTGAGAAAGTGGTGTGTGCACCTGAAAATTGAGAAGTGTGCTTGAAAATGAAGTGTGCGCTCATAGTGCGTGCGTGTGTGCCTTACACGCATGCACTCATCCTCCATTTTTCTATAAATGCAGCATGCTTCCCCATTTTATATAACAATTGTTCACCTCAATTCGTATGAAACCTCTACAAAAATTTCATTCCAACCCCTTTTTTCAATATTTTTCAAGATTCTATAAAAATAACCCCATGCTAAGGCACTTTGAACCCTTACTACTTCAAAATTTTACGCACACATCCTTATTTTCAACCTATTTTCAGACAATCAACCATAAATACTCAGTATTCGATAAAGCTTGAGAGCAAATCACTACATTGCCTCTTTTGTTTTACTATTTTCATTACATTTTTATGATTTATGTTTAGAATAGAGATTAAGTGAATATGGCTGAGTGGTGGTGGATCGGCGATGGCCGTTGGGAAACCACCACTCTAATATACCTTCAGTTTGACATTCACCATTTATTTAGTTATATTCTATCTTTTATCATTCTAATTTATGCTCATTTACTTTACCGCCCTCTTTATCTCCATTGCTTTTTACTTTTCTGTTATTTACTTTATCACACGTTTATTTGACTATATTTTACTTTTTGTGCTCATTTACTTTATTGTCTTTTATTTAATTTACTGTAATTTATATTATCGCATTTTTACTTTAATCGCCTCTGACATTATTGCAATTTATGTTATTGCACTTTACTTTTATTATACTTTTTATCGCCTTTTATTTGATTTTCCTTGCCATTTGAATGATATCGTTCAAATCATGAATGGTTGTTTGAATTACTCTCATAAACGTTATTCAACCCATGCATAGTCATCCATCTCGATTCATTACAATACGTAGGACACCATTTAACCCATAAACAGGCATCATAATCAAATTGATGACTTTCCCATGAGTTGTGTTACCAGAATTATGGGCAATGTATGCTCGACACTTCATGATAATACTTCTCCTTTTACTTCATTAGTATTCCCACCGATATTTTTATTTATTTATTATCTATCCTGGTGAGATGGCGTGACACTGGTTAAACCAGGTAGACTCACACTAATAGTGAGGAACCCGATTTGGAGAGCGGTGATTTTGAAGTATTGATTGGAAATGGTAAACTCACAATTGTCGGTGAGAAACTAGATTTGGTAGAGTTTGGTCAGCATAAGGGTGATTGGATGGTGGATAGAGCCACAGTGATTGGTGGCAAATCCACTTTTCAATGGGAGACCCATTAAGTTCAGAACGAGGTATAAAAGTGTCAATTGGTTTCTTGTACCATATTTGCATGCACTTTATTCTTACTGTATTTATTTATGATCAATTTCTGTAAACCCTTTTCTCGGTTCCCTCATGTTTGCATATTACTATACTTTACCTTTGTGAATGCTTGTGAACTTCCTCACCTTACATGTAATAATTTAGATAAAGCCAATTATATGCATCAAAATAAATTTAGGATCAAGATAGATAGTAATTGATTAATTAAAACCTCAAACTCGACAGACCCTAGTGGAAGCTAGAGGCCAGACTTTGTTTGGGTGGATCAAAGATTTATACCTAACTTTTTGAATCTGACTTTGAAGGGATGATAGGTATTTGAGTTTTAAAGATTTATACATAACTTTTTGAATCTGACTTTGAAGGGATGATAGGTATTTGAGTTTTAAAGCAAGGGATCGGTTATCATTATCCAACTATTTTTCATGGTTAGTTACCCGGGTGGCGACTCTGACAATCTTCAAAACTTGTCTATATGACTTGTCATGTGGTAACCCCAAATGTTGAAAGGTCTTGGAGAGTAGCGTCATCGTCGCAATCACTTGGAGTGAGATGGAGCCCCACCAACACCATAACTGAAATTAAAAAAAAAAAAATCATACTAAGTAGTGAATTATCTAAAAATACATAGAATAATCTTATGTCATTCGTCTAATTATTATATTATGTACATGCATTTAAAATTCCTAAACATATTGTGATAAGTAAGTAATTTAAATGCATTAAGCTAAAATTAAAACTCATGAAATATATATATATATAGAAACAAGCCCCCTTTATAATTAACCTTATTTAATTTTGTGGTACTATATGTTTGGATAATATTATATTGAATGTCTTTAAATTAAATAAGGAGATCAATTGATTAATGTAAAATGTGTTATCAATTTGTGATGATGGATGGTGTTAATTGCTTATCTTTCACGTAGTGATATATATATGTTAGTCAGATGTGGTGAATTCTATTGTAACTATTTGACACACCTAATTAAATCACGCCACATGTAATATATATATATATATATATATATATATATATATATATATATATATTCATTAAATATTGCTCGGGTGGGGTCAAATTCGAGTTTGCTAGGGTCTACCTAACTTTTGGTTAGGTATTGTTAGGTATATTACAAAAAGGAACCAACTTCAGGTATTTTTAGTCCCCTGCCAGATCATACCTGCCTTGGGTTGGGACAGGGAAAAGTGCTTGCCCCTATTGGTATTAGAGCCTAAGTTAGTCAACAAGTCTCAGCCCAATCCAGGAGAAACTGGGTTGATGGTTATCTAACTCAAGGCCCAATATGTGATGGGGGAGATTGTTGAGGGGATCCCATATTGGTTGTGGAAAATGCTGGTGGTGAGTTTATAAGTGTGAGGTAATCCTCACCCAAACATATTGTTCTCTTTCTCTCTCTCTCTCTCAAACCTTTTTCCAAAACAGTAACAACCTACAACTTTAAGAAGCAAGGAAATCAACAATTTTTATAGAATTATAAGATATTCTCATAATACTAGAACTTTTCAACTAAAACAGAAATTCAATAAAATGCTACTCAATTATCCATATATGCTTGACAAAACCTATGTATTTGAATATGTAAAATTGAATGTTTAAAGGCTAAGCGATTTAAGAAATGTCTTAACATTTTACATATAGACTGGGTTGTGAGCCCAACATTATTAACGACTACTGATCTAGCCTTATATTGGAGTCTAGAATTTATACCCAATCAAATTTCTCCATTTCTTTAATTGAATATTGCTTATAATTTTTATAGCTTATATTAGTAGTGGCAACCTTAACTTTGTCATAAAGGTAGATATTTGTAAGCATTGAAATTTTACTTATCACTACAAGAAAAATGCTCATATTTGGCGGTTTTTGGCCGTCAAATATATACATATTTGGCGGTCTTGAAAGCGCCACTAATGGCACTGCTAAATATAGTCAATTTGGCGGTCGGTCAACCTGCCAAATATGCACTGACTATACTTGGCGGTTTTTGGCTGCCAAGTATAAATAGTTTTAACAATTAAAAAAAATATATACTTGGCAGTTTTTAGCCGCCAAGTATATATTTAATTATACTTGGCAGTTTTTGGCCGCCAAGTATATATTTAATTATAATTGGCAGTTTTTGGCCGCCAAGTATAAATAGTTTTAAAACTTTAAAAAAATATATATACTTGGCAGTTTTTAGCCGCTAAGTATATATTTAATTACACGTAGAGTGGAAGAAATAGTGAAACAATTGAAGGACCAAGCATAAAATTAAGAGGCGAGAACTATAAATACAAGTGTAACTGAGAGAAATTGACAATAACAGGAAGGATGTGCCCCACACAGTCCCCAGGCTCCAACAACTTTCCAAGAGCTGCACAACCCTCAACAGCCAGTAATCGAACAGAATATTGATCTGTGATAAAAAAGTAATTACAGACTTTAAAACAACACAAAACTTGATAATAAAAAAACTGCAAGAATCCATCACAAAAATAAAAATAAAACTACATAACTCAATAAACGTTTGTAGCTTAGACTAAGAGTGCTTCTTATCCCTCAGAAATACCATACCTTTATGCTCCTTATCTGGTCTCAGATACACCTTCGATTAACATACTATATATCCTACTCATCAAATGATATATCATTTTATTAGTGCTATGCTTCAAAGTAAGAAATACATGACTCGGCAACTATATAGATTGCTAGTACCTTGAGGCTGTACATCCAGTAGAATTATAAAGGATCTGTAAAGTCTCAAATGTAAATTATATATATTATAAATTTTAGAAAATATGACTAAGGGTATTTGAGTAATTTTTGAGAATTGGGTTGGATAATAGAAGTGAGCTTGTGTTGAAAATTGGTAAAGGGGAATTGGGCTTGAATTTGAAATGGTTGGACTTAGGCCCATTGAGCCAAGGCCTCATGTATATAAGAGATGGGGTTTTCTAGAATGAAGAGAAGAAAAAGGAAAAAAGAAGAGAAGAGGAGAAGGAGTTTACGGTTCCAGGAAGAAAAAGAAGAGAAAAAGAGAAAGAGAAAGGAGAGGAAGGAAGAAAGAGGAAAAATTTCAAGAAGTTTAGCTTGGAAATCAGGTAGGAGATTCTAACACTATACTTACTTCATGTTATGTGTTTTGTTGTTGAATTGATATTGTTGTGATATATGTATCATGTTTTGACTTGATTTCTTAGTTGCTTGGATGATGAAATATGAGTGAAGTTACTTATTGCAAGTTGTTTGTTGTGATTGCATGAAGAATTATGTGTGAATTGGAGTGTTGTTGAAGTGGAGTAGAGATGATTTTGTGAGAAGTACAGTTTATGTGACTGTCTTGTGTTGATTGAGTTGATGCGCTTTTCTGGATTGAGAATTGTATGATTTCTCATTTGTTTTGGAAAATAGACGTATTAAGCTTTAATTAGCCGTTGATTTCGTTGAATTTGGAGTTAAAACAGATTTTTGGTGAATTTTTGAAGTTGGGAGTTGAATTCTGGAAATGAGACGTTTTGAACCAATTCTGGAATTCGGTTCTAGTGTTTCGCTTGACAGTGAACAGTATCGAGTGAACAGTGTTCGAGTGTTCAGTGTCGAGTGTTCGAGTAAACAGTGTTCGAGTGTTCAAGTGAACAGTGTTGTTCGAGTGAACAGTGTCGTGTGAACAGTATTCTCGAATGAACATTGTCGAGTGAACAGTGATCTCGAATGAACAGTATTTTGAGTGAACAGTATCGAGTGAACAGTATTTCGAGTGAACAGTGTGAGTGTCGAGCAAAATTTCAGAACCACCCCAAATTGACTGTATACTTCCCAAAAAGTCCTGGATTTTGCATAAAAATCATATTTTCTTAAGATTTATCATAGTAATGATATTGTAAGGCTATTAATGTATGCATTGGACATTGGATGGGCCGTTTTGTATACGGATCCAAGAAGAATGCTAATAAAAGGATGATGTGATATGTTGGACCTTGGGTAGACCGTTCTGTATACGGACCTAAGGGGAACACGGATATGATGATGTGATGTGTTGGACCTTGGGTGGACCGTTTTGTATACGGACCTAAGGGGAACACGAATATAATGATATGAGGTGTTGGACCTTGGGTGGACCGTTCTGTATACGGACCTAAGAGGAACACGGATATAATGATATGAGGTGTTGGACCTTGGGTGGACCGTTCTGTATACGGACCTAAGGGGAACACGAATGTTTCGATATGATGTGTTGGACCTTGGGTGGACCGTTCTATATACGGACCTAAGGGGAACACGAACAGAAATTTCATGTGTGAACGAACATAACAGTTTGATATATTAGTATTGGATGCCTATTCCTGTGATTGAATGTTTGTGGAATGTGAATAATTTTATATAATGTTAGAACTTTCCTACTGGACTTTAGGCTCACCCCTTCCCTCCACAGGTACATAGAAGGATGCTCATCCTAGAGATGTCTCAGAGCTTTCTTAGGAGTTTGGAGTCAGTATGCATATAATTTTGGGGACTGTCTTGATTCTCCTAGTATGTAATGGGAGATTTTGCTTGGTGATTATTAACTGATGTATTGATTTTGTCACCAGTGTATGTAAAATTAAT
This sequence comes from Boswellia sacra, assembly GCA_013180625.2. Taxonomy (NCBI): domain Eukaryota; kingdom Viridiplantae; phylum Streptophyta; class Magnoliopsida; order Sapindales; family Burseraceae; genus Boswellia; species Boswellia sacra. Next base: position 315,229 of record SNVD02013908.1, read on the forward strand.
TTTGAACAAATAGTCATAAGTTATAATGAACTCTTATGATGTATATAAAAAAAAAAGATAATTTATGAGATATTGATGATGTAATTGGTATTAAATTCTTATTCAATCACACCCTAAAATCTCTAAATAAGAGATGTTAGGGCGTGACAGGGTGGTATCAGAGCTTAGGCTTTACTGTGGACTTGTGGAAAGGAGGTAGATGGTCTGGGAGGGGTAGAGTCATGTTTGTGCTCTTGCATGTGTCTTGAATAACCGTTTGTTATGTTTATGTTCTAAATGTTATAAATTTTGTCACTTATGTTTTTGCCACTGATAAAAATTAGATAATGAGTTCTCCTACGCGAAGTGCTTCAAGTTCTAACCCACCTGAGGGTGGTGAGAGGTCAGAATTTTATAGGGCCATGAGGGATGTGGCCAATACATTGGCCGAAACAGTGGCAAACACGGTTAGGGAGACTCTTCGTGCTAACCCACCACCATTGTCTCAACCGGTGTTAGAGACGAGTGTTGACAATAGAATGAAGGGTGCACTTAGAGAAGTCCAACGCCATAATCCACCTACTTTCAATGGGGAGCCCGACCCGAATGTTGCAGAAGATTGGCTTATACGAGTTGAGCGCCTTTTCAATCTTTTGCAAGTTGAAGAGGATTTACGGGTTAGAGTGGCAACTCATTTGTTGTCAGGAGAGGCATTACAGTGGTGGACGTCTGTTGAGCGTGAACATTCTTACATGGAAGGACTTCTCCACTGCTTTTTTGGATAAATATTTTCCTACGATTTTTCGGGACCAAAAGGAAAATGAGTTTATATACTTGACCCAGGGGAATATGACGGTGCAACAATATGAGGCACGATTTACTACTTTATCCCGTTTTGTACCTGGGTTGGTGGCAGATGAGGCTAGCAAGGCCCAGAGATTTCTAAAGGGACTGAGAGATGATATCAGACCTTCAGTGGCAGTGTGTAGATTGACGACATATTCTGATGTAGTAGAGACCGCTTTAGTGGCAGAACAGGAGATATCCCAGAGTCACAGGGTGGGGGGTATTGGCATACCTCCTAGAGGAGCGAGACAGCAGGATCGTTCAGTTAAGAGACAGAGAACTCAGTCCGGTAGGACTTCTTTTAATTCTCAGTCTCAGCAGCTGCAATCTCAAGGCTCCATGGCAAGTGGGTCCTCACAGAGTCAGCGGGTTTATTATGGGTGTGGGAAACCAGGTCACTTGCGATATCAATGTCCCAGATGTTATAGATGCGGACAATATGGTCATATACAACGGGATTGTCCGGCAGGGATGAGAGGTCCTCAGAGTGCCACTAGTCAGATTCCACCGACTCCTCGACAAGGGTCAGGGTCACAGACTAGACCTCTGTTTCAAGAACGTGATACTCATTCCCATCAGACATCTCAGAGGTCTCAGGCAGCTTCTTCTCAATCTGTTAGGCCTCCAAGATCAGTTCAGAGCACTAGACAGCAGGGACAGATGACTCAGGGACGAGTTTTTGCTTTGGCTCAACCGACAGAGCCTGCAGACCACGGAGTTGTGGGAGGTACATTACTGGTTTTTAATGCATGGGCTTGTGTTTTATTTGATTCTGGAGCTACTCATTCTTTTATATCCACCTATTTTGCATCTGCATTAGGATTAGAGTCTGAGTTGTTGGATTCTGTATTACAAGTGGAGTCACCTATGGGTAGTATTTTAGAGGTTGGGAGGATATGTCGCTCCTGTATGTTAGAAATCAATGGGCACAGGTTATCATTTGATTTGATACTTATGGATTTCACGGAGTATGATGTGATACTAGGAATGGATTGGTTGTCTGTTTATCGAGTTCTATTGGATTGTCACAAGAAGAAACTGATCATCCACATGCCGGATGGCATCATTTTTAGTTTTTATGGGGATAAATATGCATTATTGCATTATCCTTTGCTTGGGTCGCAAAACAAGAAAGGGATGAGGAACATGATGGCAAGTATATTAGTAGAAGAGACTAATAAAGGGGTTTCTGAACTTCCTCGGGTGGTGAATGAATTTCCTGATGTTTTTCCTGAAGAATTGCCCGGGTTACCTCCAACTAGAGAAGTGGAGTTTGCTATTGAAGTGTATCCGGGCGTGGCATCTATATCAGTTGCTCCTTACCGAATGGCTCCAGCAGAGTTGAAGGAGCTAAAGTTGCAGATAGAAGAATTGTTAGAGAGAGGATTTATTCGGCCCAGTACTTCTCCTTGGGGTGCACCAGCTTTGTTCGTGAAGAAGAAAGATGGTTCATTGCGTTTATGCATTGATTACAGGCAGTTGAATCGGGTTACAGTGAAAAACAAATATCCCTTACCTAGGATTGATGATTTGTTTGACCAGTTGAGAGGATCTTGTTGTTTTTCCAAGATAGATCTTCGTTCGGGTTACCATCAGTTGAGAATAAAGGAAGGAGATATACCCAAAATCGCTTTTCGTACCCGGTATGGACATTATGAGTTTTTGGTCATGCCATTTGGACTGACTAATGCTCCTGCTGCCTTTATGGATTTGACGAATCGTGTTTTTAGACCTCACTTAGACCAATTTGTGATTGTGTTCGTGGATGATATCCTCATTTATTCTTCATCTGAGGTTGAACATGAGCAACATTTACGCGTGGCACTTCAAACACTGAGAGAGCATCGTCTTTATGCCAAGCTGAGTAAATGTGAATTTTGGCTATCAGAAGTAAAATTTTTGGGCCATGTGGTGTCAAGACAAGGAATCTCAGTGGACCCATCAAAAGTAGAAGCAGTTATGAAATGGGAACGACCAAAGAATGTGTTTGAAGTTCGCAGTTTCTTGGGTTTAGCAGGATACTATAGGCGCTTTGTTGAGAACTTTTCCCGATTGGCTGCACCAATGACTAGGTTAACAAGGAAAGGAGTCAGATTCGAATGGAATGATGCATGTGACCAAGCATTCCAAGAATTGAAGAAAAGATTGACTTCAGCACCTGTCCTTGTGATACCACAACGTGGAGTTGATTATGTAGTTTTCACCGATGCTTCCTTAGATGGGTTAGGGTGTGTGTTAAGGCAACAGGGTCGAGTTGTAGCCTATGCTTCTCGTCAGTTGAAACCTCATGAGTAGAATTATCCCACCCACGACTTAGAACTTGCTGCGGTAGTGTATGCTTTGAAGATTTGGCGACATCATCTGTATGGCGAGAGATTCGAAGTCTTTTGTGATCATAAAAGTTTAAAATACATTTTCACTCAAAAAGACTTGAATCTGAGACAACGAAAATGGATGGATTTTTGGGAAGACTATGATTTCTCAATCCAATATCATCCAGGAAAGGCAAATGTGGTGGCTGATGCATTAAGTAGGAAGTCGAGGGCCATGGTTAGTGCAATGATAGGGGAGAGGAGCATGTTGCGATCTGTTTATGATTATGATATCTTGGTTGAGGATCGCGGAGATCAAATTTGCCTTTTTACACTTGTTGCCCAACCGTCTCTTGTGAATAGAGTGATTGAATGGCAACATCAAGATTCAGAGACCAAAGCCTTGTATGAGCACATACACGGTGATGGGAGCGTGGATTGGACCATTGGTGCAGATGGGAGTCTACGATTCAAGGGTAGGATCTTTGTTCCATCGAGTATAGAGGGTAAAGATGATATTCTTAAGGAATTTCATCATTCCAAATTTGCTGTTCATCCTGGTGGTACAAAGATGTATCATGATTTATGTCGACAGTTTTGGTGGAAAGGAATGAAGAAGGATGTTGCTGAATATGTGGCTAGATGCCTTACTTGTCAATAAGTGAAGGCTGAGCATCAAAGACCTGCAGGACTACTCCAACCATTGCCTGTAGCAGAGTGGAAATGGGATCACATCACCATGGATTTTGTTACTGGATTACCACGTTCTTTAAAAGGGAAGGATGCAATCTGGGTGATTGTAGATAGATTAACCAAAGTATCACACTTTCTTCCTATACGTACAACCGATTCAGTAGATGTTTTGAGTCGGCTGTACATTAAAGAAATTGTAAGATTGCATGGAGTTCCAGTTTCAGTGGTGTCAGACAGAGATCCCCGGTTTACAGCTCAATTTTGGCAAAGCCTCCAAAGAGCTATGGGCACTCAGTTGTTATTTAGTACAGCCTTCCATCCTCAAACTGATGGTCAATCAGAACGTACTATTCAAATTTTAGAAGATATGCTTAGAGCTTGTGTGATGGATTTCCAAGGTAATTGGGAGGATCATTTACCACTCGTGGAATTCGCATACAACAATAGGTACCAATCAAGTATTGGAATGGCACCTTATGAGACACTTTATGGTAGACCGTGTAGGTCTCCTTTATGTTGGATGGAAGTAGGGGAAGCTACTTTACTAGGGCCTGAGCTTGTACGAGAGACAATTGAAAAGGTGAAATTGATACGTCAAAATTTGCTTACAGCCCAAAGTAGATAGAAAAGCTATGCAGACAAGAGGAGACGACCGTTAGAATTCAAAGTGGGGGATCATGTGTTTTTAAAGGTGTCTCCACGTAAAGGCTTGATGCGTTTTGGGCAGAAAGGTAAACTTGCTCCACGTTATATTGGTCCATTTGAAGTCCTAAGGCGGGTTGGCAAAGTAGCTTATGAGCTAGCATTGCCGCCACGGTTATCGGGAATTCATAACACATTCCATGTATCCATGCTAAGAAAGTATGAACCTCACCCAACACATGTACTTGACTGGAGTGAGTTGGATATCCAACAAGATGTTTCGTATGAAGAGGTTCCTATTCAAATCCTGGACTCGAGAGTGCAAGTCTTGCGTGGCAAGTCCATCCCATTACTCAAGGTCTTGTGGAAGCATCATGATGTTGAAGAGGCCACGTGGGAGTTAGAGTCAGAGATTCAAAGAAAGTACCCTGAACTTTTGAATGCAAGAGGTAATTTCTGATTCATGTTTTCAAATTTCGAGGACGAAATTTTTTTTAGGAGGGTAGGTTGTAGAGTCTCAAATGTAAATTATATATATATATATATATATCCATTTATATATATTATAAATTTTAGAAAGTATGACTAAGGGTATTTGAGTAATTTTATGAGAATTGGGTTGGATAATAGAAGTGGGCTTGTGTTGGAAATTGGTAAAGGGGAATTGGGCTTGAATTTGAAATGGTTGGACTTAGGCCCATTGAGCCAAGGCCTCATGTATATAAGAGATGGGGTTTTCTAGAATGAAGGGAAGAAAAAGGAAAAAGAAGAGAAGAGGAGAAGGAGTTTACGGTTCCAAGAAGAAAAAGAAGAGAAAAAGAGGAAGAGAAAGGAGAGGAAGGAAGAAAGAGGAAAAATTTCAAGAAGTTTAGCTTGGAAATCAGGTAGGAGATTCTAACACTATACTTACTTCATGTTATGTGTTTTGTTGTTAAATTGATATTGTTGTGATGTATGTATCATGTTTTGACTTGATTTCTTAGTTGTTTGGATGATGAAATATGAGTGAAGTTACTTATTGCAAGTTGTTTGTTGTGATGGCATGAAGAATTATGTGTGAATTGGAGTGTTGTTGAAGTGGAGTAGAGATGATTTTGTGAGAAGTGCAGTTTATGTGATTGTCTTGTGTTGATTGAGTTGATGCGTTTTTCTGGATTGAGAATTGTATGATTTCTCATTTGTTTTGGAAAATAGACGTATTAAGCTTTAATTAGCCGTTGATTTCGTTGAATTTGGAGTTAAAACGGATTTTTGGTGAATTTTTGAAGTTGGGAGTTGAATTCTGGAAATGGGACGTTTTGAACCAATTCTGGAATTCGGTTTTGGTGTTTCGCTCGACAGTGAACAGTGTCGAGTGAACAGTGTTCGAGTGTTTGAGTGAACAGTGTCGACTGTTCGAGTGAACAGTATTGGTGTCCGAGTGAACAGTGTCAAGAAATAGTGTCGTGTGAACAGTATTATCGAATGAACAGTGTTCTCGAGTGAACAATATTTCGAGTGAACAGTGTCGAGAAACAGTGTTGATTGAACAGTGTCGAGTGTCGAGCAAAATTTAAGAACCACCCCAAATTGACTGTATACTTCCCAAAAAGTCCTGGATTTTACATAAAAATCATATTTTCTTAAGATTTATCCTAGTAATGATATTGTAAGGCTATTATTGTATGCATTGGACCTTGGATGGGCCGTTTTGTATACGGATCCAAGGAGAATGCTGATAAAAGGATGATGTGATGTGTTGGACCTTGGGTGGACCGTTCTGTATACGGATCTAAGGGGAACACGGATATGATGATGTGATGTGTTGGACCTTGGGTGGACCGTTTTGTATACGGACCTAAGGGGAACACGAATATAATAATATGAGGTATTGGACCTTGGGTGGACCGTTCTGTATACGGACCTAAGGGGAACATGAACAGAAATTTCATGTGTGAACGAACATAACAGTTTGATATATTAGTATTGGATGCCTACTCTTGTGATTGAATGTTTGTGGAATGTGAATAATTTCGTATAATGTTACAACTTTCCTACTGGGCTTTAGGCTCACCCCCTCCCTCCACAAGTACACAGAAGGATGCTTATCCTAGAGATGTCCCAGAGCTTTCTTAGGAGTCTGGAGTCAGTATGTATATAATTTTGGGGACTGTCTTGATTCTCCTAGTATGTAATGGGAGATTTTGCTTGGTGACTATTAACTGATGTATTGATTTTGTCACCAGTGTATGTAAAATTAATTTTGAACAAATAGTCATAAGTTGTAATGAACTCTTGTGATGTATATTAAAAAAAAAAAAGATAATTTATGAGATATTGATGATGTAATTGGTATTAAATTCTTATTCAATCACACCCTAAAATCTCTAAATAAAAAAAAAAGATAATTGATGAGATATTGATGATGTAATTGGTATTAAATTCTTATTCAATCACACCCTAAAATCTCTAAATAAGAGATGTTAGGGCGTGACAGGATCCATACTTGAGCAGTTTTCCAGAATTTGTTGTTACTGTTTGCTTTTCAATATCAATGCTTGTTATAGGATCTTCATACAACATCTAAACAAAACATGAAAATGATTGACCATCATTACGATCATTTCACAAATTACTGGTAATGGTCAATTCACATATACATGGCAAGATTCATAGCACAGATTTATACCAGTCCGTCTCCCAAACTCCACACAACACATAAGAAATACAAATTTGCAATCCTTAAGCATTAAGACAGCACAACACAGAAAAAACAAATACCTCTATCCCTTTCTCTTTATACCACTCTGAAGTTTGCCTTTCGCCCCCAGATCCAACACAAGTATGAAAACCCTGCATAAATAAAATCCAAAAAAATTTAAATAGGGCATAGATAATATCAATATCAACAAGATGAGCAAGCACTAAAATGAAATAAAATAAATCACATGCGAGAATATATACATTCAAGCCATAAACCACGTAGAGTCATAATCATCAATGTGCAAGATTTTGGCTCGGTAATTCTAATGATATTTTTGTAAATTAAACAAAGCCTCTGTAAATGATTATCAAGAACAGTCAAATTCATATGTTAAGTATTAAGCAGGACATCATGACATAGAAAGCAAATAATTAATAATTCTTACAGGTAATCGTGCTGGTTTTTTGTCTAGGGGAAACAAGTAGCCTTTTGTCAATGCTGGATGCTCATAAGCGCATAAGCCTGCCATAATCAATCAATAAATTTTCACAATCAGTTATCTGCAAACAAAATTAAAGTACTAGTAAATGCACTCAAATTAACACTGATAGTACTGATATTTTTACTATCAATCAATCAAGCTATCGCAAAGGTGAATCAACTCTTTACAGACAATACAAAGGCGTCCATCGGCCATTCCATGCTCGACAAAAGTCCTAGCTGCATTGCCACCTCCAACGATCACAAACCTAACAAAACCACTTCCAATTAACTCAAAACATTCATTTCAGCAGCTTAACAAAGTCCAAAAATAAATAAATAAATAAATAAAACACTAACTCCCGATTTTCATTAGCAAAAGCTGAGGAGGCGACGACGTAGCTTCTTCTTTGAAAGCTTCTGCCAAAAGGCAACGAAGAGGAATGGCGAGTTTGATTGAGCGATGAAGAGTGAGGGTAGCAGAAAGAGAGGCTGTGCTTCAGTGACAACGACTTTGAAATGCTCGCCGTAAGTTTTCGTGCTGTAGATGATTAGACAAAGAACAATACAAAGAGCTAAGGGTTTATTGATTGTGAAAATAACAGAAAAAAGAGGTTCAGTTTGTGCAAGTGGAGACTGAACCTGTAGACATTGAATCCCGAGTGTTCGTCACTTGGAATTATATAATAGCTCAACAATAGTAATCAAATTTACCAGCCAGTCCAAGCTTTCGTCCACATTCATTTGTCTACATGAATAACACAAAAGGTGCAATTAAGAATAAGTAGGCGTAAATATACTTCACCTTCAGAGTATTTAGAAAGAATATTCAGAAGTAGAGCACCCTGACTAGCCTATCAGATGCAAAAGTTGACAAGTAATTAGTACAAACATGTGGCAAATACCAGCAGTTAAAGGACAGTATAAAGCTCGGTCAAAACCACCAAGTGAAATCATTTGTCTACAATCAAACACAAGCTCTCCACATGTTGAAATTAAAGAATAAATTCTGAATCACAAGCAAACACCGCACTACAACATAAAAATTAATTTAAAACAAGAATAAAATTCTGTTTTCCTTCCTAAGACTAGAATTCATGATTTTGTAACTTAAAAAAGGATAAAAAAATAAAAATAAAAACAGGTGCACCTTTGATTCTGTGATCTCTCCATAATTTGCTTGCTCTTTTGCAACAGAAACCAGGGCTGAGCTTATACGTGACTTCAACCCAGGAAGAATAGCCTTAATATGTTGTACTAGAATCTGCAAAGAGAATAACACAAAAGGTGCAATTAATAGACAACTAGGAAGTTTATCAAATCCTACAGCACACAGGCATGAAACAATCAGTTCCCTTTCTTTTTAAAATAACTCTCAATTTCAACATAAGAAACTCTACTACACGAAAGCATTATCAAATCCTAACACTCAACAACTGCTACTTTCTGTTGCTATTCCAATATCATATCCAATTACCACATCAAACTAGAAAAACTGATTTGCTCCATAATACAATTCAGTAAATAAAAAGGCATCCATAGATCTCCATCAAATCAGAAAAAAAATCTATTTTTTTTAAATGAGATCGAAATTCAATTAGCACAACACACCTTATAAATTACAAACTAAAATATTCCAAACAATGTCATTTTGCATTTAAAAAACCAGAAATTCAATAAGGACAAAATCCTTTTTTCTTTTTTACACCTGAATTTCAAATCATTCACAATGTAATTTTGCATTAAAAAAAAAACCACTAACTCAATTCCTCCTGACTCTCTGATCACACAACAACAACAACAACAACAACAACAATGATAGAATACAAAAAGAGGTACTGTCAGATGTTGCATAATAAACCCAATGATTGGACTTACATTAAATCATAGAGCATTACCAGAAAAGAACCAAGGAAGAAAGCAGTTGCGTATCCAACACACACAAACACCACCATTTGTTCCTTCCTTACACCATAAAAAACCAACTCATACTCCCCAAACACCAACCACAACCCTTCCATCACTGCATCCAAAACATAAAATAAATAATCAATAACGAATTTAATTTCACTATCCAAACAGAGCCTAAAAAGAAAAATGAATTCATTACCTGAAGCGAGGGAATAGATGATGAGGAAGTTCCGCTGGAAGCGGAGGAAGGAAGAGGAGATTCCGAGGTCAAAGAGAGAGGAAGATGAAAGCTTGTTGGATGAATATGAAAGAAAGAATATGGAGAAGAAGCAAGAAAGGAATATCAATATATGGAGAAACGGACTCGGCTCCCAAATGGTGCTCTCGATCGCAACTCCCATTTTCTTTGAGCGACTTTGCTCGCGACTACTCAGATCTCCCAGAAACCCTAGATCATGACTTGTTCGTGGAAGGAAATGTACGGAATACAGGAGTGAGATAGTGACTCAGTGAGCTAGTGAGTGAGTGAGAGAGCGAGTGTCAGATCTGTATAGTACTTGATCGAGTTCTGCAACTGCAAGTGCAATTGAAAGGAACATGAAGGTGTTGGCTGAAGTCGACGCTGCGCGATGCTGGAATCGACGAGTCGCGGGGCTGCTAGAGTCTGCGAGGTTGGAGTCGGCGAGTCGCTGAGGAGGTGCTGCGGCGCTGGAGAGAACGAGAGAGAGACGGCTTAGTTTAGGTTTTAGGTTAGGTTTGTGGAAATTATTTTGTTTATATAGTTTAGCAAAATTACTTGAATTTTTAATATATTAAAATTTTTCATAATCACCCCTAAAAATTACTTCTAAGTATTTAAACTTTATTTGTTTTCATATGTATCCTAATTACTTGTTAATTACTTGTCACTATCTAAAAATGTGAGAAATATGTAATATAATCAAAACAACAAGTGACAAGTATGAAGAAAATATGGGTTTGACTTTCATGTTAATGTTATAATTCTCACTTTTAAAAAAAAGGTCAAATAAAAAAAATACAAAGTGATAAATATGTGAAAATTTAAAGGTCAAATAAAAAAAATACAAAGTGATAAATATGTGAAAATTTCTTGTAGTGTATGGTTTGAAAGCCTGATGATGATAACTAAAAAAACCAATCGAAGTGGAATCCTAATCTGAAGAGACACAGAAACACCCAAGGAATTTTAAACACATAACCGTACATAGAAAAAAGCTTAGAAACCCTTATTAGGCATTACAAACGTGAGGCTATAGGGTATGGGCCACGTGTGTATGAGGCTCACAGCTGAAAGAAATTAAAAAATGGGATGAAATTTCACAAAACAAAGGCACGCTTGTAGTTACATGTCCACGTTTGCTCCTTCTCTCTTTCATTATTTAAGCTTGAATTCCTGGAACTTTTGGGGAACTGTTGGGCAGAATTCTTAGCCAATTTTGGAGAGGATTCTAGATAATTTCTTGTCGGATTTTCACTATAAACAACTAAAAAACACAAAAACACATATAAATCATTCTTTGGAGAGTTCTAAGTGAGGTTTTGTAAGAGTTTTTGACGATTTTGTTCCACTTTGAAGATTTTGGTAAGCCTGAAGGCAATGACTCCATTGCCATCTCTTTTCCTTGCTTTTATTAATTTATTTTAGCATTTTTTATTGATTCTTCCTTCTACCTTTCTTTCTTTGCCATTTTTATGATTTTCATTTGAATTTTGAATTTAATAGAATGTAGAAAGTGGGCTTTTTGCATGTTTTGCAGTGGTTTTGAATTAGATTCCATGGAATTGATTTGTTGGAGTTATTAGTGTAGGTAGCAAGCTTTTTATGGAATATGTGTTGCTCCTATGATGAATTTTGATGAATTTCGCATGTTAGAATTATTAGTTTGAGATTATGTTATGATTTATTATGCTTTGATATTGATATGAATATGTCATGATATTTTAAGTCTTGGCATTAATATAATTTTGCCATGTTTCTAGAATACAAATTTTAACATGTTGGTAGTTTATGATAATGTTATATGCATAATTAGGGGCTGCTATGCTTTATTTTCTATTCTATTCTATTTTCTTTTGCCAATTTACTTGATTTGTGATCATGGAATGCATGTATTAAGGGTTGCCTTGTCATTTGAAATTGTTAGCACGTCAAATTTTTCTTATTCAATGTTAGGAATAGTATGAAGATGTAGTTAATTTTGCATATTTGTCAAGTGTGAACTTTCCTTGTTGAGTTATTGGTTTACAAAAAGAATAGGGGTTGCCATGATGAAATCTTCCATGAGATATTATGTTTTGTTGTTCATGACAACGTGCTTGACTTTAATTGACTTCATGATGTGTTGGTTGGATGGATTCAAGTTAATGTTAGGAATATGCCCTAAGAGTATGGATATTTTTCTGTAATTTATCAACATTAACAATAAATAAATAAAGTTGTTATTATTCATTTGTGTCCAAATATGATTGTATCAATGACACAAGACTCCAGAGCTTGTACATTGATAAAGTACTGTATATATGATATAAATATGAGACATAGGACTTTATTGTAGCTCAAAACTAGTTCAAAAACTGATAAACAAAAGTTAGGCGCTTTGTTTGGACAAGGTTGTTGTGTTCTTTGTCTTCAATGGGAAAATAATGAATCTCTAACCATTTGAAGCAGTTGACTCTAGGACAAAGACACTTGTGCATTATGAATGCATTGAACACGGATCACGTAGAAATTATCTATTTGATGGAAATATTGTAACCGAATGTGAATTTCTACACCCAAGCACTAAAAGCATTCCTACCTTAATCCTGAGTGGGTATTGTACCTCTGCCATATAGACTATGGTCTTTGAATAGAATAAAAAATGAGATCTCAAAGAGTAAGATCAATACCTTGGCTAGTTGAGATTGTAAGATTTGTATGCTAGTAGACACTATACCATAGATATGGAATTCATGACTCCGAAAGGATTGCAGAGTACCACATTGATAGTTTTACAAGGTTTTAAATGGTAGAATCTTGGCCAAGTGTTTAATGAAGGATGTTCATTAAACTATGATTAAAATAAGTCTTAACCCATTTAAATGGTGTAAAACTAGTATCAAGGATTCAAAATGTAATTGGAGGAGTAATACGGTAAATTATACCTAGCTAAAATAATTGGTATTCTATGAAAAGTATTTACGTACCTGTTGCGCAATAGATAAGGCTTAAAGATATAATTTAATCAGATTATATTATTAAGCTTTCTATAAAGAGTATTTAATTCAAGAGTATAGCTTTAGACCTATAGTGGAATGAACTAAAATTAATAGGTGGAGCCTACTACAGTTATGAGATAAAACGGTATTGAGTCAAACGTATTAGAGCTCGTAATTAAATATATCCATTAAGGTCTCTTGGGCAGCTAATATAAATTGTCTAAACAAGGATTAAACTTGAGAAATTAATTATTTAATTTAATTAGGTCTTTTAGAGAGTAAAGCCCGTGTATTAGATTAAATATATTTGACTAGTAAATGGGCTCGTTATTTAATTAATTTAATTAATTAGATTAATTAATGACTAGTATTTGGGCCAATTCAATTAATTAGATTAATCTACACATAAATTGGGTTAGACCTAATTAAGTGTTAAAATCCTAATCAAAGACTTAATGACATTAAGTTCATATACAACTAGGACTATTAGTCTTAGAAGCTTAGAAAATTAGTTAGAATAAGCCTAATAGCATTAGTTTTCTAGTCAAAATTGGACAAGGATTCACAAATACATAAAAGGATGAATTAAGTTAGTATTATGAGAGTTTTAAGTGAATAAGTTGTTACTATTCACAAAATACTGTTCACAATGTACTATTATTGGTTACTATTTACATAGTACTATTCAATAGTTACTGTTCATTGACATTATTTATCCAGCATAGTCTAATGATTTTAAGACGCCCACATGGCTCGTTTTAGGCATTTGTTATACATATCTAGGAACTGAAGTGATGAGAAAGTAGATCAAAATTTTGAAGCATATGTTCACAAGATCTTGATCACGGAGGCTATTCCGTAGTCTTGAAATGTTTAAGGCACTGGGTTCCTACAGTTAATGAGTTAAAATGAACTTTTATGCCATATTTTCCCATGTTTATGAATTTGTGTGTTAAAGGTTGATTTTAGTCTTCTATTTTGTGATTTATAAGTAGAAACATCGCAATTTCATCTTTATATGCTTGTTCATAATTTCTGCCTAGTTGGGAAATTATGCCTTTAAAGTGATTGAGAGTAGATGTGAGAATTGATGAATGATGGGTGGACTCATGTTGTTTGGTAAGGGACTCATCTTTCAAATTATCACTCTATTTACGTGCTTGATAATATTTTCTTAGTGATTGGAAGTGTGATTGTGATCGAATATATTGGATAGAAGATGGGTGGACTCATATTGATGGTAAGGGATTCATTTTGGAAGATTGGTGTGTGGTGTATTTTGGAGATGTTGAGTGTGGATGGACTCACTATTGATAGTGAGTGATCCGTTTTGGCAAACTGGAAGTTATGTTGTGTATTTTGGATATGTGGATGATGGACGAAATCAAATTAGTGGTGAGGAATCCATTTTTTGGAAGTTTGATGGTTGTATTGTGCACTTTCGAGATGTTGATAGTGGATGAAATCACATAGTTTGGGAAGAGATCCACTTGGATAAAACGGGAGCTATGTTTTGGAAGTGTTGAGTTGATTTGATACGGAGCTGTTGACAAAGATGGACAAAGGATTAATAAACTATTGACATCTCACATGATAAATAAAAAAGATAGAACTGATCGTGTGCATTAAATGGAAACAGGATCAAGATGGACAATCATTAATGAATTAAAACTTTGAACTCGATAGACCCTAATAGAGGTCGAGCTATGTCCGGGTAGATAGAATCTGTACCTAATTTCTTGAACCCGTTTTTGAATAGTGAAGGCAGTTTAGGTCTAGAAATGAGGGATCGGATTGTCATCACTCAATTTACTAATGGTTATTCTCGATTAACGACTCTGTGATCTTCAAACTTGTCTTTGTGACTTGCCCCGTTGTGCCTCCAGGTTCTGAAAGGGTTTGGAAAGCAGTGCTAAGGTCGCAAACACTTGGAGTGGGATAGAAATCTTGCTCACAATATTAATTTATGAAAACTACATTAAATAAGACACATGTCAATACTTTAAAAATGGTGTGATGTAAGGTAACATGAAGATTGCAAAATTAAAAAATATTTTTTTTTTTTCGTTGTGTTTAGTGATTTTCAAATGATAAATTATCATTTATTAAATACAATTATTGAGATGTTAATATATGTCAAAGTAACATGTGTTGTAAGTTTAATTTTATAAAAAGAAAAAGTATATGTATTTTGTTTGAGTAGTTTTAGGTATACAACTAATCCAAACAATCACATTCATATAATTTGACATGGCACAAATTTATAGGATGAATAAAAATAAAAATTTTAATAAATAAAATAAAATTCACCTCACCTCACTAATGATTTTGTGTCAAGTCAAAGTTAAAATGTATACATTGGATGCACATTTGAAATTAACAAGTGATTGAAGCTTATAATTCTCATTCCTCATTTTAACAGCTATTTGGAATGATAAATTACTCAATTATTAAATGATCGAGATCGACATATAAATGATAAATCACTTTCATAGTATATAATACATGAACATCACAATCATCTAATAATAATAATAACAACAATAATGATTAGAAAGCAACACTCTTGAAGCTTTCAAGAAGTTGAAGCGGCAACTTTCCCATTGCCACGGAGGAACAAAGAAGCGGCATTAGCATCAGCAAACCAAACAAGCTTCCCATCCTTGGGCCGAACCAACTGGGCCGGATGAGGCCCATCTGGTTGCCCATTCATCATCGAATTAAAAAATGGGCGAGCCACATCAATCCCAGAAGCCACGATAATCACGTGGGCAGCAGCTTGTATTACCGGTAGAGTGAGGATGACTTTCTCCATAGACGTGTTGGAGTGGGAGAAGAGGGCAACCCACTGGGAGTCCTCTTCCGGAGCTGGGTGATTAGGGCGGAGAGATGCCACGTCACAGTGGGTCCCGAGAGTTAAGAGAACAAGATCAAATCTTGGGCAGTCACTTGATGGAGAAACGGGGACCGTCCGTTTCCTGACTTGTTGCCTGATGGAGAATTCGTAGCTATTGGCTGCTGTCTCTCCCGGTACGCCGTGACTCACTGAAATAACATGCGTCGGCAGTATTGGGACCTGTGTCAACATAAAAGAAGCGTAAAGGAGTAAATAAATAAATATTATTAACTATAGCGTTAACATATGTTTAATGATATATTAATTAGAAGATCTGATAATTTTTTCTAATTTTATTTAATGATTAAATTTTATTAATTAAAATTTATTTAATATAATATCAACTTTTATCATAATTATAATGTTAATATGTGTCTTTACGCTATACATTAATAGTCCTTAAAATGAAATTGTCATGTCTGGTTGGTCCAAGTTCAGTGCCGTGTTAGCTTTTTGGCCAATTTTGTTAATTTGATGTATAAGTGGAGGTTGAGCCAAGTCGCTCTTAAGTTATTCTTTCTCGATTCTAAGTTTGAGAAGCAAAAAATAATGAGTTTTTTAGTGGTAAATTATATATAAGTTTAAAACACCCACCAAGTTGCGGAGTGTCTAGATGCACTCAAGACTCTCAATTCAAATAATTAAAAATCATAGTTCAAGGCTTCATATATGTTGAAATATGTACTATATTTAGGCCACATTAATACATGATATTATTTGGCTATTTTTAAGCATGAAATTGAAAGATAAACAACAATGTGCACTGAAAATTTCGTGCGGCTTATAAATCTCTTGAAAACAACAACTTTAATAGTTATTAATCATTAAAACTTTAGTTTATGTTTTTGATTATTTAGATTTACTGAATAGAGGGTAGGGTAAGAAATTAAAGAGTTTGAAATGAGTTATGAAATGAAAATGTTGGCATTGGCACGCTGTGATTTCTGATGGTTAATTAATCATTTTTCAAAACTTGTAGCAATTATCGAAATTAGTCAAAACAGCTCTCCTTCATGATTGGCGGAGGACAACTAGAAATAATTAATAAGACGAAGTGTAAGCATCATCTTCTACGCAACTTTCTAGCTCATAGCATGTGTGAGGAATTCAAAACCGTACGTAAAGAAGAGTCGATCAGAGAAGGAATGGGAGAGAGAGAAAAAGATGAAAAAACCTTGGAAATGAAAGCTTCAGTGGCTTGCCTGTAGAAGCTATCAGGATGCCTCTTATTAGGAACGACGTTCTCCTCAGCCCAAAACACATGCCACTTTGACCACTCCATCGTCTTCAAAAATGGTGGCCTTGTAAGCTTCCTAGATCACAATTTCACGCATATATGAGAAAACAAATAAAAAAATGATATTAATTCCATACAAAAGTTTAAAGGATTCCAAGAACGATTAAGAAGTAGAGAGGTTGAGAAAGAAACCCTAAACGGTTTAATATATCTCCCCCGGAAACAACAAGGGAAAACGAGCCTTTCTCATTTATAGCAGATTCAGATATTTGATAAACATAATCAGCAAGACACGAGTTGAGCTCTTCACAGGTATCAAATAATCTGAGTTCTGGTTCTCCTCTGGCGTCCATTATCATTAGCTTTCACTTAAGCGGAACCTATTCTTCTTTTTGGTAAGTGAAGCATCTTCTTTACAGCTCTATGCTTTATATAAGACAAGGAACAGGAATAGAGGGAGAAAAGTAAAGAGAGAGTTCATGTCATGAATTGACAACGAAAACGACGAGAGATCGTTTACTTGTGGAGTTCGAATACAATAAATATCCAAAGGGACCAAACCCTTACATCAACAAAGGAGAGAAGCATGGAAAAATGAAAACCCTACCTAGCTGAAATTTTACTTGTTTTTTCTTTTCGATGCTTTGACTTTACTGGATAAGTATGAAGTAATGAAGTTACTCGTACAGAAGTTACTGCTGACCTATGCACGCATGCGTGAAACAACGCAATATTGCCTTAAAAGTTTCAACACAAAATTAACAAACATGTTAAACGAGTATTTGGCTGTTTCCATTTAAATATGAACTCGACCGAAAAATATGTTTAATGCCTTTTTTTTTTGGGTGATATTGTTCAGACATATATTGATATCGAAGAATGCCCACTAGTAAATTTTGATCCAAGCCATATTAGGATCATTAAAGTTTTTCAATGCCCGGTAGTACATTTTAATCTAATTTGGCATGTCTTCATAACGTATTTGAAGCTTTTGTTCCATAGTTATATGATGCAATAGGTGTGAAATTTAAAAAAAAAAAAAAAAAGAGAGAGAGAGAGAGATGAAGAACATAATTGCCTGTTACAACAATGTGACGTTTCTGATAGTAATTCAAACTCGAGAATGCTTGACGGAGAAAAAATGTTAGGGAAAATTTAAAAACAGGAAAAAATTAAGGGATCTGTTGTAAAAAATAATTATTTATCATGGACCTTTTGATATTAAAATTACCTGATTGTCCTTAATAATTTAATTAATCGAATCCTTCTTAGACTCATATTCCCCCTTTCCCTCCTTGCACTTGCCACTAACTCTAGGTAACCGTCCCCTGCCATTGAAAGCAAGCATTTACAACTGTTATATGAGCATTGACATAACAAATCGGCATTTAAAAATCGAAAATACAAAATAAAGAATTTGGGATTCGACAAGGGCAACGAGTAGAAGGAGAGAAATGGCTTGCATTGTCGAGAGAAAAAGACAAAACCCAAACTGGTAAGTGCTCTGCCCTTGCTTTTAGTTTCAATTTTATGTACTTTTTTCAATGCTAAGTTCAATCTATATGGTTTGTATGCTGTGAAGAGATGCGGACAGTTATTCAACCCTTTTTTCACATTTAAAAATTTCAAAATTTAAACTTGATTTTTAGGGATTTAGATTCATTTGTGGAATGATTTGTATGTTGAATAGAGTTATAAATGGTGTAATTTGTGTTAACATACTTCTGGATTAATTTCTGTGATTGCTTTGCAACGGTATATGACTCCATAGCTTCGCAACGATATATGACTCATCAGCAGATTCCTTCTGGATTAATTTCTGTGATTTTTTGAAATCATATGTTAGTTTTCGAGGCCTTTCATCCATTCCTTCTCACCTTTTCTCTTCAGCTTCCAACGACATTCCAGTCATTTTTTTTACTCGACATTCATCTTCATTTCATCATCAAACCTCAAAAATCTAGTGTCTATAATATTATTTTGATGAATGATTTAAAGCTGTTGTGGGATAAAATAGAGTTCTATGGGTCGACGATGCGAGGTTGAAGATGACACTCGACACAAAGATGAAGTGACATCGAGTGTTAGATTATTTAATCCAACACTCGACTTCGCTTGTCCTTTTCATCTAGTGATGATAGTCTAGTGTCCAGCTTCTTCTTAGTGTTGATTTTTGTTTGTAGCTCGACACTAGACTTCATAAGCTGACAATAGCTGTATGTCGGATTATTTTGTCTAGTGTCGAGCTTGAGTCCATATATTAATCTGATACTCGAATAGGGTTCGTCCATTTGTTGAGCGACTCGACTCGAGTTTTGAGCTCCATCTTAATGTCAGTTTCCTACAAAGGTGTCAAGCTCGACACTAGACAAAATAATTTGACAACAGCTCAGTGGAGCTCGACACTCAATATCTAGACCAATCGACAAAAGCTAGATGTCGGATTGTGAAACCCGACAAGAAATGCATTTGATACTTGACAAATGTTGTCAGATTGCACTGTCGTTTGTCGGTTTCTAGTATCTGACAAATAGTTGTTTCAGACACTTTTGCAGTTTAGTGTTTTTTGTCCTTTTCTGTGGTATACTTTGGTTGAATAAAAGTTGTTTTGTTTTATTTTTTGAAGGGTTATATGGCAAATGCTCACAGGCTTACGTTTAACGTTTAAACTCTATACGACGATCACTACCATGTAGTAATAACAAATTTAGCTAGTTTAGAATGTACAAGTGGGTCCGAGATAAGTTGAATGATCGACAGAAAGAGATGTTTAGGAGCACATGTTTCAGGCACATGTTAAACATCTGCATTTTTACCTTCCCATCGTAATTGGTTCACCACGTGCTATTAAGAAAGGTGGAGACTCATGGGTTCAATGATCAGATGTAATTTCTGATACAAGGTATCACTCATATACTTGTATAGTTTAAAAAAATGTCAAAAGAAATGTTATCATCCCACATTTTTTCTAACTATTCATACCTTTGTTCAATCTAGGGAGGGTAATATGCTTTTTAGCGTACGAGTTTGGTATTATGACTAATTTGAAGTTCGCTTTGAATTTGCCGAGCACTCCCGGTAATCATGGCAAGTGTAGATTATGAGATAAGTATTTTAGGCCGAAGCAAATTCCATTGAAGCTATTTTATGAGAAGTTGGAGAAATTAAAACTTTCTCCAATCCCAGACAAAGACATGGTGAAGTTAGTTTTGTATTATGTGCTTAAGCGTTTTTTTCTTGCATAGGATATGTGTCGGTTCATTTCCATTAAGTGGTTGAACTTTGTGGACACATTAGATAGATTCAATGAATATTCGTGGGGCACTGAGTCTTACAAAATGACCATCCGTGACGTGAAGAAAGCTCTACCTAGGAGGTTAGCAAAGTATAGGGCAAAGAACGTAGAGAATAAGGCACATGAGGTAGAGAGATATAACTTAGGAGGTTGCCTTACGTTATTCAGGCAATTTGAATTTTAGTTTGCATTAATTTTTAAACATTTTATTGCCGATTAATTATAAAAACATTGCACTAAATCTTGATTTTTTATTGATAGACTTAGTTGTATGAGGCAGTGTCATATGTAGGGTCGACATATGGCATTATTAGTAAGGCGTTTGCTGGCAGGATTCCTCGACTGTTGAAGTGGCATAACACAAAGGTCCTGAGCGAAGAAGTCTTGAAGCAAGATTGTTTACACATAAGAAGAGTGATAAGTCATAAACCTGCTGTTTTGCAAAAACTAATAATTATTAAATGCGAGGACCTAACACATCTGAATTTATTACAGGCACGACCACTTGTGATATTGGAGTCGACAGAAGCTAAGGCTATTATCGACTGGTTACCTACATTGAAGCAGATGGTTGGGAAGTGGAAAAGTCAACATGTTCAGTAGGCATTGACTGGGGACGCTCCATTATACGCAAAGGAGCAGGTTGAAGAGATCTAGCAGGGAAGACCATATGTTTCGCCTCAGGATGACTCAAAGGGATTGATACCTTTTTGTCAACATGAGGGGGGATTCAGTATGCTATCGACTAATACAGTATCCAGATCTTTCGTCGAAGTTATGCCCTATGTTGAAGACACTATTCCACCATCATTTCATACGGGTCGATCACCGTCGATGGGTGGGTCACCTCTGACTTGGCGCCTTCTTTAATGGGTGGGCCTTCTCCGACTGCTAGGCATACTCCACCCAGTTTTCATTAGTCGCCCACTAGTCACTCAAGAGTACACTTCGAGCAAGTAAATGTCTCTATTTTGTTCACATAAATCTAAATGAAATATTTTTTTTTTCAAATACTAACATTTAAGATTTGTTAAAGGAGCAACACTCGGAGGATGAATTCGTGACCATTGTCATCCGCGAGTTGGTTGGTCTTCGAGAGGAGGTCAAATTAGTCTGGGAGGAGAACATGTTAATGTGAGAGGAGATTAAACTACTTTGAGATACAGTGACATTATTGGGAGGTCACTTTGGCTATGCGGACATGGTATTGCATATGTCATTTAAATGTTTGTATTATCTTACAAAGAATCATGGTCGACTGTGGCCAACGGAATTGGATGTTTAGTTTTTTTTTTGGTCTTGTATAGGATGAGGATGGCAAGGACAATGAATCAATTCCAGAGGAGGCGAATCTGAGGTTGATCTATCACAGCAGAGTGTCTAGATTCTTGAGAATGCCTCTTTGGATTTCATCTCCCAACGAGGTTAGTGATTATTCCCGGCTAAGCATAAGCGGAGCCCGTTTGTCAACCCCTTGGGAAGAAAGAGAGAAAAGGTTATGATGCAGGCTCATACGGAGGCTGACATATCTTTAGTTTTGACAAGCACCGATGCTCTGATGCCTTTACATACCATCATTTATACTCATGTTGCGTCTCCAACAACCATTATTGTCCAGCCTCATCGACATTGTTTGACCCACTTGCTCATATTCTAGATGTTGATGTGGAGTCATTCGACGATTGGATGTCTGAAGGTTCAGGTCTTGTTAACCTTGGGGTGTTTGAGGCGAATAAGGAGGTTTTCCGGATTTTGATGACAACGACAGGATGGCTTACCTCTGAGGTTTGTGTAATTCCCACCTAATTCTTTCATTTTCTTATTTATATATTACGCTAACGATTTCTCATTATGCAGCACATTGATGTTTATCTCTAGACATTACGGCGCAAGGCAGTGTATCTGGGCCTGGATATGGTCGAGAAATCAACCTGTTTGGATATTACATTTTGGGTAAACTGTCAACCAACCCTTTATTTATATTTTGAGCATCAACATTATCATTTCCATCATGATCATTGACATCTAAGTCGTCATTCAACTGATGGCAAGATTCAAAACCACAATAGGCATTGTCATCATCATTATCATCGTCATCGTTACCATTGTCATCCCCATCATCACCAGCCCCATCATCACCATTGTCATCCCCATCATCACCAGCCCCATCATCACCATCACTTTGGACATTGGTTAAGCTCTCAAATTCTCTAATGTTATCAATTTGTTGAACTAACCTCAATAGCAATGATTGGTTGAATCCAACTTCTCCTGCAACACAAACTGATTACTCTTCTACATGCCTAGCAAACTACTGAAACTTGATCATAGCCAACTTTTTATTACTATGTGGTTATGCACCAACAGGAGTGGAATCAATTAATTGGTTGCTTCCACTTGTTGAGCAAAACAAAGATAGATGAGAAGAACTCTGCCTTTTTGTTAATAGATCATATCATGACCTTGTTGTTGGCTCACCCCTATCTTCAAGTGTGAGGATGAGTGGTGTATATGACAGCTGGTCCTCCATACCATGTTGTATGAAAAAATATACATCTTTGTCAATTTCAATAGGAGTTGGCAATGGTGGAGGACCCTTGGAAGAGAATTTAATGGCTAAATTTATGGTTTTTTTTTTTACTCAAATCCCAACCCATTTCCAAACTTAAACATTCAAACAACTCATTGTAAGCAGTAAACCTAGAAATTATCAACAGCTTAAACCTCTTGTCCATTTACATCTAACCTTCATTCTGTTGAATCTTTTGTGAACCATTGTACAACATTAAATTTCGCAAAATTTCCATCCTGCATGTAAAAGACATGTCAAAATTTATCCTTGAATCAAAATATCATTAAAACACTGCATAAAAGTCAAGAAAAATGAAATTCTGCAATTATGCTCCACGAGGCTTGACAAACTCACTCGACACTCGACAACTCAACAACTCAACAATGATCTCGAAACTCGACAACACTCGACACACTTTGTGCACCTAGACACAAGACAAACAAACAGGCTTGACGTTGTGCACCTAGGCTTGACAAACCGTTTTGGCCATTGTCGAGCGTGTCATCGACAACATAACGAGACACTCGACGTTTGCCAATCGGTTGTCCAACGGTCGTCTTCGTCGTCCAGTGTACAGGATTTTTTTAAGAAATTCTCGTTTTCATTGTTTTCTTTGCAATTAAAGTACTAAGGACACTTGTTCTAAGCTCAATACGCAGTTTTCTAAGTTAATACTGAGTATTTTAGGCAGCAAATATTTCAACAAAATTAAAAGCTTGTAAGAAATCAAGAAAAGTCCATGTATAGAGAGATGTCTTACATATTTTTACTTAGATCTTGAAGATTGCTCATGACAAATGATAGAGACAATGGGATTTTGACAAAAATATAATGGTGTGAAGGAGTTTTATACAAGATTGCAGAAGAAACGTGTGGAAATATACACCGGTAATAAGGATTTGTAGTTATTTATATTATTTTTTTTGTATTCAATCAATGAGGTAATATCTACGTCAAAAGGTCCATGATATGAAAATTTTTATGACTGGATTATTTTTGTAACAGGCCCCTTAATTTGGATATTTTTTGAATTTTTCCAAAATGTTAAGTATTTCAACTTTATGACTTTCAAAACTGAAGAATATGTGATACTAATATAAGTGGTAGTTACAAGATAGTCAAGTAAGGTTTTTTATCCGTTAAATATTCTGATTTTTCTACTAATGATAGAATTCAAAGTTGAGTATTTTGATAACTAAGAGAAAAATAAGAGGATGGAGATATGGGCATTGAAGAAGAATCATCAATATCCCATCCTACACCCAACTTGATTTTAATGAAGGGATGTGATTAGCCCATAGTTTGGTAAGGCTGCCACGCGAGTCATAAATTTTATATTTATAGTAAATAGTACCTTTGCTACAGTCATGATAATAATTGATGCATTTATGAACAAGCTGAATATCTCTCTTTGGTCTTTGGAATAGATCCAAGAAGCAAATAGCCACAATCAAAGCATTGACAAATTTGAAGCCTGTGTGTCGTGCGCTAGCTTGCTTGGGTAGAGCCTGAAGCAACTCGCATTGATTGATTTCTGGTGCACGGCCTACAAAGGCTTCGTTGCGGTGGACCACTCATCATGGTGAATATCACAGGAACGACGAGAACAAATACTAACAATTATCTATCGTACACCTGCTTGGCCGAAATTTGTCGAGGAAATGAATGGGCCGAAGGTGTTGATCATGCAAGACCCAGAAAAGGCAATTTTTATTTTGTGTGATTTATCTTGCGAAAGTCCTATTTACGAGCCTCTTCTTTTAAACTGAAATTTACGCATTACGTTTGGTCACTAACAGTGGTGACTCGTTATTCCGAAGCTCATGATTCCTAGCAGTACTCCAAATTGCTTTTTAAATTGAACAATTTGGAGTCACGCTTTGTTTCTTTATACTTTTTATTTTTTTAAATATATTAAAAAATATATTTAAATCAATATGAATCATATTTTACTTTTAAAATTTAAAAAAATTTAAAACCAACCACACATTTTTTAAAAATAAAAACTCAAAAAATTAAAATAAACACATAATTTAATTAATTAATTTTGTTAAAATTTTGATAAATCTTATAATCGATATGCATGTTTATTATCATTAATATGTGATATTAATTAATCAAGATTAATGCTTTTACTAAATGTTTCTTTGTTAGTTGCAAAATTATAAAAAATTTTAAATCAGAGTTGATCAAAGCTGGAAATTTAATTATTAGAAACTAATAATATTGGTAATTAACCTGCTTATACATTTCATGCAAAAGCACGTAATTGCTCGAGAAATTATTTCATATCCTTATTTCATATATATATATATATATATATACACACGCGCACACACACGCTGATACCATGCTTCGATCTTGTCCACATATAGCATTTTGAAAAGTATCGATTAAGGCATATCTTAGTTGTTTAACATGTATATATTAGAAGTGGAAAATCTAGAGGAGAGAGTTGATTATTAATTGGATTTCTTCCAAGCTAACGGCTCCATCTCCATCTCCATCCATGGAAGCAATAATATCCTGGCAATCCGTCAGAGACAACTGAACTCCTAAATTCTCTGCAACTTCATGAAGCTCCTCTCCTGTTAAAATCTCATCTCCGTCGCAATTGAGAGATTCAAGAGCTGATTTAAGTAAATTTCCAAGGCTTCCAAGTTCCATATCTTTGGTGTTCATCTCCAAGAACTCCTCCAAGCTCAGCAATCCGTCTTTGTTAGAGTCGGCTTGTTGCATCATCGCGTTCACATCTTGTTCACTTGTCTTGCAACCAAGTGAACTCAAAATCCCACCAAGCTCTGCAGCAGTGATGGACCCGTCATTATCGGAGTCAAAGGCTCTGAATGCCGTCACTAGACTCAGGACATTGCTCAACGTCTCGGTTTCTGCAGAGAGCGACCCTTGTTGAGCCATGAAAGTTTAAAGCTAGCTAGCTAGTGTAATACAACCTGCCTTCCCATGTGAGACAATCTACCTCTATAAATAGTGGTACTGCAGGGGGCCTATTATTCTTCTGTGTCGACATAAAGTAGAAGAAGATAAAGCTAAGAGATTCTTATGCTTAAAATTTTGATACTTATCCTCGAGTTGCATGTAAAAGATTATGCCGATCGTGACAGTCATATAGGCCTTTTCTTCAATACAGCTTAATTACTGATTCCTCTATTTTGATTTGCAATACGTGCCTCAAATCTCTTGAATAAACTATAGTGTTATCGGGATTTCTGCTTTCAAAACCAATGAAAAACTTCTAATTGCAAAATTTTCAAAACTGTACTGTAATATGAGATAACGATAGTATTCCTATATATATGTTTGATGAAACATGGACCGATATACTCTTGCAATATTATTCCAGACCTAAAGATAATAATAATTGCATCCCGTTACTGTATTATCATTTTGCTAAGTAGATTTAAAAGCCAACGAGCACTAGAAGCCATCATGCTCCAAGTGGCTATCAACCATGCCCACATATTGTTATCGCGCTTTGTTGGATTCTATACAAAAGGATGCTCATTCTTCACTTTTGTCACAACGACTTTCGTGTTTATTGAGCTGGCCAGCTTCTTAGAAAATTAAAGATTAGGTGTTAACTTTTTTGATAACTTCTGGTCTCCAGAACTTGCCTATCAGGATGCTGTCTTAACAGTTTTGCTAATGTTGTACTTTATTTGCATCTGGAAAATTCTAATCTGATCACTCTTAGTGACATTACTGAAATGAGTGCTATATAATATTCCATCACATAGGCGAGGTGAGTACATTTTTATAATGTAAGAATTGCACAAGTACTCTCTTGATTGATGTTTATCTCACTTTTTCAGTGATTTTATTTGTTTTTGCTTTGCGATTCGAGCATCAAACGATAATGGTGCCATAGTCCTCCGAAATAATACCCAGTTGTTGGATTTGGAAGAATTGAGCGCAGATACGAGCCACTTCATACTTGCGAACTTTCCGGATTCCGAGTAGGTTGGGCTGCTCGTGGACCGTGCAACTAAAAATTGGCCGTGCGGAGAAGCCACCAGAAATTTTTTTCCGCCTGGATTGGTATTAAACTATGCTCCCAACCTCTTTAAACATGTAAAATAAAGATAAGCTCTGTTTAGCAAATGTAACAGTTACAGCGCCTTAAATTAATGTTTGTGGGAGTCATTGGTCTGTATTATTTTCCTTAAAAGTTATTAGATAAATAGTTTACCAAATTAATGAATTTTTTTGTTATATTGATAGAGTTTAAATTAATCACTCCATAGGTTACGACGATTTGAAGCTTTAATTTTCCATTCATTAGTAACTCACATTCAATAAAAAACAAGTTTTACAATGACTATATTATCCATGATATGTCATGTACCAGTACAACTATATATTATATACAAGATGTATCACTTTATACTAACTCGACATATTTTTACTAATATTACACGAGAAATTAATTATTAAATTAGAAGATTAATGTAATTTAATGGGGTTGATTAATCTAGGACAATGATTTATTAATTTAGCTATATCATTACTTTTCGTCTTAGGTGAGAAACATTTGTAAATGCTACTGTTTGATATACCATAATCTGATTTTTGGACTGTAAGCCCTTTAGAATGTTGAATTAGGCCCATTTACAGCCCAACGATGCAATATTGAATGCAGTGCCCGCTTGAAAAACAAAACAGAGTTTGAACTTCCGCCTTTGAATGGGTCAAGTTGCTTCTGTTGGAGTACATGTTGGGCCAACTTGGAGTTGCTCTTTCAAGTAAGCTAGCTCTTGTAAGCGCGGGAAGGGAAATCAATCTGTCGATTATATCGCTATGTACAACTGGTCTTAATTAATTACCTAGTTGATTGCTCTTCAGATACAGAGACGAGACAAGCAAGCTTCACATCATGATTAAGTAGGTGGACCAAGGCGCCGTGATTCTTTACTGCAAAAGTTTGCTAACGTTTTGGAACTTGTGGTTATCGCTAGCGATTTAGCCTAGTGAGCATGTGATGATTCTGCCAGTATACGTATATATATTCATGACTCCCTACAGGCGATTATATTGCTGCAGTTGCTTGTATATATAGACAACTGACTCCGTGTACCAACGAAGATGACGACTGACTATGAGAGGCCTAAATGCAGAGAGCCTGTGGGAGTGTCAGTGCAATGGAAGAGATGATATAACAAAGTTCACAGTGGTACTTAAAAAGCACTTTAACATTGAGTATATATGTATTATCAAATCGTACTTATCCTGATTCTAGAGGTCCCCACAGGCTTGTGAAGAACCCGTGGGCAGTGGGCACCGGCTTTGCTTTCGTCCACTGAATCTGTAAGGTCACCTTAATAATTACATATTTCTTAGCTAGCTACCTTAGCTCAAATTTTTCGATCAGATATCATCAAGTCGAGTCATCTAGAAAAGAAGAAAGGAAATGACGTGACTCATGAAGCATGCGCAATGGATAGCATAGGTGCTGTTAAGTTTCCTGTTGATTATTATGGGGTCATTGAATTATGTATCTTCGATCATCATGTGATTGCTTTAAACATATACCTATATTTCCCTCATCTCTCTCTATTTTATTGGTTTCTCTCACATGTTTCTATTTTTCTTCCTATGCAACTTCTGATGATCTTCTGTGTTCACTTCACTAGATGAGACAAATAATGCATTAGCTGAAGATATATATTTCCATCAAGAGGTCTCTCTCAGTGTGCCTGGAAAATTAACGTTATCAACTTTATATCAGCAACGACTAAAGAGCCACGCCAAAAATTCTGACAAGTGTTTGAGTTTGGAACTTGTACTGTCAGTTTGTGAGACTTTGTTATCATACATTAAAAGTAACCCACATATTCGTTTTCAAACAAGTTGCCTCAATTACTTTTGACGATATATGGCGATCTTTTGTGAGTTTATGAAGACCTTAATTGCATAGCATAACTTGTTGTATTTTAGGGCTTCTACTCAGAATAGACATCCAAGTGTCGGTTAACTGTAATTAATTAATTAATTAATTTTTAACCAAGCTTCTAAAGTTTGTGAAAGCATGCTTCAGGTATGCGTCTCTTTAATATCATGAATTTTATGGGAGTGGGTGCCCACTTATAATATAATTGATATCTTTTCAATTAAATACTAGTAGGTAAAATCCAACTTGATGCAGTGACTAGTAATGTGAATTCAATTTATTCTAGCTTGAATTTAATATATTCATCCCAATATTTTATGATTCATAAGAACCCAGAAAAAAATTGAAAATAAAATTAAGGCTTCAGCGACCTACGTAATAGTGATAGATGTTTCTTTGAGAAAAGAAAAGGGCAGGAAAATATCTTGGCATATTTAATATTTACTTTCCCTTTTGGCAATTTCACTTTGATTAAATTACACGAAAGTGAAATATTTATATACATGCTCAGATACATGAATTATACGAGGCTGATCATGGGCTAACACTAAAATAATGAAGTTTAGACTAAAATACTTCCACTTTGCTTCGTCCTCTTGTACGACTAGTTGGAAACCCATTGAAGCAAATTGCCATCATTGACTATTATTATTTAATAAAATACAATTAAATAGCCACGGCTGCGGAGATAATGACGCCATCATCGTTTTGTTCTTGCTGCAAGACAGCCCTGCAAGCACTGTAAAATAATTGGGTCTTCTCACCCCATGTTTTTGGAGCCAATTCGTATCTCCCAAGTTGTGTCGACTTCATTTATCTGCATTTATTTTATTACTTAATTAAACAAGTACCTTACCAACAAACATGCTAACTATTTTATTTAATTTCTAATTGATCTGATAAATTATAATTAAAATGACGTGTATATATATTTAACTTTGTTAATTGGTTCTCGTTTCTTTAATTTAATTCCAAGTTTTTATTTCTTACACAACTTGTTCTTTCTATGTGGATTCTTTCCGCGTTGATTTTTTGTTGGATCGGCTAGCGTGAAGCTACAATCATTACAAGCTAGCCTTGCTCCTAGCCGGGCTACTCGCTGCCGCCGCCGCCGCTCCAGCCGTTTTAATTCTTATTTTAGCTTTGTGTTATATAGCAAACTTTTTAAACTCAATCTAAAGGTTGAGATAATACTGCACTCGTCTTTTAACGGTAGTTATATGCGTATGTGCCTGACGAAAAATAATGAGTTTTACAGTGCTGAGTATGGATTTTATTCTGATGTAAAAATATTTTTTGACTATAAAAATAGTATAAATTAATAAATCATATAATTTGGTCTCTGTTTAAGTCGGGCTTAGATTATAAATTGTTCTGGAAATTCTTACATCGATCACCCCAACTATAAAAATTAATCTCTAAGGAGGTACATGCGTACGCCAGGCAAAAGAATAGTAGTGAAGCAAGATAAGATTGATAACTCGCATAGTGCAAGTACATGAACTAAGAAGCCAAAAGCAGAGAAGTCCAAATTGCTTTCCCAGCCAATTCCTTCTGTTAGTTAAAGAGAATTTGATATTTGACTGAACAATATTTCAATCACATTTCATGCATGGTGTCCAACAATGGTGATTTCAAATCATAAAACTTTATCTATCAGACACATGACAGCTGTGATAAATATATAGCCAGGAAATGAATATTTAGAGTAAAGTATTTCAAAAGAGATCGAATTCTTTTCCGGGGAAGTTACCTTTGACGAGAAACAATAAAAAATCAATTACATTAATAGTAATTAACCTGTCGTTGGCAAGTTAGTAGTAGTATAGATCAATAATAATTAATTATTTAATGAAGGAAGCGTTTGAATGAAGTATTGGATTGTTAATTTAATGGCGGACAAGTTGATGATTCAACGCCAGGGCCCCGGGAAACAAGGTGAGATTCAATTGTTAGTTTGATAAATTCTACGGTTAAGAATACACATAAAAACATTATAATATTTTCTGAGACATACGTGTGATGATAAGAATAGTAAATTGAATGAAGGAAGGGTCAAATAGTTGAGCGCGAAAGCTAGTTAGATGACCCTTCGAGCATCAAACAGCAAGGGAACCAGCGGGGCCAATGAGGGTTGGTTTGGCTCCAGCGCAACAGCGGTTGGCGTGTGGCTCTCGGACGCTGCGGTGGCCAAGTTTCTTTTTGGCCCTATTCGGTCCCACTTGAATTTACTCTTCTTGACTATATAGACTATAATTCACAATTAACAAGCACGTGCTCTTGGTGAGTTTACTGGGTAAACATTTGTAGGCAACCTTATAGCCATGCACGCACGATTTTTCAAAAAATTAGGTGCGTTTTTACCGATTGAAAAGATATGTAGAAGATTAGCTTTAGGAGAGACTACGCACAAAACCTTCACTTTCACAATTCTCCATCTCAATTGATCTGATAGTCTAATTTTGAACTTGAAATTTTAACATGCATTGCACATAGGGGTGTGCAAATGGTAGGGTATGGTGTGGTATCGCCATACCATCCCCATACCCTACATATGTCGGGTTTTTTATTTTTATACCATACCATACCATTTTTTAATACAATACCATACCACATTTTCGCATGGTAGGGTAAGGGCGGGTATGGTATGGTATTATTCGGGTAGTTGACCAAATTGACCAGATTTTGACACTTTAAGTTCTTATTTTGACATTGTTTAATATTATGATTCATAAAGTTTGTACTAAATACAAAAATCAAGCAATTACACATCCTTAACAATACAAATAATCAAGTAACTACATATTTTATAACAACACAAATAATCAAGTAACATCATATTTATAACAATACAAAAATATCACGTAACTACATATTCCATAACAACACGAATACTCAAGCAATTACATGTCCATAACAACACAAATAACAAGTAAATACATATCCGAATCCTTCCACAAAGTTCCAACTTCCAACCTTCAAGTCCAACCTTTAAATTCTACAAAGTTTCAATCTTTTCAACTTCCAATCTAATACAAATTTGAGAAAATAAAAAGGCAAAGAAAAAAGAAACTATAACACTCATACAAAAATATTTTATGTAACCAATTAAATACTGACACGTGGCATATTTTTTATTTTTTTAAAAAAGGTATGGTATGGTATGGTATTTTGGGATATTTTTAAAAATACCCCCCTACCATACCATGCCATGACAAATTTTGAAAATCTATACCATACCACACCCTATATTTTTTTTATACCCTACCATACCTCCACCATACCATGGCGGGTATGTCGGGTTCGGGCGGGTGATGGTGTACCATGCACACCCCTAATTGCACATATATATAAAATGTTCCTGGAATCACATATGCTACAATATTCGAGCGGTCCAGCCTCCTTCAACGTCACATTTATTGCTTGTAATCCTGAAATCTTAATATCTTCTTAGACGCAGACAAAAACATCCAAGAGATCTTGAGCCTTCCGCGCTGAAATCCCTTTAGCAATTAAACCTAGCTTGTTATTTGTATCTCATCTCGATGCATAGGCCTACTTGCGTTTACGATATATAGATATACAACTGTTATTTTACAATAATGTTAGCATGGAAAAGCTAGCCAAACATATATATTATATATAAACCTCTAATCATACAAAATATATAGTTTTAATTTGATTTTGTGTAATTTTCAGCTATCACTTGTTGGAATATTTATAATAAATTTAAATATAATAAATAAAACAATAGTAATATCATAAAAACAATAATATAGAAAATTAAATTACATATCTAAAGTAAGAAAGAAATGAAAAATGTAAGGCTTGAGCACTTGGAAGGTATATCAAAGGCATTGTCCTAAAGTTAAAGGGTCTTTCCCTTGTACAGTATCATATTGGTATTCAAGGACTCCAAGATATAACTCAGTGCTTACAGCCTATTTCCTCAATGAGCACGATCACTAAAAAAAAATAATATGTCTTCATATGTCGTGGTTGCTGAAAACATAAAAAATAGTCAAAGTATATTAACATTCCAATGTTAGAACTATGAGATTTCTTTATATAATAATCTCATAGCTTAGGTACTTATAAATTAATTATTGTAACTTCCAAGTCATAAGTTCTTAATAAAAGCATGAAAATTACAAATAATAAGTGTTGTAATTCATGTTTTTATTATATTTGTAACATATGAAATCAATCTCAAAATAAATTTTGTAGCTCATGATATAAATGTTTATTTTAAACTTTTTATCTCTGACACATCCACCTATAAGATAGAAACTCATTTATGAGTTGTCGTTAAGATAAAGATAATGAAGCCAAAAACCTAATATCTAGTGGTGCCCTGAGACCCTACCCTGATATAATCTCAAATAAAGTTTAGCACCATTGCATACACTTCTCTTTCTTAATTAAATATATTTGGTCTTTTCCTAGGTCTATATATGTATGTTTGTATGTATTGGAGATCTTTTATGCTTTAGAGGTCCAGGAGCTGTAGTCTGATAATCACAAAATAAGTATATTCTTATTGACGGCTCTTGTATATCCTTGAAAAATCTTGTTTTCTAAAAAAGTATCAATTGTTACGGACATTTTAAAGTTTAAATTCTTTAGTTAAGTATTTTTCTTTTTATACATGATCGCTTTAATTATAATATTATACATATGTGTCCAATCAGGAATCATCAAATTAACCATGGTTTGTAAATGCATGTAAATATTATAAATTAATATAAAAATTATAAATAGACATATAAAAATTATAAATCTTACTTATACATTTTTTTTAACTATTTACAAGTTTTATATATTTATTTATAACTTTTATATAAATTTGTACAACTTTTATTTGTTGAGGTATCATTTATATCCCAAATGTTCCGTAGAGTGACTCATAGAAAGTAAAAAATTATACGTATTTAAAGAATACATATGTAAAGATTTTCGTTTCAATAGGATTTTTTGCAATTAGCTACAAGTACAATAGCTATATTATATATTATTTTTTTAAAACTGAATAAACAGTTACATTACAACAACTGTACTATACTCATTTATAAATCTTTTTATAATTATAATTTTTATATGTTTATTTATAATTTTTTATTAAGGATGAAAATTTGGAACACGACACGCGAACACGACATGAATACGATACGAACACGATACACGATTAATAAATGGATCGGATTCATATTGATGGTGTTCAACACGCTAACCCGTTTAATGACACGAATAGTTAAACATATTTTGTCTATCAATAATATGTAATCTCATTTAATGATATAAATTATTTAATACTTACAATATATATATTATAAAACTGAAATTTTTATATTATAAAATAAATTAATTTGTAAAATAATAAATTATGATGATTTTAATAATATTTTATACTAATAATGGTTTATATTCTGAAAATAATTTTAATTGATATAAATATATAGAATATAATATATTATGCATAACGAGGTTAAACAATTAAGTAAATTATGTGAATTAAATATGACACGATTACAACACGTGAGTAACACGTTTAATAACCGTGTCGGATCCGTGTTTCATGTCTTGACATAAATAATTAAATGGATCGACACGCACGAAACGAATTCCCATCCTTATTTTTTTATATTTATTTATAATTTTTGTACAATTTTAAAAAATAATAGATGATAGAGCTGGATGTATTGTAGCCAATCCTGCATTTTTCTTGATTTAAAATTTAGTGTTTATTATTGACTTTAAAACTATGTAACGTTGAATGTGATCTAAATGCCATACCTTGGGTTACCGTGGGGTGAACTAGGATTGGAGTTGGAATGCGTCAGAGAATGAAACTTCGTTGGTTTTGTCGAGATAGTACGAGTGATGTTGCCAGCTTGCCACCCGCCAAACAAGTCCTTGCAAACTCTGGATATGAGAGAGAGACAAGCTGTTACACCACTAAATACTGGTGGCCAATCTTAAGACAAAGTGAGCCAACCCAAGTTAGTGGCTAGATTAGCTGAAGGACATTGACAAGTAAAAATAAAGTGGGCGCTTGGCCTCGTG
Organism: Boswellia sacra; assembly: GCA_013180625.2. Lineage (NCBI taxonomy): Eukaryota > Viridiplantae > Streptophyta > Magnoliopsida > Sapindales > Burseraceae > Boswellia > Boswellia sacra. The sequence continues at coordinate 349,962 of SNVD02013908.1, forward strand.
AACTAGGTCATTTTGTCAAATTCGACAAAGAGGGTGGAGCATTCAAAATAAAAAATGTTAAATAATTAAGATCGACAGTATTATATATAATTCAATATAGCAACAATTTTTGTTGATTTATGAATTATGTAGATCACTAGAGGTGGGCAATCTTCAAGTAGACCATCCGAGGACGAGACTTGTTGAACAAAAAATCATAATCAAAAGAGTGTTATTAATAGATACTACTGTTATAAACTCTAGTACGTTTCAGAATTTCTCCGTATTTTATATAGAGCGTAGTTCACAATAGAAATGCTTTATAATGAAAGTATTCCACAATGAAAATATTTTACGTATTACATTATATGAAATGACCTTTAAATATGTATTACATCAAACAATTAAACTATGAATGTAAGACTACTATTAACCATCACTAACAAAGGAAATAAAATAGAACCAATAATCTCTAATTTGAAATCACCAATTCAACAATAATTGCAACAATCCACTTCCTAAAAAATATGTCTAAAATTATCCTAATAAAATCAAATTCTATTTAATAGGAAACATTGAAGAGATCACGCGACTTTTATTTGAAATAGAGGGTGTGAGCAAAAATATTTGGACCTTATGCGTGAATAGAAAGATTCATATAATTGAAGTTCAATTTTGGAACCTATCTAGTGAAGATACTTGTGGCCAATTGTGATACATGTGAGAGCAGTGACCCTTTGAATTTCTTATATAACACACTAATCAGTAACGTCTCATTCCTCTTTGGAAATCTGACCTTTGAAGGATCTTTATAGGAGTAATCTCCTATAGTCTAAATGAACAGAGACAAGCATAGTAATTTTTCTTTCCAGAGAATGAACTCATGATTTTGATAGAAAACTTCATATTTTTCTAGAGAATCGATTCGTGATGCATTTACTAATAGACAATTTCTCACTGTGTTAGTAGCTTTCCTGGATCAATAAAATTGCTTCAAAATCAAAGATGCTCCACGAGGGCTGGAGTAAAATTACTTTGGTGATAATAGTACATGATTTCTAGCAGAAGAAATTAATAACAATATCTTCGTAATATAATGGAGAAGAATAAAATTATTTCTGATATTGAAAATTTTATTTATAAGTCTATATGTACAACATGATTTTCCCACTTCAGCTGAAAAACTTTGACGGTTTCCCATACATCGAACGTCCCTATCTATAAGACGAAAACTTATATGTAACAACCGTTTGCTCTACCTTGGAAAAGAGTAAAGTTAAAAATTCAGAAGAAAAGTCTAAACTTTTTTTTTTCTTTTTTCTGTTTGAGGAACAAAAAGTAATTAATAACAGAGATAAATTTGACAGACAAATCCAAGGAATACACGTTACTATTTACAACCTCGATCGGCTGGTAGATCATGATCAACTCTGCTCCGATTGTTTAAAACACCAACAACGAATTCTTGGTAACGTAGTTCATTTTCTCCAAATTCGGCTGCACCGCAAACTGAATCATGGGAGGTGGCCCACAAGCCAACGCCAGTGTATCCTCTGATCCCACCGGGATGTGTTCTCTCAAAATGGCCTCAGTAATGAATCCTATGCTATATTGCCATCCTTCCCTGATAGACTCCTGTACCACGTACCACACCTTGAATCGCTCGTGCTTCTTAGCCCACTCATCAAGCTCTTCTCTAAGCAAAATGTCATCTTCGGTTCTGTTCGCATACACCACATGCATCTCCGTCTCATCCTCTGGATCCTTCAATATGGCGTGTGCGACTTGATAAATGGGCGTGATTCCTGTCCCACCAGCTAACATAGCCAGCTTCTTGGCGAACTTTGGCCTGCCATGAACCAAGAAGTTACCGCGACCAGTGTACTCAATGTGACCAAGTGGACCCTTCACATCTAATAGTGACCCCAATGGTAAAGAGTCCAAGTACTGTGACATGAGCCCTCCATTAGGGAACTTTGGGTGCACACCTTTGAAATATATTTTGACCACAAGATCAAAGTGTCCCACTTCATCAACAGGGGTGGTTGGCGTGTATGCTCGCATGCACAACTTGTCATCAATGGTTGCACACAAAAATATGTGCTTACCAACTGGTAATCCCAAAACTTGATCCTCAGATGGTAATGCAAATCTGAAGAGTCTCACATCGTGAGATATGGAAATCTTTTCAACGAGCTTGCATGGGATTTTTTCACGTGGAACAAGAGCTACGCTTCTTGCAGGCGTAATTTCTGTGATAGGGGCTAAATGGGTTATCAAATTAGATGCGCCATGAACAGAGCTATTAGGAGACGATGAATCAGAAGTGTATCCTGTTGTTATCAATTCACCAATGCGATAATCTTCAAGCATTTTCTTGCCTTTCTCAGAGTGGATAGCATCAAATTCTTCGGTGCAATCAGTACCAGCATTGATCAAGATACTATCCGTGCCACCTGGGTGGTCCTTAAGGAAGCGAGTACAATCATAGATGTGGCCATGGACAATGATCCAAGCTGAATCAGCTGAGTTGTGCTTTTTGACCTCGGACATGGAGAAAGTTTTTGCGGAGGTATTCATGAAGGGTGATGAGACACTCTTCTTTAGAGTTTGATTGGATTCCGAGGATTTTTCCAGGTGCTTCTCCTTTGCCATCCATCCTCCCGGCTGTTTTCCAGGTTGTGTTGGGTGCTCAAACACGATTCCAATTTCTCCCTTGTGCGGCTTGCACATGTTTGTTTTCACACGGAACCAGCAGTTGTTCATCATCCCCTGCACCATTAAATGATATAAAGTGAACACCCATATGATGTTATAAATTACAAACTAAAACGTAATTGATCAAAGTTGTTAATAACTTTTGTTCATCGCAAATTATTGAAGTCTGCATTTTATTATAAGGTCGCTGTAGTCTACATAATTAACATTATTGAGTTTGGTGAGCCATTTGTTTTGCCTATTAAAAGAATATTCAAATGTACTAAGGAAAATTATTTAAACAATTTCACCCAAACGACGGGCACTTAGGTAGCATACTTCATAACGTAAGGCTTAGCTGCCGCCGTGACCAATCTAGCTGGAGTTAAATGCTAACCCCTCCACACTTGTTGGGGTGGGGCACAGCATTACGAACTCAATGCTCCGGTGCCCAATAACACTTGGTCACAACAACTATATTCTATGTGGTATGATCTCACTAGTCCAGAGTGTTTGGACAGTGCCACAAGTGGGCAATTATTTAGCATTGACCAGCCCCACCCCCATTAGCAACTGAAGGATGACCACAACAAACTAAGGCAAACAAAAATCTGCCACGTGTAAGACAGGGGCCACACGTACCATGACATTCCAGATAAGCTTCTCGGGCTGGGTGTTAAGGGTCTCGTCCCAGGCTCGAACCGCAATCTCCTTGGCTGCAAGCAGATCCAGAACCTCAACCTCTAGGGACCAGAAGCACCAGCACCAGTATTTGCCATACTTGTTTGGCCTCTCAGGGTGGTCCAACGCGCAAACGTGCCACGTTTCCCCGCCGTCCAGTGTCACTTCCACACGTGTCACTTTCTTGCCGCCTCCTGTTTACATAATTGCAGCACGTAAAACAAGAAGATTACTTTCATTCTAAGGCCAGGAAAAGGAAAAGCTCGAATTCGTAGCAAACTTGCAACTCGCAACTACAAACAATTCCAAATCTACAGATCAAAATTTGATCGCACTTTTACAAGTTTAATGACTCTATGTCGGCATAGACATATGCCGCTATTCCAATTGTAAAAATCTAATTCTTCATTAACATTATTGACTGGACTGCTGATTATCGGTGAAAAGTTGTAAACAAAAATTGAAGACTGTAACATCGGGAAGAGAGTAATCAAATTAATGTTACAATTGTAGCACTGGGGAATCGTTCCTTAGCTATAAGGAAAGTTATAGGATCTAGACTCCAATAATGGATTAAAAAAGAAAAATATTAACCACATTAATTGGGCCAGGAATTGTAGATCCATTTCAAATTTGTCCACTTCCATGAGGGGGCATCGGCCTAACCTGAGCATCTAGCTAGCACGTAATTGATATATTGCAAGCTTAAAAAACACCAAAAGATTCCGTTAACTATTAAAAAAAAAAAAAAAACGATCAGAAAAGCTTACCGGAATATGCGTAGCCTCTCAAGGTGTATGGTCTCTGAGTGGTCCACGAGTTAATTGGCAAGATCTCCTCGTGGCAAGGTGTCGTTATCACTGAGTTTATGTTTAGCTCATTGATGATATATTCTTGCTTGTACCACCAAGCTGCACACACACCATCATACATCAAATACCAGTATTTCTTTTTCATATTCTTCTCTGATTTCCAGGTCATCTTGCTGGCATATCCACTTTAATCATTCAAAAATAACACCAAAGTGCTAAATAAAAATAAAAAAAAGTAGGTTCACATGCTATATAGGCTTGTTATCGTAACGTTCGATCGATCTTACTTTACAGGAAAAATTAGTTGATGATTTAGAAAAATCATTAAAATGGGCAGATGAGTCCGAATCTAAATTTGCTAGCCTAGACATACGAAGTGAAATCACGATAACCCAAAAGAACAGATCACACCCATATAAAGAAAACAAAGAAATAAAAGCAAAGATCCTCGGAATAGCCAATAGAAATGCATTTAGGAAGCCAAATGATTACCAAAACCACGTGATAGAAACAGAGTCCAGATTGTGAATAGGTTACCTTCAGCATTGGCAAGTTCGGCATCGACGTGAGAGGGAAGTACTCTATTGTCCTTGTAATGATAATAATTATCCGATTCTTGAGTGGTAACAACAATCCTCTTTAACCACTTCACCATGCGCCCGCCAATGAATCCTGGAATGATCATCCGCACGGGGAAGCCATGATCTGGCGCCAAGCGCTCACCATTTTGCATGTAAGCTAATATGATGTCCCGTGAAGGATCCATCGCAAACTCCTTCTTAATGCTGGTACCGTACTTGGACCCGCCGCCACCTGGCAAATCCTCCGCACCTTCAAAGCATACATTCAAGGCCCCACTTTTACGGCTGTAGATCCCACATCGCTTGAGAACGTTACGTAAGGGTACCCCTCGCCACACCGAAGTGGAGATCCCAGCAGCGCCCCAGTTGAAGCCAATTGTTTGTTTGACCATGTTTTGTTCTTTGCGTCTGTTTCCAGCGCAAACAAGTGTCACGGGTAACTCACGGCTTGGGAATTCGTTAACTAACTGTTCCATAGTGAACCGGGCCGGTCGCTTGACCAAACCGGTTATCTCGACGGTCCAGTCTTCCCACGTTGCTTTTGGCACGGCTCCGTGGTTACGCACGTAATGGAGAGGGACGGGGGTGATGAAACCGTGGTGCATGAGCCGGTTTAAAGGCGGTTCAGAGTTGAAGGGATGCTTCCCCGTGAGACGGACCATGGAGGAGTTTCGCTCGATCCAGCTATCAGCCGTGCCTTCATCTCTCGGGTCAATGAAGGACGGTTCAAGTTCGTTGCTGCCTTTGCGTATTAAGTCTTTATAATCAGTCTCATTCTCTTCCTCGCTCGACGACTCTTCCTCGACAAAGACTTGTTTTTTGGTGGAGAAAGTATTGTTGTGGGAACGAACTGGGGAGTCGGACCTGTGGTTTGGACCCGGTTTATAAGGGCGAACGATGCCGTTTAGGGCCGGTTCAAGAAGGGTGAACTGGCGGTTGTCGACTGAGGCCGCCATTTAGAGTCTCTGAGCGAGAAAAAAAAAAATTTTTTTTTTTTTTTGGGCTCTCACTCGCTTTCTCTGAGATTTCGAGCCTCTCTGCCGGTGTTGTTTGAGTGAGAAATGGGGCAGGGGAAGAGGGTGACTATATATAGGCGTCGTGGAAGGTGAAACCTGTCAAACTGAGAGATGGGGACCCACTTGACAAAATCGGTGACATCATAAATTTTTTTAAAGGCTGAACCGGCTAGTGTGGAGCTGTGTGTATCGAGTGGTGCAGATGGGTTAGCAGGAGCTTGGTTTTGGCTAGAGCCACCAATATAATTATGCCGTCAAAACTGAATAAGTATCTACCACTTATATTAAGATGCCTTATTAGTTTTTATACGTAAATTTGTATATGCCACTTGTATTCTCAAATATTTTATTCTTATATCATCCGTTTTCTATATATTTTATTATTAGTAATTTTATTCTTATATCATCCATTATCTATAAATTTTATTATTAGTTAGAAAAAAAAACTAATATAATATATTTTGTAGTGATATTTTCTTTTAAATTTCCCAGTGGAATGGATGGTAAGTTTAAATATGAATTAAGGTTATAATTATCTTGTATCAAATACTTCTATAAACCATTTCATAAAAAAGCTATAAACAAGTATATAAAATGTTTATATACATATATACAATTTCCTAAATAATCATACATATAAAAGTTATAAATATAAAGTTATATACTTATTTATAAATTTTTTTATAGTTTACAAATATTTACATATATACTTATAGTTTTTATATGTTCATCTACAATTTTTTTATGAATTAATGTATCAAAATAAAAATATCAAGTGTATGGTCGATTGGTTACATACATATTAAACCTTCTGTGGAATCTCTGCTTGGAGCCGATCAAACGAAGTTACTTACAGGGTTTTCCACCACAATCCTCATCGAGAAGTTGTTGGTGCGCGCTTGCATGGATGGTTCTTTAGCTGGACTCAGGTGGGTATTATTTAATTTAATTATAATCTCAGATAGCTCCTGGCAAAATACACCTTCCCCGATAGCTATATGTTATTGTATTCAATGAATGTCCCATGTTAATTTACATTGCTTTATTAATGCTTTTACTGACCTTTATCATATACCAATTTTTTTCTAGAGGACAATAGACTTTGGATGGGTTGCTTTTTTCCTTTTCATTTTCTTTTTTTATTTGTCATGGACTTTTGGAAGATATACAAGTCGTAGACCAATCCATCTGCTCATAATTATACGAAATATATAAGTTAGTATACTAGCTAGCCAAATGCCATCTGTTGAAAAATTAGTGAAGACTAGAGTCTATTTGTTCACCTTTCTTGTAGTAAATGAACTCAAATCTCCGTTAAAGAGATAAATACTGCTTCTAATAAATACAATTAATAGAAAGCATATAGTATTGTTAAATTTGTTACTTTTTTAAAATCTTAAGTTTACAAGTTTTATAAGTGAGTTAAACAATATTTTTTAATTAATATTTTTTAAATTGATACAAAGGGATTCGAAAATATAATTGTTTCTAGTTTCTTAGTTTCAATACTGCAATTACCTTTATATAGGCATCATGCAAGCAAAATGTCAATTAAGGGGACAAAATGATTCCAATCAACGTTCCATTTCATCAGCGACACAGTGAAATAATAAGAATAACGCTATATAATTCTTTGTTTTTTAAATGAAAATAGAAGAGTAAGAAGAATATTTTCAAAAAGAGTTTTGATTAAGGTGCGTTTTAGATATCATTTGGATGCAACACCGATAAATGATTTGAAATTTTAAAACTTAGTATAGTACAATGGCTTTTCTTTTAAGAATAAAGGGTTTATACGCAAACAAAATAAATTATATTCTAGAATCGAATTTGTATCTTAATATTCGAAAATTTATTTTTAAACGATGAGGATGAACCAAATATATGTTGTAGATGTGGAGTCCCCATTTGGATAATCCTCATTGGGAGTCCCACATTGATTGGTTAAGGGAAGGTCATTGGGCTTATATATGGGAGGAGTTCCTCCACCTAATAGGCTAGTCTTTTGGGCTGGATACTTACTCCATATATGGTGGCCCATTTGTTAAAAAATTGTTGTTGTGCGCAGTGGAAGCGGTCCGTAACAAGTGGTATCAGAGCCAACCCAAGACAGCAATGCGTGGACTCGTTTGGTTCAGACAAGGAGCAGGGGCCTTGTCTTTGTGGAGGATTATCATTGGTGGTTCAGACAAGGATGGTACCGCCATCCGCCGGGGCCTTGTCTGAGGAGGGGGATTGTTGTAGATGTGGAGTCCCAATAAGAATTATCCAAATGGGGCTTATATATGGGAGTAGTTCCTCCACCTAATAGACTAGTCTTTTGGGCTGGATACTTACTCCATATATGGTGACCCATTTGTTACCCATTTGTTAAAAAATTATTGTTGTACACAGTGGAAGCAGTCCGTAACAATATATATTTATATCATATCGCGATCGAGTACTATATATGCCTCTAAAAGTAAATGTAAATGCATAATAAACTAAGCAATTGAAATTTTTCGAAAGCGAAATGTGTGATATATATTACAGATATACGAAGATAGATATTTTTCTGCTGAAATACCATTGGGCGGTGAAATTATATAACGACAGTTGGAGGTCAAAATTGAAGATAAAATATTTCACATTAATAAATTAATTACGCTAATTAATTTAATTGTTAATCAACTAATGAAATCTCAAAAGAAATCTTTGTACGTATGCATTGATAGATACATCATAAATGACTGGTTTTGTACGGACATGGAACGTTTGAAGCATCTTAGAATCATCTCCCTGGAAGCAACAAAATATTATTATCAATATTGTTAATTACATCATCGTATTTCCTATATGTAAATTCATTGATAGTTAATTTAATTAACTAAACCATGACGAGTAGGTCAAACGACCACTTTCTATTTCTTTCGGTAATCAACAAAAGAATACAAAACCCTTAATCAAACTTCACATTCCATGTACTGAAAAAATAAAATAAAAAGGAAAGAAAAGAAATTATACTTGTTCCAATAAATATAGTATATAAATACCATGATAAACTATAAAGCGCGAAGTGCGACCAATATCAAGATGTATAATTAAGATCTTCTTATTTATTCTTTTTATCAATTACTAATTCATGTAAATTTAATGTGTCTTATGTATACAAGTAAAATTCCAAACATAAAAGTCAAATTTGCAAATCAAATAGCATTAGGGTTGACATATAATATAAACGATTTGTTTAGACAACTCACTTATATAAAAATTTGATAATTACAACAACAATCAAATAAATTGTATTTTTTTTTTTGGAAGAGCGATAAGAAAATGAAAGAAGCAAGATTCAAGTTGTATACAAATTGATGTGATATCATTTACAGAAATCTTATTGACGGTCCGCTACATACAGGAATAGAGGGACAATGCATGTGGCGACAAGTATTAGACAAGTGTACAGCTTAATTAACTTGTTTAATAGAAGAAGATTAAATAAAATATGGACAAGATTCTCTTTAATTTGCATTAGTAAACTCCAAACAACAAGAGAAAGTATCAATTAAATAATGATTAGCGAAGTAAGGTAAGAGTTAAAAAGAGAGATGGGTCAAGGCAAGGGCAAGCAAAGAGTAACAAGGCAAATGAGGGACAAGATTGAAGGTGAGAAGTGGCGCATGGGAGGCTCCAATGGTCAATATTTAAACAAAACGTGGGGCGGGGTTTGGCGAAGCTGCGGACAAGAGAGGAGATGAGTTAACGCATAAAATTGGAAAGGGTCGCGACTGGGGGCGCGGCTAATAGGGAACTGAGGGGGGGGTAAGGAGATTGGCCTTGGCCTTTTGACGAAGCTTTGAGCCACCTTGGAATTTGATGGATTAATTGGCTCATCATCTATGTTCCATGCCAGACAAAAACTTTTTGTCAAACTTGTCTTAGGGTCCATAGATTGAGGGCAACTTTCACCATCCCTCTTTTTTTTTTTTTTTGGTTTTATTGATTTTTTAAGTAATAAATACAGTTGGGCACAACTCTTCTGCTCCTCACAATGTGGTGATGTGATTGTACTAAAAAGGGCCAATAAATTAATAGAAAAGAAAAATATCAAAGATAATGTTTGGCAAGAAAGGAAATAAGTTGTGGGGAATATAGCACGAGTACTGGCCTCTTATGTTTGGATGGTTCTATGAACTAGACAGACCAAGAGAAAAATGCAACAAATTCCACATTTTTATTTGCTGAAATTTGAAGGCCAGTGCAGAGTGCGGCATCGCATTTACCAGCTTTCTCCACGTGGGTCTGTTCATTCTTCTGTCAAAGATGGGGATTTGTAAATCTTAATGGGTAACTAATGTACTTGTCCATTGAATCTGTATTACCACTTGCTCAAAGCTGATTGGTTTCAGCATGAAAAGCTTTTGATCTACAAATCTTATTAATTAATTAAATAATCAATCATATTCTTGGGACAGTGCCAAGCAAGTGAAAATGTGAATATATATATATATATATATATATATACACATAAATAAAATAAAGCTAGCATATGGAAATATATGGTTCTCCCAGAACAGAGGCTGAAGTGTGTATAAAGCGTAAAGGAATCTAATCAAGCATTAATTTGCCCTTTTTAATTCATTCATTTTAAACAAAGATGCTAGAGAAAGTATACATGTAACTAGCTACTAGCTATCAATTCTAAAAAGGCAAGCAAATACAAATACACGTTTTGGTTCTCATATCTCGGGAAAGAGTTTTTGGTCAAATATGCTCATGAATATTTATGTTTTCTTACATCATCATAAGCCAATAGAACTAGATTTATAAGGGTTCGTGGGATTCAAAAATCTTTCAAAGATGCTTGTTGGGTCAAACGATTCATATTAAGATTCTTAAGATGGAATCATGGTCTTTGTTGAATATGCTGCCTAGTCGTTCATGTAAATGCCCAAGGCTACTTGAAGCATCAAGTTTACAATGAGTAAAGTGTAAAAAACTTGAAAACCAAGTGATGCCCACTAGCATATATGGCTTAATTAGAAAGGATTTAATAGGATAATTAGAGCTAGAGGGAATAGGATAAACATTAAACAATAATAATAATAATAATAAGAGGTTTAGAAATTTTCAAAGAGTAAGAAAATAGGATATATATTAGAATCTTGAGAGAATATCCCTAATGTGGGAAAACGAGTTGTTATTGCTAATCATTACTTTAACGAAAAACATTAAGTTATATATCATTAATTGATTCAAGTTGATCTTTTTTACTGCTTAACTGCTTGTTTTAACTTGCATGGAACAAAGTTGTTATTGGTTTGCTAGGACAACTATGGCACCTATTTTTTTACGAGTAGTTTTAAGTATAAAATTGATCTAAAGAATCCAATCCAAACAATCTAATGTGATATAAATTTATTGGGTAAATAAAAATAAAAAGAAAATTAAAGGTTTTTTAATAAATAAAGTGAGACCTATCTATTTAATAGTTTTTTGCCAAATTAAATTGTGTAAGTTTGATTATTTAGGTTGGTTATATACCTATAATTATTTTTCTTCTTCTTTTTTTTCTCATTTAACAAGTTAAAAAAAGATCGACAGTAAATATAAGCCTTTCATCATCATGTTATTACTCCAAACTTTAGATGATATTTTTTTAATTTATCTTTTTGTTTAATAAAATTTAATTGAAAAACACATTATGATGTTCATTATTTCCAAGTTGCTTTTGAAATATGAAAGTTCACTTCATTATTGGCATATTAAATTATATCCAACTTTAACTATAAACTTTAGATTGTGAATAGATCCATTAATGCATAGTTTCTTCATTACACACGGATCAGGCAAAACGAAACAAGAGATGGGCTTGACAGATCACCAGGCCCAAGGTTGAAAGGTATATATCCGGTTTTGGAGTTGTAGTTGTTGCTTCTAGAGTCCAACATGTAAATGCGCAGATCGTTGCTGGTTAACGTTTTTGCATGCACAAGCTCTAGTAGCATATCAGAAATCTTTCCAAGCTACAGCAACAAAATATTTATTTGTTATAACAACAAGATTTGTTGTTGTAAAAGTAAAGAACTTGAAGAGGAGAGGCACAAAAGGCTCAGAGTATAGGAAAGGTGGTGCTAGCTCTATTTCATTCACGAAGTTGGTTTTGAGTCTCTCCAAAATTCATGAGTAACAGAGATCAGGAGAACAAGATTGAGAGGGAGCGGGAAAGGGAGAGGCTCGGGAATGAGGGAGTCATCATAACTTACTATGTCGAATCACCAACTATCCGAACACACCAGAAGAAAACGAAGGCAAACCCTTTTCCAAAGAGAGGTCAAGCAACAAGCAAACGCGGGTACGATCGCAGGGCAGAGCTCTTAGCGTATGCAAATGAGATGAGAGCAACAAATACCCGGAAGTTGCATGTGTCCAGAAGGTCCAAGCCAAATGTAAATTTCTATTTTCTTTCCTTTGCATTTATTTTATAGTAAAATGCAAATGCTTACGTGCATTTACATTAATCGTAATATGAACCTGATTATAATTAATTAAGAATTGAATTCAACAGAAATGGAAATGGTCTATCACACCGGCGAGACTTCGTGTATTGTCTATTCGGATTTTCCAGGGGAGAAAAGGGCAATGGAGGTACAAGCGCATCGATCTTGAAGAGAGCAATGAAGATGATCGAGAGCGTGGATTCAAGTGCATTGATAGCATGAAGGAAAATAACAATGGAAGAAGCAGTTCTGGCTTCTGCGTAAATTTCATCACTTATTGTTATTATTCACATTTTGATCAGTTTCTTGATGTTTTATTTCAATTACAGTTTTCTGTTCCGTGTGTTTGCAGAAGAAATTCAGGAGCGTGCTGAGAGATTTATCATCTGGTTGTCAATGCTACAAGGGATGACAGCTAGAGATGTGATCATGTTGATCCTTAGGAGAATAGCTTGATGGGGAAATTCGTGGTCGTGCCTTTGATTGGTGATTGTGTTTACGTGAGATGGAAATGTAGAGTTGCTAGAATACTGGGTCATACCCTCTTGATCCACTTATTGTGGTTCTGTTTCAGAAAACTATGAAAGATCCGCTTCTTACTCGCTTCTTTAATATCTGTAAGTGTAGAGAATTCATTGTCAAAAATTTGACAGGTCAAAAAAATAGATCACCTAGTTCAAGAAAACGAAATAGATGAACAATATGTAAAATGGCAATTATCAAAGTGACATGACTAAATTCATTATCTTCAATTCGGATTATCGTACAAATGGTAGTGTATTTATAGAGGGATGTTTAAACCACTCAAAAACGGCTAACAGAAGCAAATGAAGGGGCTCCCCAGATATTGAACGACAGATAGTTAAAATGACAAACCAATCCTACATACCATGTATCTTGCAACCCATTCAGTCAACGATAATTTAACGTGAACTAAGCCACTTAAGCTTTACACCTTGGCTCAGGCATATAGTGAAAATCCACTGTTGTTTGCAACACAGATTATTTACGGCAAAATTTTGAAGAAGCCGCTTGAACATGGACTAAGATTCATATTCGCTACAATGCTAAGCCGCAAGTTGAACCACTTGCGCTTTAATTGTGAGCAGGTCCAGGCTCATAAACAGCTTATTGAGACCAGAAACAGTCAGGCTATGATGTTATAATGCTTAATTTTTATTGAAGCTGTACCGTAATACAAGGATCATCAAGATAATCATACATTAGATACAGAGAAAACCAAAATCCATCAAATTTTTCAACAGAAATTATAAAAGAATGTTTACATCAATTTATCCTTCTATCCAAATCACCACTATGCACGCATGACTAAATGATAAACGTATCAATACACCAATGACTATAATGAAACTGGCCCCTACGCTACAATGACTTGGTTCTAAAAACTAAACACCTAATCTAGGAGCAGGGCCACAGTTACGTTTGCTATTCTAACAACCTGTGAAATCACTTGGCTATTGTCCTTCTAATTACATCACATCATGGAACAATTAACGATGTGATGGCAGTCACAAACTGAGTGCCCGACTGTTGAGGACCTTCAGCCTGGTTCATCCTCTCCACTTTCTTCCATAAATACGTCACACAAATTATCGACTTCCATTACCTCCTCTATGCCTCCACCGCCTCCTCGACCTTCCCACCAGTATCCTCGGAAGAAGTCGCCCTGATGCAGCTGCTGAACCAGCAAGAATAGCACGTCGCATCCCAAAATCATCCTCATCCAATGAGTCAAAATCCATTCGATACCTACCCTGCCAGTGGACACCTCGGCTCTGTCGGTCAAATGACTCCATAGGAAAGTAACCGTCATCCAAAGAATCATCCGAATCATAATCACTATAAATACCATGATAGCCTGGCTCAATCACATAATCTCCAAGCAACATGGCCCCTGGTGTTGATGACATTATTGTGCTGATCACGTCATTTCGCTCTCTCTCACATTCAAGCTTCTTCCATTGTTCTTCCAGAGCAGGGTCTACTGCTCGAGGCCGTGCCAACGGGTGCTTTGACTTAACATGCTTCCTTAGCTCTTTGTAAGTTCCAACAAAGGAGCACTTATCTTGCATGCAGGCTCTCTTCTTTGCATTGAGATATTTACGAGCTGGTTCCACCACCGTCCAACCCTTAACCTGCCCACGACAGAGAGGACATAAAAGCTCTGGAACTTCAGTCTTTCCAAGGACATGCCCTGTATCCACACTAGAACTGGCATTATCCATAGGCACGTTCAATTGCAGCCCACTTTCAATTGAAGAAACTTTTGTGTATGCTTTCTTGTATTGCTCAAGACAATTGGAAAAACGACGGCTAGTAGCACACATGTAAGGTCGGCATCCCTTGTGATAAGAGGAACAGAGAAGGAGCACAGCATTGTGAGGAAACTCCAGACACACTGAGCAGGTTGCACCTTCCCAATCTTTCTTCTCCAAAGTTTTTGAAGGTCTTTTCTTTGGGTGGCCTTCTTTATCAGCATTCTTATCGCGAGATGGCAACGGGTATGGTGTCACTCTGTGACGTTGTGAATCAGACTTGCATTGCACCTTCTTAACTTTTCCCATTCACAGATTTAACCTCTGAGAAAGAGAGAGAGAACAGATCATTCTTAAAAAAAAAAAAAAAAATGTTACATAATACAATCCCTTAAATTTAGGTTGACATCTGGAAGTCCCACGCATCTTTAATGTAAAAATCAGGGAGTAAATACCAGTCATATTGACAACAAAATGCCTTATTAAGATACCAATCAAAATAGCACATCATATAATTGCTTGCTAAACTTAAACGCAACAAATCCATGTAGTATGTAGATTTCAAAAATCATTTCTCAACTCTCCAGCGGCACAGCATGGATATAACTATAGGTATGGGGTCAGCATGTCTTAACTTTAAATAACACATGCTCAAATTCACAGGCATGTCACTCATAGAAGAGGTCAGACCATCTTCCATTGGAAATCAATGGAGCATGCTCATCTGTATCATGGTCCATAGTTTCCTTGCTTTCTAGACTTTGGGAAAACAAAACCAGCCACATATGCTGACACACAACATGACAAAGATTTATAGAAAATAAAACATAATCACATATTTCAATTCTTATTGGTGGTGGTGGTGCTGCTTCTACCTCTACCTCTACCTCTACCAGTCACAAGAACAAAAAAGAATTTAGGAGTTTCTGTGCTAGGACCATGCATGGTTCTAAAGAACACAGAAAAAAAATATCTCGTTAAATACAAAATACCACTCATTAAAAGATTCAGGTATATGTTTCATCCACCAGAAAACCTTAAAAGAGTAATTAGTTGCGCTCGATAACTGAAAATGGGGCTTATCAGGCAAAGATGGCTTTCCATGGCAAAGATGCAAATGGTGAAAAGGTTTAAAGGCACTATATCTTCTCCTTTTTTCTCTATATTCGCCAATCACATAGTATCCTTACCTTACCCTACACCCAACCTACCCTAACCCTTCCCCTTGCATGTACCGGCTGGCATCTGTCCATGAAATTGCCCATAATTTTTGAGGCCCTGACCTCTTAGTGCCAGTGAAAGAAGGGGCTGTTGGTTTCAAATGCATTATCAACCTGCATAGCAGCTTTCAAAATATACTTGGAAAGCACAATCATAATATGTAATTACAAAATTCATTAAAAAAACAACAGCAGAAACCATAAAGAAAGATGAATATTCGACTTAATTAAGAAAACATTGTGGTAATTCTTGTGACAAACATAGAAAATAAAACAACACTTCCTGGAAACAAAATTGATTCATATAGAAGACACAGAAATAACCACCTTAGGCTGGGGCTCAGAATCAACTATATTACATTGGACATTAATAATCTATAAGATACCATGTAACGGTTTCCTCTCTCTGATAATCTAGAACTGAAAAATTAAAATATAATATAACATTAAAAAATTGCCAGAAGTAACAAAATGGGCGCATTTAGAAGTATGCATACTCAATAAAATCTGGTTATTCTGACTTCATAAACTGGTTAAACAACAATGAGAATACTTTGCAAAGTTATCATTTGAAGTGAAATAACAAACCTCTAAAATAAACTTTGGTGAAATATTATTCCTTGCCAAAAAATAACTCAAGTGCTCCAGTGTTATGAATCCCTTAGTAAAAAATCTCATCAAAGAAACTTCGACAGCAATCAACTTCTCAATTTGAAGAAATAAAATTATAGTACTCCTTTCAAGTTTTAATACTTCTGAAAAGTGAGAAATATAGAAATCTATCACTTTGGAATTTTTTTTTTTTTTTGGATAGTAAGCAATAGATTGTATTAATGGCAAATAAAAGTGGACCAGGTGTCACCAATAAAAAATAAATAAATAAATAAAATAAAAGATAAAATGAAACAAACTTCTAGGGCACAGAATCTATACAAACACCAATGACATCGGCGTACAAGATGACAGGACTGTACTAAGTTCAAAGTAATTTGTCACTATCTGTTATCCCACTTACTGGAAATAAAATCTAATTCCTCAATGATTCAGAATCTTTCAACTGGTCCAATCCCCAATGCCAAAAAGCTTATTCTTTTAATGATTCAGAATCTAATTATACATGACTATGCCTATAGGTGGTACTCATTCCTTCATTTAAGCATGCAATCAAACAATTGAATAGCATAATCTTCATCTTCCTCAACTATACCAATTGCTCAAACAAATTAAGAACCCATAAATATTTGCGGGAACTCACAACAAAGTTCGTATTTAAAAAAATTTCTATAATCGCTGCCTCAATCATAAAGTGAATCTCAAAATCAAGAAGAAAAATGAAGGGCATTGGTCAAATCGTAGATTCAATTTTACAAGAATAACAAATCCATTACAAGAATAATTCCAAACAATTCCCAATCATTGTCTGTCAAATCAAATTACCAATGAAACAGTACGTAATATTAATTATTTTTTCATTCTAAAAACGGAAGCAAATTTCAAATGCATTTTAAAACAAATTAGAATTCTCTTGAATTTTGTTCAAAAGTGGAACGACTAGGAATTCCACCTCCAAATGCCATGCATCGGGATGTCAAAACATAACTAATAAACGTAATTAAGCTCAAATTTTGCAATAACACGAAGAACAAAACATTCCAGAGACCAAAACCGAAACCCTAGAAGTCAAAAAACAGCGAATATCTAAAATGCAATGCTCCATCACCATAATGCGGAGCCGCCAAACGGAATGCGAGAGAATCGAAATAGAAAAAAATAGGAAGGTAATTAAAGGCGTAGATCGAACCAAGCATACCTGGACAGAAGATATATAAAGAGAGAATACGCAACACGTCGTAGAGAGAGAGAGAGAGAGAGAGAGAGGGGAATGATTGAGAGAGGATTTTTGAAAGTGTGACTTGGGGGGGAGGGGATTGACGGAGGGAAAGACGGAGAGGATCGGGTGGTGAGTGAGGGGAGAGAGCGCACCCGATCTTCGCGGTCACGTAGGGCGACGGTTCGTTGAGTTGCGTTGCGCGTGCAACTGCAGCGAACTCAGCCTTGCCTTTTTATCTGCTGAGATTGGAAGTTGAAACTTTGAATCTGGTGCCGCTGCTCGTCATTTTGACGCCACCATGTCGTTTTGGAAGGTTTGAGTCCCTCTCGAATGGGCCAGGTGTCTTGGGGAGTACGGATGGCACGTGGGTGGACTGGGTTAATTTGGGTTCATGCACAGAAGCCCACTTATAAGAATAGTAGTATTTACAGCCACTTTTTATAGCAACTTATAATAATTCTAATTTTATTTATAGAGATTGAAAACTTTTAACTTAAATTTTTTAAATTAAAATTAAAGAATTTATGATTATTGATTTTATCTAATCAATAATTGAGATTTAAAAATTAAAAATTTATATTAATAATAACAACTGATCAATCTTTCCAATTATGAAATATATAAAATTAAAAAGCATGGTGTATTGACCAAGAGTCCGAGGAAGTACGGATGGCACGTGGGTGGGCTGGGTTGATTTGGGTTCATATGACAGCAGTTCTGCAAAGAAGCTCTTTTATAAGAATAGTATTATTTACAGCTCACTTATTTTATGATAATTTATAATAATTCTAATATTATTTATCGGGGGATTGGACGCTTTTAACTTAAAACTAAAACTAGACTTGAATTTATGATTATTTATTTTATCTAATCAGTAGTTGAGATTTAAAAATTATAAGGACCATTTGGATAAAATAAAATATCAAAATGGTCATTATAATTTAATATAATTCTAAAAATACCTCTAAATATTAAAATGTTAATTAATATAAAATTAAATATATTTTATAATATTTAAAGAAAATTAGAGCTATTATCGAAGAGCAGTATCATCCTCGACCATTGTTCTCCACTCTGATGGCGAGTGTATCAACATCGCCACATGTAAGAGATTTACCAAAAGCTATTGTGTATGAATCTAGTAATGTTTTCTTCATTTCGACCAAAAATCAGCTGGATATGACATTTGAAGTTTAAGCTGCCATAACTTTAAATACCGAATCATGTAAATGGCCACCTTAATTGGAGGAGATGACAGCAGATTTGGATAGATCATACTTTGACGACTTCTCTAATGATGGCGGTGTCGTCGAATGCACCAAACGACGGACAGTTGATGGCAATAACTCCAGTGATTTTTTGATTTTCTAATTTCTAATTTTTAATAATAAATTAATAAATATACTTAATTATTTTATTTATTCATTTCTAATATTTTAAAAATAATTAATTATTTTATTACTATATTTTTAAATTTATTTAAATAGTTTGATAATTATTTTTTATCAAAGTTATGTACATTTTAAGAATTTTATTGAAATTAATATATTGGAAATCAAATTTACTAATCAAATATTCATAGTTTTTTAAGATCACGATAATTTTGGAAAGTTAATTTATCCTACGCTTATAACTTGTTTTCAACGATAACTTTTTACGACAATTTCTCGTATCACAGCAGTTCCAAACTCATCCTTAACCTCGGGGTCTGGTCAGCTAGCATGGGCACGGAGATTATCACCAGAGACCGAGCATTACCCACCTAAAATGCTTTTCTTATGCCAGAACAAGGCGCGTATTACTATATTCAGCAGCAGAAGGTATTCTTCTGGGTTTGGTTACAGTACACATAGTGTATCAGTACTTCAATTTATAAAATTGTATAAAAGTTATAAATGAATGTGTAAATATTATCAATGAATATGTAAAAATCATAAATAAGTATGTAAAAGTTGTATATACAACTTTTATATATTCATTTACAATTTTCACACACTCATTTTCAACTTCACAAACCCATTTACAACTTTTACATATGCATTAAAAAAAGTTGTATTTACAATTTTTACATACTGATTTATAATATTTACACATTCATTTATAACTTTTACAAATTTTTAAAAATTAACGTATTGATACATCAGGTGCACCGTAGCCAAACCCTGTTTTGCTGTAGTGGGAGCTTTCCTTGTCACGATTTTATTCTCTCTGCCAATCTAATCATATGTTGCCTTTTGCCGACTCTTGCAAATAGAAAATGCAGGAACAGAATTTGACAGTGCAGCTTAAATTAGCTTGCACAGAAACTTCATTCAGTATATATAGCAAAGAATACAAACCACTTATCAGAAAAATAAGGAATAAATGCCAGATATACATGACTGATTTTATGCTACAAACTAGGACCAACTAACGACTACAAGACTGAGTACAGGTGCGAGAAATGCTGCTGAAGACTTGCAACAATATTGAACACTTCAAACAAAGAGATTACAGCAGTAGTCATGTTACTGTTTTAACTCTCCCTCTCAAACGAAAGGGTGAATCAACCATGTCGAGTTTGTCACGCAAGAACTGAAAACTAGAATTTGTCAATGCCTTCGTAAGACAATCAGCTATTTGATCATGTGATGGAACATACCGAATTTCTAGATCTTTTCTCAAGACCATGTCCCTAATAAAATGAACATCTATCTCAATATGCTTTGTTCGTGCATGGTGGACAGGATTGGATGCAAGAGCAGCAGCACTTAAGTTATCAACCCACACGATTGGTTTAGATGGCTGAGGAAATGAAAATTCTTTGAGAAGTGAAGTGATCCAAGATATTTCTGCAGCAAGATTCGCTAAGGCCCTGTATTCAGACTCAGTGCTTGACCTGGCTACAACATGTTGTTTTTTAATCAAGGTGTCACCAAAATAAACACAATAGCCTACAACAGAATGACGATCATCTGGGCAACTTGCCCAATCAGCATCAGAGAATCCACTTAAGCCAAGTCTGTCATTGTATTTGATATGTAACCCAATCGAAACAGTTCCACTTACATAACGAAGGACTCTTTTTATTGCTTACCAATGAATCAAAGTTGGTTGCTGAAGAAATTGGCTTAACTTATTGACAGCATATGCTATGTCTGGACGAGTGTGTGCGAGGTACTGAAGAGCTCCTAAAATTTGTCTATAAGAAGTTGGATTCCTCATGACTTCTCCCTCTTCTTTAGACAAACTTTTCCCAGTAGCAAGTGGTGTTGAGCAGGCTTTCGCATGTCCCATCTTAGCTTTCTTTAACAATTCTTGAATGTACCTTGATTGTGTGAGATACATTTCTATCTCATCTCTGTAGACTTCAATACCAAGGAAATGATGTAGAGACCCCATGTCTTTTAGAGTAAAGACCTTATTTAACTTGTGAATAAAGGCTTGCATAAGTTCTTTGTCATTTCCTGTAATCAAAATGTCATCAACATAAACAAGAAGAAATAAGACTTTGTTGTGAGACCTGAAGAAGAAGAGAGATGGATCACATTTGGAATGCCTAAAGCCCCAATCTACCAGTGTGTTTTTCAGCCTGTCAAACCAAGCTCGTGGAGCTTGTTTGAGCCCATAGATAGCCTTGTCAAGCTTACACACATAATCTGGTTTTTCAGCATCAATGAAGCCCTCTGGTTGCACCATATACACGTCCTCAGTCAGCAACCCATTAAGAAAAGCATTATTTATATCTAGTTGGCGAACTTCCCATCCTTTTGAGACAGCAAGAGTCAACACAATTCTTATCATTGTAGGCTTGATGACAGGGCTAAATGTCTCCAAGAAATCAACTCCAGGAGTTTGATGGAAGCCTTTTGCTACCAATTTCGCCTTATAGCGATCAATGCTTCCACTTGAGTTATATTTTAGCTTAAAAACCCATTTACTTCCTACCAATGAATGCTTAAGAGATGGAGGGACTAAGCACCATGTTTTATTCTAAACAAGAGCTTGATACTCGGCCTGCACTGCCTTTTTCCAATTAGTATTCCTTAGTGCGGCTAAAACACTGAGAGGCTCAGTTGTGTTGAGATCATCAGCAACTTCGGCAAGTCCAGTGAATAGCAGTTTTGGCTTGAAAATGCCACTTTTTTCTCTTGTCACCATTGGGTGTTCATTTGACCGAGCTGTTCCACTATTTTCCTGTCTCTCATTTTCAATGGAATTTTCAGGTTGAACAGGGGCATCAATTCTAGAATCTGTGGCAGCATCAACTTGCATTGGCTCTCTTGGTGAATTTGAAGTAGAGCTTTCAGAGCTTGGTGATACTATTGGAGAAGTCCGTTGATGATCTATATGAGAGGAAGCTGCATCATTGCTCATATCATTTGACACTATGTGCCATGAAGGTGGTGAAGAAATGAGAATAGGAGAATGCACATTTTTGGTATTAAGAAAACCATTAGCAAAAGGAAATTCTTTTTCATTAAAGATTACATGCCTTGAAATATAAATTTTTCCAGTAGAGCTGAGACATTTATATCCTTTGAATAATTCACTATATCCTAGAAACACACATTTGGTGGAATGAAATTGAAATTTATGGTTTTGATATGGTTTAAGACATGGAAAGCAACTACAACCAAAAATTTTCAAAAAAGAGTAGTCTGGAACCTTGTCGAACAACTTTTGCAATGGTGAAATGTCACGAAGAACTGGACTTGGTAATCTGTTGATTAGATAAACAACACTTTCGAAAGCTTGCCACCAGTATTTTAATGGCATTTTGGCTTGAGCTAAAAGGGTTAAGCCCATTTCAACAATATGCCTATGTTTTCTTTCTGCTCTAACATTTTGAACCGAAGTATATGGACATGTGTGTTTGAAAATAATTCCTGATTTTTTAACTATTGTTGTGAAAGGTAAGTACTCGGTTCCACAATCAGAATAAAGTTGTTTTATCTTGGTGCCAAACTGATTTTCAACAAGATTTTTGAAATGATTAAAAGCTTGTACAGCATCACTTTTAATTTTAAGAGAATAAATCCAAGCAAAACGACTGAAATCATCAATAAATCAAGAACATTTTTCGCTTGAGAATGAGAATTTTTAAAGGGTAAGGCATGTGATTTTCCAAACTGGCAAGCATCACAAAAGTTGATGTTATTAATGGTAGAATCAAGATTACAATCTTTTAGAACTTGAAATAAAACTCTTTTGGATGGATGACCTAACCTCCTATGCCAAGCATCCTCATTTGAAGGGCCCAATGAATTCAAACAAGACTCTAACTTTGATAAATTGGACGAAAAGTAAATGACTCTAGAATTTATTTTTGGACGACTAGACTTAATTGAGGAAGAAGCAGCTTCAATCTTGTATAAACCATCTTCAAGCTTCCCTTTAAGCATCACCTGCCCTGTCAGCTTGTCCTTCACAAAACAACCAGAAGAGTCAAATATGGTGTTCACTTTGTTATCAGTCACCAACTAAGATACACTTAGCAGATTTTTAGTAATTTTAGGAACACACAACACATTATTAAGCACCAAATCATTCCATTTTGCAGTCAATTGAGTGTTACCTATATGACTAATGCCAAGCTTGCTTCCATCACCAACAACAAGAGAGTTCTTACCATTATAATCCTGCTTGTGCTGCAAATTTTGTGGGTTGTTGGTCACATGGTGGCTTGCTCCAGTATCTGCATACCACGATGGATCTTCAATTGTTTCAAAAGTAGCCATCAGGGCATTTGATTGCTGATTTGATGAGTTTCCCAAGAAATTACGATCAAACCTGTTCCAGCAGATGGAGGCAGTGTGCCCTCCTTTATTACAAAGCTGGCACAAGATTTTATTTACATTGCTTCTGCCTCCTCTTCCACGAAATCTGCCTTTTGTGCCTCTGTAATTTGATCGATTTTGCCCTCTGCCATTATCAGAATTAAATGATCTGTTGTTGGTGTTGCTGGCCGCAAAGTGACCAATGGCAGGATTCAAGTTAATACCCTCTGTTTGATAGGTATTAAGTTGTTCTAGTCGACTTTCATATGTTAACAGGTTCATTTGCAGCTCAATCCAAGATACTGACTCTTTGTCAGTAAGAAGAGTGACAATTGAGTGTATTCTGTATCAAAACCACTCAAAATTTGGATAATTAGTTCAGATAAAAGTATTGGATTACCTGCCAAAGCAAGGTTATCAGCAATGGCTTTCATGGTTGTTAAGTATTCCTCCATCTTCATTCCTCCTTTCATTGTTTTCTGTAATTTAGCTTTGTAGTAGACAATTCTTGCCCTTGTATGCGCACCTGATAATTCTTTTGCTACATCCCATAACTCCTTTGATGTTGATTTTCGCATTAGTTGAGAAGCTATATCTGAACTCATAGTACTGTACAGCCATCCCAAGAGCAATTGATCATTTGAAAGCCACTCTTCATACTCTGGATTTGGTATTTTAACTGTACTCCCTGGTGTTGTTCTTGGCATGAATTCTGGAGGGCATAACTTGGTGCCAAGGACATAGCCATCTAGTTTGTGGCCTTTGATGATCGGCATGATCATTGTTTCCCATAGGAGATAATTTGTGCGATCAAGTTTGATTGCGTTGTATTGAGTGGGTAAGCTTTTGTTTTGTAGGCTGGATAAAATATGTGGCTCACTTGAGCTTGGAGTTCCAGGAGTGGTCATGGTTGATTTTTTTTTTTGGTTAATAAAAGTTGCCCAGAAAGTGGCTCTGATACCAAAATAGAAAATGCAGAAATAGAATTTGACAGTGCAGCTTAAATTAGTTTGCACAGAAACTTCATTCAGTATATATAGCAAAGAATACAAACCACTTATCAGAAAAATAAGGAATAAATGCCAGATATACATGACTGATTTTATGCTACAAACTAGGACCAACTAACGACTACAAGACTGAGTACAGATGTAAGAAATGCTGCTGAAGACTTGCAACAATATTGAACACTTCAAACAAAGAGGTTACAGCAGCAGTCATGTTACTGTTTTAACTCTTGCGGACCCCAGTTTAGGAAACTGTGGCTTCACGTTGTTCTTTGAACAATGGAAATACAGGCCGGCGTTCATAAGGTGGGGTCAATGGGCAGCTACACGGCCAGACCAGATCTCTCAAGGTGAGGGATTTATGCGAGAAGATTTCGGAGCTTCACAGTATAGCTCTTCTACACAACTTTGCCTACACTAGCAAAACTATTGAAAGTGCATTTGGTCGCAAGCTCTCTGAAATTTTTGGTAGTTTGACACCTGCAGCACGTGGCAGTATTGCTCAAGTGCATCGGGCAATTTTGCGATTTAGATGTCCTGGTCAAAAGGTAAAGCCTATGGTCGTTGCTGTAAAAGTCAAGACGTCCTGGTATTGCTGAATCAATCAAGAGAGACTTTGTGATCATCAACTTGATAGCAAAGGTTTCCCAGTCTTTTCCAACTCAGAAGCGGTTAAGATTGGACAAGAGTGTACAGCAGTTTGCAGTTTCCATGATGTCTCAAGTTGACCTTGCAAGCAAAGCTGCCCATTTGAGCCCGTTTCTGTATAATTTCCAAAGATGTAGGGATCTTTCTCTTCCTAAGCCATTGTATTCCCCTTTTGCATCCTGCTGTTTCGGTGGAAACTTATGAGCAAGGGGTAAGTGTCTCATATTATGTTCATGAACGCAAAGGACGTGATCGAATTAAAACGAAGCCTGCTCATATTGGAAACAATGCACTATTTAATATGCTTCTGATACAATATTAAGTAAATTTTTTATGTATGTTTTGATTATGCCTTTGCAGTTGGTTATTCTGTTGTATTTTCTTGGGTTTTTTCAATTGTTCTATGTTGGAATGAGAGTACTGGTTTTCAAGTCATTGTAATGTCGCGTTTCAGATGGACAACTTTATTCATGCATGCATCCTGAAAATATTCTTCAACAGGTGACTCAGAGCAAACGGCTGTTTAGACCAAAGCCATATGTCATTTTCCTGGATTCAGGTAAACTATCAGGGGCGTTACTTCTTTTCTTTGATGGGAATAATTATGAACGGGATTATCTGTTGGTCAACTCTTAATCGGTCAAGCGTAGTAAGATTTGTATTTTGTGCATTAAAACCACATGCTATATTAGTTTCGTTCCCTTCTATCTGTATAACATTTAACATAAAGTTTCAACAGGAAGTAGAAGACGCTTTTACTTTCTGGGCCACTCTAAAGGGTGATTTGTTCCATCCTTCTGAGTTTATGCAGGAATTTACTTGAAAAAGTTTGGCGCCATAAAGTGAATGTTGATGGAAATGTAAGGATCGGTAATTATCTGTCTCTACATTCATCACAATTGAGATTCTTAATTGTATCCTTGCCATTCCCCCTCTTTCTACACCCCTTCAGTTCATTCTCCTTTATTTCCGTTTCTTCCCATTTATGAACTCCACCACAAATACCATTTTTTGTTTTGTTTATGTGGAGCATAATTAATTATGAAAACATTAGTTATTAGTCATATTTAAGATCTATGGCATATATTCATATTGTGATGAAAGGTGGACGCTTTTTTTTGTATTGCTTTTGGTGTCTCAATTTTATAGGGTTGGCAGTGGAAGCTTGATCCTGTATATTATGTGATGGACAGACAACAAATATAAGAATTGCGGCTCAGAGTTGACTGGGCAAAGTCTCTCTCATAAACTATTGGCGCTCTAATGGCCCATGAGAAGTTTTTTTTTTTTTTTTGGTTTTTTTATCCTCTGCAACAATTCTTATTTGTTAAGATAGGCGGTTATTATTTTTTTATTTGAAATCTAGAAGGACCTAAATTAAACAAAAATCTAAATAAATTTGAATATAAAAATCTAAATGACATGTTTATATTTTTATTTTAATAGCTGAATTGAAATGTCTAAAAACTAACGGTTTTAGAAATATATCTCTATTTATATATTTTTTACTTATGATTTTATTTTATATAGTAAAAATATTTATATACTAAAATTTATTGTGATTTTAATTTATTTAAATATATATAATTGAATAAAAAAATTTAAAATAATTTGATATTTAAATAATCTAAACGGCCATAAACTAATTAAAATAAAATTCATCTATAACTCCAAGAAATAGCCAAAATGCAAATTTAACCTTCACCGTTTTAGAAATAGCTTCAAACGATCTTATTGTTTCCTTCCGTTTGTAACTGTTAAGGAGTCGAGGGGTATGTTAATAAACTCACAATGATCACTTTTAGGGAAAATTGAAAAAATGGACACAATTAGCGACCGTTAATGAAATTTGGACATATCCTGAAAAATTTTTATGCCATAGACACTTTCTTGACAAAAAGACTCAAATACCCTTTAAAATTCAATTTATTCTTAAACTCTTTATTTCTCTCTTTCCTTCACTTACCTCTTCCTATTTCCATAATCGTGTCCTATTTTCATAACCGTCTGTTGTTGTCCAGCTTTTAATACCCTCGACACCGTCGAAAACGTAGTCCGAAACGCAGCAAGAGGAACGAGAAACTTATTCTGTGTTTGGGAATTTGGGGTAGATTTTAGGGATTTTGAATTTGAAGATTTGAGTTTGGGTTTATATTTTGTATTTTTTCTGTGTTTGTAGGGCTAAATGAAGTGTTATTTAGTTGATTTTTTGGTTTGATGTCTGTAAAAATGGTAAAAATCGACGCATTTCGTCGTGATGAAGAAGACACTCGACGTGTCGAGTCATGTCGGATGTTTCAACCGATACTCGACATCATCGTCGGTGTTCACTCGACACTAGAAATAACGTGTCGAGTCTTGTCGGATGCACGAACCAACACTCGATATAACGTGTCAAGTCTTGTCAGATGTATGGATCAACACTCGATATAACGTTATGTTGAGTGTCGGTCCGTGTATCCGATAAGACTCGACACGTTATATCTAGTGTTGAGTAAACACCGACAATGATATCAAATGTCGGTTGAAACATTCGACATGACTCGACATATCGAGTGTCCTCTTCGTCACGACAAAACGCGTCTTTTTTTTTTTTTTAAGTTTGAGTTTCAAAATATTTTTAGTTATTTTTTCAAGAAAGTATATATGACATAAAAAAATTTTTAAGATGTGTCTAAATTCTATTTAAAACCCCTAATTTTATCTATTTTTTTAATTTTTTCCATCATGTTATTTAAAAACATGTAAAGGACGTTGAATTGTTAAGAAAGTGACACGTGTACTTTTGACTCAGAAGCCTTAAGGCTTTATGTCTTGGTTAAAATAGAATAATATTTCTCAATAACCGTGACCAAATGTCGATTCTGGACAGCAACTTCTTCCGCTGCCAAATGGAGTGAACTTAGGGCGCGTTTGGTAACCAGGCCAGGGATGGGATTGGACTATCATTTGGGACTAATAGTGCTAATCTGTTGTTTGGACAAGTTATTGAGAATGGGATTGGATTAAAATGGGGACCACATTTTGTTAGCCCTAAGGCTACATGATAATTTTGATGATAACAATACACATTGATTAATTGTGATTTACTAACATGTTTATTTATGTGCAAGAGTAATATCATTGAAATAATTGTCAAATCAAGAAAAGGCTTATTAAAATGAAGTGTTGAAGCTAAGGAGAAGACTACATGTTAAAGGCACCAAAGTTTAAGAACAAGGTTTGATTCAAGGAATGTGACACATGAGCAATGTTTAATCAATTGGTCATATATTTCTCTACAAATGCCAAATTATATGATTCTTGAGCCTTTGGAAAGCTTACTCAATTTATAACATTTCATATGTTTTAAAGAAATTCAAATTTTAAGTGTAAGATCGTCCAAATCATCATGCAAGTTGAAAGACAAATGGAAGCAGCTGACATGAGCACCGAATACTCTTTTGGACATATCTTGAGCTAGAAAAATCAAAATGACTTGATTCTTGTGGCATTAGAAAGATGACTTAATGGGGCACATTTCATATTTTTTGAAGAAATTCAAATTTCAAATGGAAGGCCGACATAATTGACATGCAATTCGGTGGACTAACACAGAGAAGAAAAATCAACTCACATGAGCACCGAATGGTGTTTTGGCCATATCTTAAGATAGAGATATCCAAATTCTTTGAATCTTAATGTTTTGGAAAGCTTATTCAAATATGAAGATCTTTTATGTTTTGAAGAAATTCAAATTTCAAACGGAAGGCTGACAGAATTATCATTCAAGTCGGTGGACTGACACATGGAGGAAAAATCAAGTCACATGAGCACCGAATGGTGTTTTGGCCATATCTTGAGCTACAGATATCCAAATGACTTGATTCTTGATGCGTTGGAAAGCTTATTCAAATATGAAGATCTTTTATGTTTTGAAAAAATTCAAATTTCAAACGGAAGGCTGACAGAATTATCATTCAATTTGGACTGACACATGGAGGAAAAATCAAGTCACATGAGCACCGAATGGTGTTTTGGCCATATCTTGAGCTACAGATATCCAAATGACTTGATTCTTGATGCGTTGGAAAGCTTATTCAAATGTGCAGATCTTTTATGTTTTACAGATTTTCAAATTTCAAACGGAACATTGACAAAAATGGCAGACAAGATTACGGTTTTTATGGTGGGCAGAAAATTTGGAGATGGTGTCTTCACTTGATTAAGTTCATCTCATTTGCCTATAAAAGGAGCCATTCTCCCATGCATTCAAGAAGTGCAAGAGAAGCATTTTTATCAAGCAAAAAAGCCAAGAGAAATATCAAATTTATAGAGCTTTTATATTCTTTATCTACTCTTTGAAGAAAGTTGTACTTTTGTTGTAAAAACTTTTCTTTATTCTTATATTGTGTGAGAGTGAGATCTTCTTGTAAAGGATAAAAGATATCCTTGAGAGAACTCTTTCCTTGGTGAGGTTGTTCATCAAGAAGAACTCTTGGTGTGGTGTTATCAAGAGTTGAAGGAAAAAGTCTTGGTGAAGGTTGTTCATCAAGCAAGTTGTAAAGTATTCTACAACTTAGTGGAAAGCCTAGCTTGTGGAGGAGCTAGGAGCCCGTGGACGTAGGCAAGGTTTGCCGAACCACGTAAATTGAGTTTGCACTCTCTCTATCCCTATACTCTTTACATTTACTTGCACTTGAGATTATTTATTATTGCTATTCTCTTGATTGCATCTTAGATAACTTCTATTTTCATCTTCTTCACTTCTATTCTCAAAAGAAAAAGTGAAATAATTTTTATCTTTCAAGAAAAGTTTTATAAATTCGTTTTGATAAATAAAACCCAATTCACCCCCCCTCTTGGGTTGTCATACCTGGGTCAACACATTTTTTTTGTCTTTTGGGCCAGTCATGGGACAAGAAGTCCCATATGAAAGCATGGGACAAAAAGTTCCAAGATTGGGACAAGCATTTAAATTTTAAAAATAATAAAATAAATTATTTATAAAATATTTTAAAATAAATATTAGTGTAATAATATCAAAATAACCCATAAAAAATTTAATATTATTCTGAAATTATTAATTATGTAAGAAAATTAAAAATTATAAAAAGCAAAATAATATAAATTTCTTAATTAAAATAATATTATATTTTAAAATTAATATGATTTTAAAACGTCATATTATTAATTTTTTAAAAAATATTTTGTAATATTATTAAAATCATCAAATATATAAGCTTTATTTTTTTAATCATATATTACAATATAATAATTTTAAATAAAGAATTTATTAGTAAAAAATTAATATTTTTTAAAATACTATACATTTATTTTTTTAAATAGATTTTACAATATTATTAAAATAATCAAATATGCAACTTATATATTTCTAATTTTATAGTACATTATAATATATTTAATAAATAATTTGTTATTTTATATTAATATTTTCTTAATTTTATTAAAATAAATATTGATTAATTAATTAATAAATTCTGCTAATAATACAAACAAGAATTATATAATTAATAATAAATTATTCTTGAACATAAAATATATCATTGTAATAATTAATAATTTTTAAATGAATTATAAATTTTGATTACATTTATATATTTAATTATTTTATCTCAAATTCGTCCTGATTATTTAATTTCAAATTAATGTAACAATAATATAACAAATAAGCAATAACATTACTATATTTAATAATAATAAATAAATATAATTTTAAAATATATTTAAATTTTTAATTAGTTCTTTCTAATATTAATCTTGATTTTTTATAATAATTAAAAAATAATCCCAAATATTAAATTCAAGTTTATAATTTATATAATAATTTATTCATAATGTAATGCAAAATAATATTATGTTTATAAAAATATTAATAGTATTTAAATATTTTTAATCTAAATATTAAATTAAATGATATTCAAATTAAACTTGAATAAAATTAAATTAATTTATATTTAGAAATTGATTTCTTAAAAATTTAATACATATTAATATAGTTCAGTCTCGTACTACACCAAACATAAGACAGCATTATCTATAGTCCAGTCTAATCTAATCCAGTCCCAATCCTAATCCCAATCTTAGTCCAATCCAATCCAATCCGAACTCCCAAACGTGCAATCCTGTCAGAATTATACATATTTCTACAATAATTAATATATTATTAAATGTAATTTAATAATATTTGTTAATATAATTATATTAAAATTTTAATATTAAAAAATAATATTCATATATATTTTAAATATTAATATTAGTATTTGTTTTTACAAATATATTAAGATTTTAAAATATAAATGAATTTTATCAAATTCATATTTCTTTATGTCTTGGTTCATGGGCTTATGTTGTTTCAAAAAAATAAAATAAAATAAAAATAAATGAACAAGTGGCAGTGTTTTTGGGCGCAAATTCTATGACAGTGAATAAAAGAAATTGCTTGTTTGTGTAATGAAAACTGAAACATCTCTCAAAAAGTTTTAGCCATGAACACCCATTGATCTTCATGAAAAAGCTGAGAAACTTCCGAAAACAAAACAAAAAACACCCACAAAGCCACAAGCCCCAAGCAATTCAAGATTTCGTAAACTTCATAAAAAAATTATTAAAAAAAAAACTCAGAAAAAGCCAAAGCAACTACGTTCATCATCGTATCACCATTCATCCCAAAAATTTGCAACCTTCTTCTCTCACTCCGAACTTGGCATCTCTTCTCCTACCTTTGCACTGTCTACAAAGAAAGCAAGAAAGTAAAAGGGGAAAATTGTTTGCCACTCCTCACCGCTTCATCACCGTCTATTCCTCCATTGCTGGTGAGTTCCAACTCTCTTCCGCTCCCTCCTCATTTGCTCTTCTTTCATTCTTCGATTCTCTTCCTTTCTCCTCTTCTTCCTCTTGTTTTACTCGATTGTTGGTTCTTTTCCAATTTTTGATTTTTGGTGTTCTGTGTGTTTAAGAAATTGGCAATGGCGGTTTTGGCGTAGATGAGGATTAGGAAGAGATAAGATGAAGATGGAGAAGGTGGTTTTTATTAAATAGGTTTTTTTATAAATTATATATATAAGCAATTAATCATTTTTCTAATATATGTTGTATGGGCATTAAGGTCATTTCACTTCGAAAGTTCTAGGTTAATGAAGGAGAGGTCACAGCGGATCATTTGAAGTTATTTTCTCATAGACGGGGATTAAAATTATATTTAGATCGTAGATCATACCTCAAAGTTATAAAAATCTTAAACCAAATTTTTGTTAATAAAAACGAATGGGGAATTATAATATAAAATTAAAAATAAATAATAAAATTTTAAAATAAAAATATTAAATTTTATATAAATTAATTATAAATAATTTTTATAATGATATTTAAGAAAATCAGAATAATAATAAATAATTTAAATATTTATATTCAGATTAAAATTAAAATTTTTAATTTTTTTAAATAAAAATATCATAGATTAAGTCTTTAAATAAAAAAATAAACATCGTGAAAACATCTTAAATTTAAGAATGAGTTAAATTCAAACTTTAATTAAAAAAATAATCTTTCTAAATCCTACAAATAGTATAATTTTCTTAGAGCGAATTTTGAGCCCTTTTCAAATATAAAATAAAAGGAAAAAATTGTTTGATCCATCCTGTTTTTTCCTTAAAGCCTAATACTGTTATATCTTAGCCTCACAAGTCGGACAAACAATGATTATATCTTAGCCTCACAAGTCGGACAAACAATGAAGGGGACATCAAAAGAGACGAACGAAAATGTTTGAAATTCTATTCCATTTCCAGTTATCTCTGCGTATGCTCTGCACTTTCTTTGATCTCAAAGCAGAATAGATCCCCCAAATAGAGGAAGGAAAAGGCTGAAGGGGTTTGTTTTGGCTTTTTAGACTATTTTCAAAATTTTTACTCGGACGACATGTTTGGTATCTGCCAGATCTTTATAAGTTGAATCAAATTTTGAGAAAATGAGATCATGCTTTTAATGGTCAAAAATGATATCATGCTTATATGGTCATCTTTAAGTTAAGTGAAGTGGGCCGTCATGGATGGGTAAGGCTAGTCCTGAATGATTTTAACGCTGATCCAGATAACTCTCGTCATGGTCTCATTCTGGAATCCAGGCAAGCTTTAGGATGATTGAAAACACTGCTCCTCTGTGGGTTGGGTTAATACCAAATGGAGAATTGGGCGCTTGTGGATTCAATGGCTGCTTCAGAAATTATTTCAATTCTGTTATTGAGTGATTGTACCAACACACTATGTGCCGAGATCTCTCTGGCACAGTTTCCAACCCAGCTGTTTCACCCACGCTACAAAGAAAAATATGAAGCCCATCCTTTACATTAGTTTGATTTTTTCTGAAAAAGGGCAAGGGCTTACTATCTGAGAGAAGATTTTCCCTCGAGAGAACAATACAAACTAATCAAGCATAAATTTATGCAGAAGATCTCAACAACAAATTACAAAATTCACTCGACACATATACACTTACAAGAAGTACGATTTTTGTTGGAATAAAAAGATATATACAAATAAATTATACTCCCTGGTTCTTACAACAATTCCTTTCACAACGAGCGCCAACAACCTTTGACCCATTGAGAAGAATCATACAAGGACCGGGAAGAAATTGGAGAATTGCTTTACGTATCCAAAAAACTACTTTTCTTCACACGCTGATAAAATACAGAAGATCAGAATTACAGGGCAGGCATCCTTCTTATCATTATAGAAAACCCACGCCCACATCCCATGCAATGCTACAGATTTTACCCAGTTATAACAAGCATGCAGCCTTTGCTTATGCACAAGCATAAATGACTACAGGGGATGCAACGTTCTGCTCATCTTTCATATGGAAAACGCTGTCGTCAGGAGCAAAACACTATAATTTCAGCAAGTAAAGTCGTAAACAATCTGAGTTTCAGTGCAAATGTTTTGAGCCCAAAGAAAGCAGACATTAAAATATTACTTCAAGAGCCCCGCTCCAGGACTGATATTACTAATTGCCCTCCTTAACAACAAATGTCAGACAAATACTATCATTGCGGCCGCTCATACATGAAATTTACACACGATCAAAACAAGGAAATAAAAATAAAAATAAATAAATAAAGGGTGGCCATTAGTGGAAACCAAGGCCTCCTCCATGCCTGTATGTTAATGAAGGAGCTAGGTGTCACTTTGCAAATGGAAGCATTCGTGTCTAGTTTGCTTTTTCTATTTCCACTGTTAAGGAGGGCAGAGCAATAGGAAAATGCTGAAAATACAGAAATGCGTATACCTCAATTTCCTTCAATGATTCAATTCCGTCTCCCTAGATGAGGAGATGGTGAGCCTGAGAATGTGGGAAGTGGTCTCTTCACAAATGGATGGTCTAGGAGCTGAGCAGCAGTGGGGCGATCATTGGGGTTAACCTGTAGGCATTGGAGGATAAAATCCCTAGCATCTGTTGAAAGACTATCAGGGATAGGCGGTGGCAAACCTCTCCCAATCCTAAACAATGCTGGCATCTGTTGAGTACAATATAGAAGATGGCTGTTAAAAACCCAAAAGCAACTACCATCCAATTTAAATTGAACATATTAC
Organism: Boswellia sacra; assembly: GCA_013180625.2. NCBI lineage: Eukaryota > Viridiplantae > Streptophyta > Magnoliopsida > Sapindales > Burseraceae > Boswellia > Boswellia sacra. The sequence continues at coordinate 384,538 of SNVD02013908.1, forward strand.
TTTAGTGAAAAAAAAATTCATGATCAATAATTGCATCATGCAGGTAGGATTCTGTTCAAAATGAATCAGTAGATACAAAAATACAACTAACAGAAACTGCATGTAGAATCAAAGAAAATCAACCATGGTAGAGCATTAGTTTTTCAAATCTGTAAAACCATTTCTGCATCATTATAATGGTAATGGTTGTTAAGTTATTAATTGACCTAAATGCTTCAACGATTAGGTAATTTTCCAGCAATGATATTTAGGTCTAATAATTCAGATAGTAAGATTTTATAAAATGGCACGTACACATTCCATAGGATAATATGGAAGCTGACGGGTTAACATCTCCAATACAGTGCAACCAAGGCTCCATATATCAGCTGGAAGCCCATACCCTTGGTTCTTATTATTAATAACCTGCAAATGCACAGCTTGAAAATCAGAAACACCTCAAGGAAATTATCAGATATGGTCTCTATCATACAGTCTATCATTAGCAGAGAAATATGTTAAAGAGTTTCAAAAGTTAAATAAATATAAATACAAAAGTATGATTATAAAGACACAATGGACCATCCAATTACAAAGGAAAGGATATGACGTAAAAGAGACAAAAAGTGAGGAAAAAAGAAGGCAAATAAAAATCCAAAATGCAAAATTTTGCCAACAAACTTGAGCGCTAAAACCATATTCACCAACCATCAGCAGCCCATCACCTGTTGTAAAGATCACACCGCTAAAGTATATTACCAGGAATGAAGAGAGACATAATTGCAAGGTAAACCAAGAATGATGAAAATCTCTAAATTTCCATTTTCTATCAAATTATGCAAAAATCACTGAAGCAGAGAACTACAGAAGACTAGCCAGGAAGAAACACTTAATGCTACTGTCCCTAATCTAGAGCAATTTAGTTTTAAAATGGTTAGTCACCATTTATTTTCTCAAAGCCATGGACTTGATTATTTGCAAATATGACAAAATCTCCATCAGAAAACCAATATCCAGAGCTTAGAAAGAGCCTTCAATCACATACATTAAATTGAAAATCATCTCATCAAACTAGAGAATAGAAAAGTTATGTTTTCTGCAAAATGTTCTTTCTAACAACATACTTGTTTCTAAGAGACTAGATCAGATTTACTCTAAGTACTTAATAATAAAAAAGATCAATAAATGCAATTTTGGATAACCCAAAAAAATATGATTTTCCATAGTTTTATTTATGAAGTTACCAGCCAAGCACTAGGACGGTAGTATTTTATTTTGAACAGGTAATAAACCACAATAATAATTTCATTCGTAAGACCAATTCATGGCCTGCTCACCATAATTCCTAGATTCAGAACGTCACATTTCTATCATGTAATGTCAAATTGGTTTTAAAACTGTTGTTCATATATGACCTTTCTTCTACACCATATAATAGGAGAAACCAGCTATTGAAATTGATTTTATCAATAGATGCTGAATTTTAACAAGAAGAAACTGCTTCTAAAAATTCCTGTAAAGTTTGTCTTACTAAACATCCTAAGCCAGTTTCACTAACTGCTGCACAACAACCCAACAAAACACTTAAACTAAATAAAACACATTTAAAGCTGAGCATCTCTGATCCCTGACAGAATTAACAAGCCAAAACAACATATAGTATAAACAACAGCGCATTGTCAAATAGTGTATCAAAAATGCATCATCCAATAGTTATAAATGCAATAAATAATATTTTTATACTAGCCGCTATTTTCAGCCATAAATTCATCACAGCTTTATGATGTAACTAATTCAATTGAAGTAAATCCAAAAACAAGCACAAATGACAGTTATGGAACTTCTTTTAAATTGAAATAATACTAATAACATGATAATAATAAAGAGTGCAAACCTCCGGGGCCATCCAAAATGCAGTTCCCTTGCAAGATTTAACATCATTCAATTTTGTGGCCTGAAAATCAGCACAACTAGCAGTGTTAGGAAAAGAAATTTTCAGACCATTTAAGAAGCTATAAATTAGGAGAGAAGATCAAACTCCGAGGCACAAGAGAAAAACCTTTGCCAATCCAAAATCAGCAAGTTTCACAGATCCATTTGCATCTACCAATATATTTGCGCACTTAATATCCCTTCAAAACAAGAAACAATAAAATCAGCTTAAGAAAGTAATTGCACATAAAATGTATCTGCTGCATGCATGGAACTATTCGTGCAGTTGGCACTTGCAAAATATATTGTAACTCCAACCATTTTTATGTTCCATATCAAGCTTACTTAACACAAAAATCTACTTGGGAAGTAGAACAAAGATCAGCACTGGTAGAAAAGCTATTATATGGAATATCAAGCCAATGCAGGGACACAACAGCAAAAATGTTAAAAGAGGAAAAGGAAAATATCTAAATACTAGAATAATGATATACCTGACCTATAGGGGCCCTCATTTGCAAGCTACTATTTATGATCAGCTAGCATTTTAAATCCAAAGATTGCAGAAGTATAACTTTTTTTTCAACGATTATAATTAATTACTTTTTAGGTAAAGAGTATAAAGCATTAAAAACAGTAATTTTAAAAAATAGCCACCACCCAAAAAAAAAAGCCTGTCAGTCAAGCACCTGGCATAGCAGCAATGAGATATCACACATAGGAAAGAGTTGAAGATTGTGTAGATGAAATTGATATGATAAAGATCACGTTAAAAGGTGACAGAAAATAAGGATTTATTAGGTAAATCAACCAGTAATTATTGTCAAAGGCTCCAGAATAGATCCTACCAAACGAACACATCCACTAAACAACAGCAGACCAAAATATATGAAATTATAGGCCCCCATGGGGCATAACAAGCAAACACTTGCTAGAAGCTTGTTGAATAGCAATGTACTTCATTAGTGACAATGACAGGCATGTTGACAATATTAAAATAATGCTCTAAGCACAACTAGAAAACAGAATCTGGTGCGATGGCTCATCAATATGTATAGTAAATGATATAACAGATCAATTCTTATCACCTGTGAACCACATTTCGGTCATGAAGATACTTCAAACCATGCAGAATCTGTCTTGTGTACGCAGAGACTTGCGAATCCCGAAGATGATACCTCAGATAGAGATTTAAAAGGGACCCTTTTGTTACAAGCTCCAGAAAGATATATAGTTTTGATCCATCCTGCAGAAAGCATTGAAACACAGACAAAAAGTCAATGAAAAGGTTATGCATAGGCACTTGTTCTTCATGATCTAAGAAGGCCAATGAAAACAGTGAGCAGCCAGAGCTTTTGTGACAACCCAGTATACCATCCGGTGTTTAAATTATAATAATCCTAAGAATTATGAAGGGGAAAGAGCAGTCACTATTGGAGAGAAGGTTGTGCCAAAGGCAGAGCGGGCCTCATTAACTTAGTGGAGCAATTATGCAATATCCAACAAATAGGGTGGAGCATAGGATAAAAAGATAATGTTAGGGGGGTATGTTAGGACAATTTTCGTACCCCTATCTGATTGCAAAAGAAAAACCCCCCACTCAACAAACCCTAAGCTAAGTCAGTAATAATAAAATTTTCAAAACATTCCATACTCAAATACTTCCCAGTGGCCCAAGATTGTTAATAGAAAATCTAACCCCCAGAGACAACCAAACCCGCATAATAAACGGTCTGCAACTTTTTTTGCTATCTATTCAAGCCAGCTTAACCTTCTCAAATAAATTACCTCCAAAATCATATATACCATGTGGCCATTGTGCTCCACCAAAATGGAGCGAAGCTTGGCAGAAGTCAAAGGAACAATTTTTGAGAGGCATATATATATGTAAGAAAAGAACATATCATTTCTTCATTTTTATACAACCTTCCACCATTTCCAAAGTTGAAGAATATCTTAAATGAAATGAAAACGAAGAACCTAATACCTTATCTGTGCCATAATACTGAACGATGTTTTCATGTTCAAACTGACTTAAAAGGGCTATCTCCTGCAGAAGCAAGAGCATGACAAATAAGAAATTCTCTCTAAGCATTTAACTTAGTTCATTTACAAGATAGAAAATATAAAGACTCAAAAGTGTTATAGCAGGACAAAAGTTTAGCCTGCCTCACCTGCTCAAGCTGAAGAATGCTCTGCTTACCCTGGCTTCCTTGATCAAGCAATGAAACTTCCTTCACAGCAAAAAAGAATCCATCGCTGCAAGAAAAGTAAGGCATAAACATCAAACATAATACTGCAATTTACACAAGAGAAGAGAGGACTCTAGTTATGGAGTGCAATAACGCCCTAATCCAATGCTTTATTCATCTTCCATAATCTAAGCTTCGCTACATACTTGACACTGAATCTTCCAATAATGACTTAAACCTTTTATTTCGATCTCGCATTCAAAAAAGAATTCTTAAACCATGATGCACAAAACGATGGGATTATGAAATTATAGAACTCCAGCCAGTAGCACTCAATAAATCTACATAACTTAGGGGCGAATCCTCAAAGAAACTATCCAATGTTAGCATACAATCCAAATTTGCAGAGTGTTATAAATGGAAGACACATATAACAAAATTTCAGCACTTACTCAGAAATCCCTTCATACACCGATCCGAACGACCCACGTCCCAGAAGCTCACCCTTCTCCCAATATGTGATAGTCCTTTTAAATCTTCCATTGGGGGAAATATTCGTGGGTTCGGTGGTAGTACTTGATGAATCATCATCATTCGAAGTCGTGAATGAACAAGTCTCCGACAACACATTCTCCACTTCTCTCTTAATAATTGCCCCCTCATTTTCCCTTTCATGCGCTTCTTCTTCTTCATCTGATGTACTATAAAGATCATCATTCTTTGGATGCATTTCATCTTCTTTGGGCGCAAAAGATTTCAAGATGTCCCACGTGGAGCACGCATGATCGACAACCGGTAGCGTCATTGTTGGCGGCGGTTTCAATAACGGTGGCCTAATTCCTTTAATTCCTACCGTATAATTACTAGAATTGCTATAGCACACACACGGTTCTGCCAACTCGGTCCGAGTCGACTCATTATCCTCCCTAATTACAACGCCGCCGCCGCCGCCATCGGCAGCAGCAGCATTACAAGAAGAACATTCAGCTGGCTGAGCTCTTGACTCAGTCAACTCGGTCCGAGTCAACTCATTATCATCCCTAATTACAACGCCGCCGCCACCGCCGGCGGCGGCAGCATCAGTAGTATCACAAGAAGAACATTCAGCTGACTGAGATGTTGATTCAGCCGACTCCGTCCGAGTCAACTCAGTCCCGTCCCTAATTCTAACACTATCCTTAACCCTATCAGACAACTCGCTAACCACCGCCACTTCACTCTGTCTCTTGTCCCTCTCTTCTGGACTCTCCAAATGGTGCAATCTTGACCTTGGCAAAAGATCGGAAGACGACGACCTGATTTTCCTTGATTCCCACGCCGCCGCTGGGATCGCGAAATCTTCAGGACCGGACAAGCCTAAACTCCGACAAATCCGCTCGAACTCTCCGTCCACCCCTTCGATTCGGAAGCTGGTCCGATCTGACAAGTCGAGCGACCGCGTGACCAGCGAAGCCGAAGCCGAAGTCGAAGACGACGAGGAATCATCGTGCGATGAGGCGGCGTCGTACTCAATGTGCTTGGCCGCATTGCGCCGCTCGAGCCGAGGCCTGGGCCTGGGCTTCCGCGAGTCCATGCGCTTGCCGGCGACGGTCTTCTCTCTAGGACTGAAAAATCGAGGTAAGCGATGCATAAAGAGCCAAATCCATCTAAATTCGACAACAACGTCTAATTAACTTCACCAAAGGTCCCCCTCTTTCTCTTCTCTTCTCTTTTGTTGCTTGATAATAATAATAATAATAGTAATAATGCTATCGCTATGCTTGTGTTTTCTTTCTTTCTCGTTGCGGAGTTTCTTGGTAACTTTCCCGAGAAAATGAATTACCCAAAAAAAAAAAAAGCGGCTGCCTCGTGTTGTCCTAAGATAGAAAGATAGGAAGGAAGCAAGAAAGATAAAGTCGTGAACTCGTAATAGTTGAAAACAGCTGAGTGGTGAGAAAAGACTTGGTAAACGCCGAGGAGTGTGACTGTCTGTGAGAGATGAGAGAGAGAGTCTGGGAAAACGCGGTGCCACGTGGACCGTAAAAATCGGGTGAATTGGATGGTTTGCTTAACTGGCACTTGGAACGATGCGTTTTGTTCCTGTGAGGTTCTAAACATTTTCTCTTAGTGTCCGCCACACGCTACTAACCAAATTACAGCAATTGTATTATTTTACTATCACTAACGGCACCATTACAGAAACTTAACGGCCGTTATCTTCGAAAGTTCAACCTCTAAAATACGCCACGACTTATTAACTAATATTTATTAACGCCATTAAATGTGATAGAAACTTCTTATTATATTTAGAAAAAAAAATATATTAATAATCTTGATCTCTTTATCTATTATTATTATGAATTGTAAATATTGCTGGGTGGGTTGAGTTAATTGGATCAATCTTGTAAAATCTGATCTAATCTCTCTGTTGTCTGGATTGGAGGATTAGAGAATCTTCAATCTAATCTGATTTATTAATAAATTAATGAATTTCATCCAATCTATTTTTGGTGGATCAAAAAGTCCAACACATCAGTTGGGTTGTCTCATTACATAACATAATTTGTCTCCACTTTTTTTTTTTTAATGAATTACTTTTATTTACCTGTGAGTAACATTTTTATAAAGTTATGATTAACTTTTCGCTTTTTTTTTTAAGTCAAACAATCGGTTTTTGATTTTGATTAGTCCATATCCTGAATCAATTAAATTGAATTCAATAGTTCTTCATTGAAGTTGACGGCTGCATAACAATTTTCTTGACAGTAATTATCGTATAGTTCTTAGAAATTGACTATTTGAGACCCAAATAAAAAATAGTACTAGCCTAGTAGGGTTTTTAAATCAATGAATTTATAGTTTCAAATTTTTTTCCATTCAAAGCATATTTTAAATCAATTTTGTTGGCAAGACTGTTATTAATCAATGCAAATAAAACATATTAAATTAGCAAGTAATCTTTTTTACTCTGTGAAATAAATTGAAAGAGGCAACCCATAATCATAATGACTTCTCAACGCTCCATTATTACTCCAAACTAGTAAAAAGTATTACTCAAAACTAGTAAAAAGTCAAATATAGTTCAAACTTGAAATTCTACGTATATCTTCCGTCTATTTACAAATCTTTGAAAAAATAAATTAAGATCAATCCCGGAAAATTATATATAGAAAATTTGTCAACCTTAAACAATTTCCATGATCTTATTTTAGTCAAAGTCAAAAAATGATCAAACATCTTAATCCATTCCATATCGAAAACGTTTTCGATAATTTTTTCATAATTATTTTATATTTAATAATATATTTTGATAAAAAAATGCTTCAAGTTAATGGGCTTTCTGAATATTTATAGGTGTGGTGGGTGAAGGTGTGATTAGACAAATCATCTATAAAAAGTGATTTTAAAAAACATGAGTTGTAAAATTTTGATTTTAGAAAACATGTGAAGTAGACAGTATTTTCTCAAAATATCGTAGATAAGAATAACGCGGGACGGTTTCTAGAGTTAAGTGTGGTCAAGAACGTGGCGGGTTTTGAATTACAAATTTGTGGCTGACCAATAACCCTTAAAAAAAGAACAAAAGAAGAGTCTTTTTTCCTTGAAAAGCAAGATAGCATATTACAAATTTAAAATAAGCTTTTTGTTTTTGTTAAAAAAGTTTACGCTTGAATATCTGTGTTTGTTTGACCACGGTTACTTGATTGAAAGATTAGCTATTAATTGCTCGACTGTAGTTCAATTTATTTAACAATTTAATTTGATTTTTTTCGTAATTTTAATTTGAGGTGGGATATACTGTATTTATCCTCATGAAGGATAATCGCTGTTTAACTAACAAGTTTTTAATTTATAATGTAACAGTAATTTGGTGTATTTTAATCTACAAAGCGATCCTTAAACCATACTTTTATTCAATTAAAATATTTCAATAAGGAATATTTTATTTATTTATTTATTTGATTCTAAGCGTTAATTTTGTATTTGGATAGCGCTTTAATTTACTTTCCATCGTCAGTGATATTCTAAATACGTTATTATAAATTATTATAAAAATTATTGATATCACACAGATTATAATTTATTTTTATTTTATATTAATTAAAAAATAAATATTTTGTATAAGTAAAGATCGGGTAAAAGTCCAACTTTACAACAACCAATTATCAAATTATATTTAACAATTAAAATAATAATCTCTTGAACGTGACTTTATCCTATCAATTTAATAAATCGAAAATTATGTAAATTACTCATAACTAATTATATTGCAATATGGTATGCCATGGCAAATCAAAGGATGAAACAAGAGAATTATAATTGGTTATACTGCATATTCTGAATCAAATCGATTTGTTATAATTGCAATTTATGGGGGTAACTCTAATTTATGATAGATGCAAGTATACAAAGATAACAAGTCATGTGATAGCAATTAGTTATTTGTCTTGTCTAAGCCCAAATATATGTAACCAATTGACAAAATATAATGCATTTGTCCCATGCAATTACCCATTTTGTAAAACTAGCTTGCTTTCAATTCTTAAAATACAACATTAACTGCCTAACCTTGCCTATAGTATGGTTGTCCACCAGACAAAAATAATCGTTTAGCATCGACTAGGCCATTTAAACCGCTCTTATAGATCGTTTCCTATAATCCAAATTATTAATTAAGTCTAAAATCGAGTTAATTACGAGATCAAAAGATAAAAGTGGCAGCTATTTTATTTACAAAACCCAAGTCGGTTAGGCCAAAATTGAGGATTAGAGAGTAGTTTTCCATGTCGATTAAACCTTATGAATATTTATAACCGAAGTTGAGTATTTGATTAGGGATAAATTTCAAGTTTAAAAAAAAAAAAAACCACTAGAAATGAATGAGTAATGATGCTTCTAGACTGAAATAACCATCTATCAGACAAGGGAAACTCTACTCTAGACCACGCTATACAAAAGTTGTACCAACCCAAGAAAACCCACATCATATAAAAGCCAAGATTAGAAACGAAATAAAGGAAAAGAAAATAAAATAAATGATACAAACAAGTAAATAATGCAGATTTATAAAAGCAAAGGCAAGGGAAAGGAAAATAGATGAATAAATTAAAAATAAAGAAAATTTAAAAAAGGAAAAAAAAATATATATATATCTATATATAAAATAAAAACAAAAAAAGGATTTCTTAGAAGAAGAGAAGAGGATGTTCTTCATACGTTTCATTCTCAGTATCCGAAACTAACAGAAATTACGCCTCTCTCTATATCTCCCGAAGATAAACAAAACAAAACCCTAATTTTCATCTCCTCACATAAACATTCGAAAACAACAAGAGTGGAGAGCCCATATATAGAGAAATAGATACAGATATATATTTTTGTTTTGTTTCACATTCAAACTCTCCTTCATATTCAACAACACTGAGACTTGTGTAATTGTTCTGATACGAGAAAGAGAAACGCATTGTTTGGATTGGGAATATAATAGTGAGCGGTTATTAAAACGGTTACGTTTTCGGTGTAGAAAGTCAGGCAACAACAACAAACAAAAACAATCAATCATTCATAGCAGGTTAGGGTTAGTTCTATTCGACATCTCTTTATCTCTCGCTCTCTCTCTGCAATTTTCCCCTATATTTTCTTCAGCAAATATTTCGCTGTTCAAACCCTAAGGCGTCATACAAACAAATAGGGTTATTCGTTTAATATATGTCTATATGATAACGCACACTTGTGGGCTGCGTATGTTTTAGGGTTTCTATTTTTTTAGGGTTTTTTTTTTCGGTTTTTGTTTTTTTGTTTTTTAATTGAACTTGTTTTATGGGTATGAAGAATTGACCCTGAGGAATCGTGTGTGTTTTTTCATTGTTGCCATAGTTGAAGGGTTATTTGATTCTCATTGTTTTTTGGTGATGGGTTTGACGTTTTTGAGGAGATGAGGGTCTGTTGAGAGTGCTGCTGTTCTTTTTGCTGCCTGCAAATCCATCTTTGATTGAAGATGGAGGCGTAGAGAGTAGAGAGAGATTGATTTTGGTTAAATTCCGTTAAGTCATGCCCCTTATTCTGGCCATTGCCATCATTTTCGTGCTCTGGATTCGGGCCTGTTTCAGAATCTTCGTCTGTTAGTTTTCTTGTATTAGAATATCCGGTTGTTTGATATTGTACGCACAAGGGGATTTGAAGCTGTGACTTGGTTAACTGCTGGCTGACGTCATTGGTTGCTTGGTCGGTTGTTGTTGTTGTGAAGCAAAGTCGGTGTTTTGGGGAAAAAAAGGCTAGAATTAGGATTAGAATTTGGTAAGTTTTTACAGTGAAGGTTAATCATTGTGTCCGGTGAGGGGGTGAAGAAGGTGAGAGAAGTGTATTTCTTGTTATATCTGATGATGTTCAGCGATCGTAATGGAAAAAACTGAACCCACATTAGTTCCAGAATGGTTGAGAAGTACTGGAAGTGTTGGTGGGGGTGGCAGTTCAGTCCACCATTCTGCCTCGTCATCTTCTCACTCAGGTACTCTTAATTTGCCAAGTTTTTGATGCGTTTGGTTAAATGTATGTATTAATTTTTTGTCCTCTGTGTCACTTCTGGCCATGTATTACAACCGTGTTTTTCAGCTAAAATTTATTTACTTGTGAAATGGATAGTGATTGCTTTTCAATTTTGTTATATAGATGGTCCTTCATCGGTGCATCACATGAGGAGTAGAAATTCTAAAAGCATAAGTGATTTTGATGCCCCTCGTTCAGCTTTTCTGGACCGGAGTTCTTCATCAAATTCACGGAGGAATTCTAGTAATGGTTCCGTGAAGAATGCATATAGTAGTTTTAATAGAAGTCATCGTGATAAGGACCGTGACAGGGACAAAGAGAGATTGAGCTTCGGGGATCAATGGGGTGACCCTTCTGACCCTTTAGGAAACATCTTGAGCAGTCGGATTGAGAAGGACACATTGCGGCGCTCTCATTCAATGGTCTCAAGGAAACAAAGTGAGCTGTTGCCACGAAGGGTTTCAGGGGACTCAAAAAACAGCAGTAATAGCAATCATAACAACGGGAATGGTGTGCTTTCTGGGGTTAGTACTAGCAATAGCATTAAGAAGTCGGTATTTGAGAAGGATTTTCCCTCACTTGGTACTGAAGAGAGGCAAGGAGTGCCTGATATAGCAAGAGTTTCTTCTCCTGGTTTGAGCTCTGCTGTTCAGAGCTTCCCTGTTGGTAGTTCAGCTTTGATTGGTGGGGAGGGTTGGACCTCTGCTCTTGCGGAGGTGCCCCCTATAATTGGAAGCAGTAGTTCTGGATCCTTCTCTGCCCAAACTGGTGTAGCCTCTACATTGTCTGGGCCGCCCAGTGCAATGGCTGGTCTTAATATGGCAGAAGCATTGCAACAAGCTCCAGCACGTGCTCGTACTGCTCCTCAGGTAACTGAGGGAATAAAATGCTCTGTTGTTGGTTATATGTTATAAAAGTGTTGGGTTTAACAAAGCTTTTTTTATGACTTTCAGTTATCTGTCAAGACACAAAGACTTGAGGAATTGGCTATTAAGCAGTCAAGGCAACTAATACCAGTAACACCTTCGATGCCTAAGGGTTCGGTAAGAGAATCTTTTTATTATTGTTATTATTATTATTACTACTACTACTACTACTACTACTATTTAGTTATTATTTTTAATAGACTTGTTTTGTTTTATAGATGCACAACATTGTGGTATAATCAATAATAGAAGTTAATAACATATGGATATATATTATTCAGAGTTGTATGCTTCTTCTTTGTTCCTTGCATGCATACAGACATGTTCTGTCTATTTTGTATAATTTCTTTTGTCATGGGACAAGTTCAGGTGTTACTCTATTTTATGGAAAGACTCAAGTAAATGGAGGTTTTATGTTTTTTCTTTTGTTGATATTCTTTATTTTAGTAGCAGGTCAAAGTAATTGATTGCTCTTGTCCATTTTGCTTAATATTACTTTCCTGCTTTTTATGATTGCCGATTTCTTGGCATGTGGAGACTGTTCTGATCCCTTGGCTCATGTTAGCTTGATGCTTTATCAAGAGTGTTTTAAGTGGGTGTCGTTTGTATATTTCAACTTGGTGCTCCATCTTGTGTGTGATTGTGCGTGTGTTTATTTTGATAATCAAACAAAGTCAGCAATGCACTTGTAACATATATTAGTTGCTACTTGTGTTCCTGGAAAGGAAGGCTCATTAATTAGAGCATCTGATTTGTTATTTGTAATTATTCTTTTTAGGTTTGTAATGCATTCCATGCATAGAGAATCTGTGCATTATTGTTCTATTATTCCATTATTTATGTAAGTGGTTTGTACCCTTTTTTTTATAGGTGGGGTTATACTTTTGGTTAGTTGATGTGAGTTTCTTTTTCATGTTTTCCAGTTTTAAATTGAGGAAGATAAAAAAAGGTGATAAGGGTTTGCTTGTCTTTGTATAGGATGGATGCCCTTCCCTAGGTTCTTTCTTTCTTTCTTTCTTTCTTTTTTTTAAATTAAATTTGTTGACATTCTTAGGGGTCAGCTAATCCACTTTATTACTATCTACTTTACATTAATATAGTACTTACAGTTTCTTATAAAAAAAAAAAATAATAATAACATAACTCCATTTGCTATCTGCTATAATCACCATTGTTATAAATCTACTTACAGTTTCTTATTTGAAACAAAAATTAACTCCATTTGCTATCTTCTATAATCACCGTTGTTATAAGTTAGGCATGTCATCAAATATGTTGTGTAATTTTATTAGAACCTCGCAGAAGGGGAGAGAGGAAAAAAATTCACAATATCTTCTTTCTTTTGGGCAAGACCATAAATAGCTATAAGAGTCTCTGTATTGGCACAATCATATAATTATGTTTATCCTGCTTTCAGCCTGCCCATATTTTAATTGTAACTTGTGCAGGACTACTTTCAATATGCCTTTATTATTGCCTTTTAGTTTATTGACGTGACTCTAGGACCCTTTTTCTTTCTTTCTTCTTCCTCTTTTTTTTTTTTTTTTGTGATAATTAATGTTCCCATGTAGATCTTTCTTTCCCGTGGGATGTGGCGAAAGCTTGTTTTCTGATTGTGTGAAACAGGTAATAGCCCTCAGAAAAGGAAAACTGGGAACCAAAAAAAAAAAAATTGCATTTAATTTTTTTTCAGTGAATGGCATATATTCCTATGCTGCTCTGATGTAAGAACTGACTTGTTGATGTTGTAAAACCATTATTGGCTTCTTAGTTCCAAAGTAAATGCTATTTCTTAGTCCTTTTCTTGTGCAAGCTTTTTGTTTGAAATGCCTGCCAACTATTTCATTTACTTTGTGAAGTCACTGAAAGAAAGGAGGATTGAAAATTCTGTGCTCCTTTTCATTGGAGTGCTACAGTTCATGGGCTAAATGGAGTTAACTAGAGTCTGTTTATGCACGAATTGTGTCTGAATGATCTTTGTTGTTTTTAATTTCCTCTCAGTAGGGTTATCTGTTATTGTAAGTTCCCTGTAATCATCACTTAATTTTCTTTACAGGTTCTCAATTTTCCTGACAAATCAAAACCTAAACCTGCTGTTAGACCTGTTGAGATGAATATGGCTTCAAAGAATGGGCAGCAGCAGCCTTCTTCATTGCACCAGGCTAATCAGTCTCTTCATGGTGGAAATGTCAAGTCTGATGTGCCAAAAACATCTCATGGGAAGCTTTTGGTTCTCAAACCTGCTTGGGAAAATGGTGTCTCGCATAGTCCAAAGGATGTTGCTAGTCCTACAAGTAGTGCTAACAGCAGAGCAGCAAATAACCAGCTTGCTGTTGCTCCATCGGTTGCATCAGCTCCTTCAAGGAGTCCAAACAACCCCAAGCTCTCCTCTGCAGAGCGGAAGGCCACTCCCTTAAATCCTATATCAGGATTCACTGTGGAGAGGAGACCCTCCTTGTCACAAACTCAGAGTCGAAATGATTTTTTTAATCTTCTAAAGAAGAAAACCTCAACAAACACTTCTGGACTCCCAGTAGATTCAAGCTCTGATATTTCATCTTCCACTGTGGAGAAATCTGGTGAAGTAACTAAAGAAGTAGTCGGTGATCCTGTGAGTCCTCATGCAGTTGACAACGGTATTGAGGTGACTGTCAATGGTGATACACATGAAGACGGTCAGAGGTTTTCTGATGTGGGAGAGAAGAAAGTGAGCCGTTATGCAACAGTTGATCCAGATGAGGAAGCTGCATTCCTTCGTTCTCTTGGTTGGGAGGAAAACTCTGGTGAGGACGAAGGCCTTACAGAGGAGGAGATCAATGCATTTCTTCAAGAGGTAAACAACTCTTGCTTTTCCACTCTGTAGCTTTGATGTGAGTTATATTCTAATTTGGTTTCAGTTCTAGTTCTCAATTTCTTCTGTGAGAACTTCTGAATTGAGGCTGGACGTGATTCTAGGTTACCAGATATTGCAAATATATTATTTTATTGGTTGTTTCTACTTTATACAGGGCGGGTGGGGGTTATTTTCAATTATGGTTTTAGACGCAAAATTTTATGATGCCACTGCTAGATTGACTAAGGAGTTATTTTTTTTATTTTATATTTCTGGAGCTGTTTCATGAGAATTTTGTCTTATCATATTGTAAAATGCAAGTTCACTTTGTTTATGCTCCTTTTCTTTCTTTCGTTTTGTTTTGCAGTACAAGAAAAGGGGTGGGCAGTTAAGGCTGCCTGAATATCATTTGACGGGTACTGGTGGAGCTTCCTCTGAAGTGAGCTCATCTGACTCTGGATCCGACGCCTGATTGAATAGTTTCCTTACATAATTGATCCAAGAAGTTCCAATTTTTGGTGGCAGATGGGTAGTTTATTTTTCTTTCTTTTATTTTTTTTATTCTCTTTGTTTGAAGAAAGCTGATGAGTTGGGTGGAAAGAAGGGGTTGGATTATGGGTGGAACTGCATTCTGCATATAGTGCAATAAAGTTTCAGGTTGCCCCGATCCTGCCTTCCTAAATAGGGAATTTTTTAGGTCTTCAGGGTTTTGTTTGGGAGAGGTTGGGTGGGGCTGTTTTGTCTGCAGTGGAAGAAGATGCTTGGGAAGTTCATCTTTTGGGGTCTTTGGCTCTTTCTTCCCTTTCCTTTCAAGGGGGTTCGATTCTACAAGAAAAAAAAAAAAAGCTTATGGTGTCTTTTTTTTGGTCAATTTTACGGAAAAAAGGAAATAAAAAAAGTTTCATTTTTAGTTTAGTCATTGTTACATATACTTTTGAGGTTCCCTTTTCATTTTTTTGGTAGAGCAGTTCATGTTGATATTCAATGGCACTAATTACACATGAACAAGAAGGAAATAGAAGAAAATTCAGTTGATAAAGTTACCATTAACTTTCATATTTTAACCTTTTTTTGTTTTGTACTTCTATGAGAATGAATGGTGAAATCAATGAGTTGAACTGAAATGTCTTCAGGGGACGAGGAATGAATGTTCTCTGATGGCGAAAACTCGTTGGATGTCTGGCGCAGAGGCTGAGTTTTCCAATTTTATTATCAGCCACTTTTTCCGCTTCCAATTACCCATACATGAACATGATAAAAGAGGAATTCAAGAAAATCACTTTCAAAATAGAAAGAAAAGGGAAGTTGTCTTCAGTCTTAGAGGGACAGTCACGCTAGACACATTGATGTATGTTCGTTAATAATAATTCAAATAACTAAAAGACAACCCGAATATCCATGGTGGAAGAATATTTTGTTACGCCGGGGACGGAAATGCTCCATCGTTCTTTTTGGTTCTAGAAAATAAGCAGTTCATGAAGGATTTACAGCACCTTATGCATCGGGACAGTCAACAGCTTCATTTGCTTTGAATTATGGGCCGTTACATTTTCTCAGTCAACATTGGTACTCACGTCTATATTTTTTTCAACCATTTTTACTTCATATATAACATCGCTTCTAATTATAGAAGTTCTACTTCTAATATCATTTCATGGTTGGCAAGTCCAAAATGGATACACTGGTTGCACATTTGGATGCAGGAGTCCAAAGTTCTGCTCTACTCCGGCTGGCTTCTGAGCCTCATTGAACATTTCAAACAAAAACGCTGTTAACAATTGGCCAGGCCTCCTCGGTGTTCCATCCCTTCTCAAATGAGTGAAAAGATTCTGATTATAAACCTGTGCATAATCCTTGCTTGTGAAGGGATCATTACCAGCGCTTGGCCAACCAGTCTCCGATATTATAAGTGAAACATTGCCAGCGTTGTTCTTCTCCAATGCTGCATAAACAGAATCAACCATTGCATCAAATAAACAGAATTATCTCATGTTCCCATCCAGCACCGGATCTCTTGCATTGAATGTGGCATAGTCCAAGCATATGTGAGCTGGGTCAGAAGCATAAGCAAAGTAAGGGTACAGGTTGACCATAAGGGAAGCTTGCTGTCTTGAACCGATGCTTGTAAAATGTTGCACAATGTTGTTCATAGCAGCCAAGACTTCTTCTGAGAAAGCTCCTGCCGAGGGTGGATAGGAAACTGCTAGTGCATTCATTGAAAGAACAATTGTCAGGGCTGGATAAGCCTATATAATTGACAGCATTGGGAAGATTTGTCATGGCTTGAGCAACGTAAGTGGCAGAGGGTACCGGGATTGCCTCATTGCCAACCGTGATCTACCCGACGTTCACATCATTTGCATAAGGCTTCACATAAGTATTAGCCCATGCATTGGCAGCATCTTGGCTTGATGCAAGGTTTTCTATGTCTTCATTTTTTGTACCAAGGCTGAGAAAGATACCTCTCCCTCGCAGTGCTTCAAGTACATCATGGTTTGGCTCAAAGACTCTCATGTATGGAATTCCACACCTCTTATAGAGGGATACTACACCTCTAGCGGATGGAAGATCATCTCCATTAAATCCATAATTAAAACCAACATGGTCTTGGCCTGCAATATTCAAACAATTGTTTTAGTGTCACTGTCACCTCATAACTTTATTTTAGATCACTCTATTGCAGAGATTGGGAAGGAGGAATCTCACCAGTGCAGGGCAGCACCTGTTCAGTCATTAGTAAAACAATTGCTATCACAAACATTAACATGAGCCTCATCATCTCTAAAAATGATCTTTTCACACAATATTGAACACAGATCAGATATAAGCTGCTAGCTTGTGTTCAAGTTTTGTGGTGTTGGAAGATAAGTTGCAACATGTCTTTACATTTATATAAAATTGACTACTTGTATTTCATCTCCATTTGGAAAAGCATGTCAATAATTAGATTTCCAATAACAGTAAAATGAATGTTGTGAGTCTCATTAGTATAGTTGTCTCATTGATTGAGTTTTGGGGCAATTAATGGTGGTACCCTATACATGGTCAGCCAACTTAGAAGCAAACAAATGATGCATTGGCCACATTAAATTCAATACAACATTTAAATTAAGACTATAGTTAGATGACTTCGCAGATCCCGCGCATGGAGAGCAACACTCCCCAGGTCACCCTATCCGTAACGAATACAAAGGACTCCTAGCGTAGCAGACACATTCAGTATAACTCTTACTTAAAAAACGATTTGTAACGAAAGAGTGTCAATGTATTTATAAACCCAATTACCAAGCCTTACATTAACAATGTGAGACTCAATTGGGTCGTTTACACTATCTATGACTGTAGACGAAGTGCAAAGCTGGCAAACAATAGGCCAACACCCAAAGATTAATCATGTTATGAGGGCGACATGTCAATCACATATGTCTGACTCCTCCTACGACTTTAAGAACGTGGTTCGTATGAGTCTATGACGAAATGAACTAATTAACAAGAGCATAATTTTTATGATTATTTTAAAATATTATTATTTATAAAAAATTGTCAAAATATTTCTGTAAAAAAAAAGGAAAAACAGCTGATTGTAGTATATTAATAATTAAAACTTACAAAGGAATAATACATCTTATCTTAGGAGTGTTCAAAATTACCCGACCCGACCCGATTGGGAGTATTCAAAGGCGGGTTAGTGGTTTAAAAACCCCAAAATCAGGTTGTTAAATTCGGGTTTTTTTTAGATCAAACCCGACATAACCCGACCTGATGAGAATTTTTTTTTAAAGAAAAAAATTTGATGCGTGTCACTATATTATTGGTCTTTTGAATCTTATACATGACCCGATCCGATCAACCCGACCCGACCCGATCATTTTTGCCACATGAAATGGTTTTTAAAAAATTCGTGAATTGGATTTAGGCCGACCCGATCGAACCAACCCGATCCAATCATTCGGGTTACACTCGGGTTATATATTTCAAAAACCCGATCACGGGTCATTTTTTTCAAATCCGAACATGTATCGGGTCGTGTCAGGTTGGGCAAAAACCGACTCGAATTGACCTGTGTACACCCCTATCTTATCTATTTCCATCGTTTGAACATTATAAAAGTTAAAGCATTGTAGTTTATCAAACATCACTATCCTCTTACAAAAAGTACATTAGTATTTTAAAGTTAATTAATTAAATATCTTGTATAAAATATAAGTGGATTATCTTCGATAACATTTTAAGAACTGATTATTTTATGAGGAACAGTTCAAGACTATTGTAGCTTAAGATGCTGACTCATTCTTCCTTTCTATTTTATTAATGATAGATAGATATTTTGAGAAACATAGAGTAAGCCTAGAAAAATAGCAAATTTGTGAATGGTTTTTCATTTAAGCTTGATGACAACTAACGGCATAAGTGTATGGCAAATAATGGCCTACACCTGACAGTGCGCCTAGTGGCAATGGTAACTCGTGAAACTGCAAACCCTGCATCTTTGTTTATCTTTTTTTTTTTTTTTTTTTTCACTTCTCATTTCATACAAATATCTATTGATGGTGTAATCTGAAGAAGTATAAAAAGCCTGAAACCGTCGACCCAGATCAGGAGCACAAGTGGTCTGTTAGAAATTGAAACCAACTTGAGAAAAGGTCGCTCAAGTCCAGGCCCTTTAGAGAGAGAAACAAACCAACTTCGGTCCAGCACTTGCGCCCATAAAACAGATGAGGGGTCGTAGAATTAAGCTCCTACCTCAATATCGATTCGATCCGAGATCCCTTATTGCTTGCAAACTTTGCAGGAAGCACGGCATATCATATGGTAACTCAACAGCTAAAAAAAACTATATCAATATATATACAGATTGCCATTACCACAGGGACAACCTGTCCAAGTTCAGCCGCTCAAACATTGTCTTAATTCATTCCACTATTTGGAAAACCTCCAGAGCTAGAATATCTCAAGTGCGTTCAATCTCGTGTCCTGTCCAGCTGTCTGCACCCCTACTCTAATCTTCTTTCAACCTTGTCTGCTCAAGAAATGGTCCAAGACCACGGCTTCAATAACTTTTTGAATTTTAACATTAGTCTCAAAATATCCCACCTCACAAAAGCATGGCACATTAGTCTTCTATTTTCCAATAAAAGCCTATATGAGAATGCATTTGCCCTTGTTGAGTAGTAGCAGATAGAAACACCATAACTAAGAGTATATGTTTCTGCAAATTTAGGGTTGCAAAAGAGAGAAGGACGATTCTTTTTATTTACATTTCATAATTGAATTATTTTAAAATATAAATTATGCATTAACAAAGGATAGAGATGGTACGAAATTTACAAATTTCTGATCTTGGAGCATCTCCTCAGCTCTCCTTTATGGTTAATATCCGTTTTGGAGACACTTGAAATGCCTGATTGTTCTCTAACCTTCTTGATGAGGAGTTTCAGCAAAGGAACATTTGATAGAGTTCTGCACGACCCTACCATGATCAACTTTTTCTGTACAGCAAAAATTAAAAAATCATGTCATTGGGCATTATGAAAGGTTTGCTATAAAAAGGCAATTTCAGCACATTCTAGTTTACGTTAATGATGAGGATTTTCCTCACTTGATTGAGCTCTATTTTCCCAATAAAGAATTTTTAAAGAGTTTGTAAGCAGATCTTTATTTAACATAGTGCAAAACTATTGATGCCACCTTAGCACGTGTGAGAGCCACATTAATCCTATGCCAGTCTCCAAGCAATGAAGAACTGCAGTTCCTCGGATTCTCACTCGATCTAACAAAGGATACCAGTATGCAGTCCTTATCACGTCCCTGGAAATGCCCATATATAGAAAATATTTAGCAAAAGGAGAAAGATTACAACAACAAATGCCTGGCAATCATCTCACACAATTTCTGAACTTAGAAAATGACAAATAAGTATCAGTCAAAGATATAATGCTTCAGCAACCTGATATTTGTCAATTGTATGTATCTCCACTGACAATTCATAGACCGAAAGGCGGATGAGATTGGCCTGCGAATTATAAGGGGTAATGATCCCAATATCTTTGCCTTCAATTCCATTTTTGATAAGTTCCTCAGTGACCTATATCATAACGCCATGAACGATGAATATCATTACAAAATCTTGAAGTAAAACTCATGACTTGAATACATACAAAGAAATAAATGAACAAGTACATTTTCTTGGTCATAGATATTACTTAATAAGTCAGTTAAGCAGCATACCTTTGCAATTATGTAAGCCTCAATTGGATTATTCAGAGTCCCATTATCTTTTGCCTCGAAAGCGGGCAACATATCTAAGTTGTGGAAAATGATTAAGAAACCAAAGCCTCATAACTAGCCCAACATAAAGAAAAGAGAAACATGATATTTTCTTCTAACCTGTATTAATAAATATGACAGGTCTGCTTGGATTCAAAACCTGCAAATACAAAGAGAAGTTTTAACGATTTGACATCCATGAACTCTGTCACTATTGACATTTATTAGCATGTGGAAGTTTAAGAAGACTGTTGCATCAATTCAATTGCACAAGTTAATTAACTGCTCACTTCATGAAAACACACATACACACACAAAGGAAAAATGTTTGTGGATGACATGGAACTTTGTTAAATGTCAACTAAATTGTTGGTTGGGCAACTATAAAGGCCCCAGTCAGTGTATTTGTAATTAGGTTGCGAATGGACACCCTGTGAGTCAAGGATCTGCCAAAATTACACATATTGAACACTTTAAGCTTTTATCTCCTTTATGTTTACATTAGCAATCTTTTAGAGACATTTTGGGAACTAAAGAAAGGAATTTG
Organism: Boswellia sacra; assembly: GCA_013180625.2. Lineage (NCBI taxonomy): Eukaryota > Viridiplantae > Streptophyta > Magnoliopsida > Sapindales > Burseraceae > Boswellia > Boswellia sacra. Next base: position 405,739 of record SNVD02013908.1, read on the forward strand.
AATAAGTAAATAGCATTCCATCACACACATTAAATCATTTATAAATTTAGGGAAATAATGCAAATAACAAATAGTATGCTTGTATTGAATAAACTAATTATCCTTCCTATTTAACCCATTTCTGTATGCTTTAAAATCATATAACAGTTTGAGCCTATTTGACACATAGTACATTAGTGCACAAGAAAAATTAGAAAGATGCCTTACCACATTTTTTTGTCAGATTTTAAGCTCTCAAAGTACAAGATTCTCTCTCTCATGTGTACAAACACATTTTTCTTTTAACTTTTTACTTAGCATTATGACTAAAGCCATGTTCCTGTTAAACACAAAATAATTATGGGTCTCATGTGGCAAGGCATGCCATGTAAATTTTACTTGCTAGAAGATCTACTGCAGATATAAACTGAAGAATGAAAAGCAAAGATTTTATTAGAACAATTAAATTTTGCTTGTAAAAACTTAGATGTCGCCACCAAATACTAAATGCATGTCTAGAACCACACTACATAAGCTTCATCAATATGTAAAATAAATGGGAGCTTTTGATACCAACAGATAGCTTAAAAACAAGAAGATATTTCATCTCAATAAGAACACAGAAAAAATTTGGAAAAATCGAAGTTTGATCTTACCTCCTTTAGCCATGATGGACAAGACGTCGCATTTGAAACCTTTATTTTAGCATCAGCTATTTCAGAGGAACCACAACGTAATCGGTCACCATATATTAGAGCATTTGATAGTTCCATAATGCCTTGAGACATTCGATACTGCAAATGAATAATGTGGAAAAGTGACATAGTACATGAGTGTTAAAGCCAGAGTCAGCCAAAAAATTCAATCCTAAATAGGATACCTGGCTTTGCAATGCTGAAATTGCCTGTGGATGGGCTTCTGATAGCCTGCGGAACAAACTTATCTCCATTCCATTCTCTCGAGCCTCTGTACTCTAGACATTGATCAGCACAACACTTTTAAGGTACTTAAAAGTTACGAGAAAAGTTTCACCAATGATAACCAGAGAGACATAAAACATATATCAAGCCTAAGATGGATACCTGAACCAGGGGAGGCAATTGATAATGATCACCAACAAGGACAAACATTGAAGCTAACATCAAAGGTCCCAAGGATACCTGATAGGGCAACACCCATTAATCCGCATAAGTTTTACAGTATGCTTTGAATTATGAATTTAGTAAAAAGCAACAACCATTCAAATTAAAAATGGAAGCAAAAAACATGAAATGAATAACCATACCACTTTTACATTTCCTAGAAGCAGCTTTATCACAAAGAAACTGCATAATAGTACTCATAAAATTGCTCAACTAACATGGACTATGTCTAATATAAAAAAGAACATTAGATAAAGTAACTAAAAGCATTTCTCTCAGATAACCCCCTGCCCATAAATCATTTTGAGAAAACATGAAAATTCATGGAGGGTCATTTCACAGTACAAAACCGCTTTTCTAGGTAATTGATTCTACTTCTAACTCTAATCAAAGCATGTGCTTCTACTTCTATTGTTCATTTTCTTGCTTCTTATCCAACTTAATCTACATATTTCAACTACCTAGATTTCTTAGATGACTTATGATCTAGCAACTTAATACAATATGGCTAATTTGGTTTATTGCTCCCCATAAACCATCCCGTTGATTGTATTAACCAGATATCATAAAGCTTTTCCATGTCATTCATACCCTTCAAGAGTAAACACATCATTCACAAGCCCTGATGAACTTTCTTGTCCACAAATTTTATTGTTCCAAGTTACTCACTTCTAGAGTTACAAAAATAGCAGTTGATGCTGACAATTTACTCATTATATCAATTAGACCATACACGTACCAATTCATACTATAGAAAGATTGGAACCTCATATAATTGTAGGATTTGTTATTTTGACGAAGGTCACATATAGAAATAGATAAAAATCAGCAAAAATGATTACATACTGGGAGGGTCGTCTGTCCAGCTTCATCCATGATGCACACATCAAATCTCTTGTTGGCAAGCAAGGGGTTAATAATCCCCAAACAAGTAACTGCAACAACTTTGACTTGGTCTAATCTTACTTTAATCTCTTCAACACCACTTATGTTCATTGCTGTCATAAAAACTTCATTTACATGGGGAAATTATTGACCGTTGCACTAAAACAATTTGTTAATGATACTGTTTCTGACCTGAAAAACAATGCTCTCGAATTTCCTCATGCACAGCCTCATGTCTCCCGATACGTACAAAATCAATACCCTGCAATTATTTATATTTCAATGAACATGCACAAAAGAAAAAATTATAATTCAGCAAAGATGGGGTACAATAATCATGTCAATCAATTATAAAATGATTGCATAGTAGTCCCAATATTCTTATCTAAAAGATTCCGCTAAAGCTGCATCGAGTTGGACTTTCTAGTCTTGCTAAACATAAAAGCCTAATTAGACCCAGAAGATGACCAAAACATACAAAAGAAAAAAAAAAAAAAAAAAGATATTTTATTTAAATTCAACATTAGTTCTACATCAATTTATTAATGTTCCTATAAATATAATCAAGGTCAATAATCCCAACATCATTACTTGCCAATTTAAAGCATGATATACAGAAACAAGACAGCACATATAACAAAATTGAATAGGTTTAGAAATCTAACATTCTATAACTGTTACAAGACATTAAGGATAGAAATGACCTGAGCTTTTAATTTGATCAGTAAATTATCAACAGCAGAGTTTGTATAGGATGTTAGCAAAATGGATGCACCTCTCATCAACAAGGCTTTAATAGCATGTACCAAAGTAGATGTCTTGCCTGTTCCAGGCATTCCTAGAATTAACGCATAATCCTTTGCAGTGATTATCTGAAAGAGAATTTGTTGACAAGATAAATAGAAGATATATCCACTAGAAAGCCTTGGTTAAGAAAAACTAAGATATTAGCAAGAGCAAAACAAAATGATTAACAACCTTAAGAATAGCTCGACGCTGATCATCATTTAAATTCTTCTCCGACCAAATATACGACACAGCAGGATCTTGACTGACTATGCATCCACTGTCAAATCTAGGCGCCTGCAAGGTACGCACATGTTCAAACTCACAAGCATGTGCATGCACAAACAAGGAGACACAAACACACATGAAAATAGACAGAGAAGAGGAGGGATATGATAAAGAGAATTAGAATTGATCAAACGATAGTAGTTTTGAAACCAAACAAGTCTAGCAACACTTATTCACCTCAAGGTCAACAATCATCTTCCTAAGCTGAGAACTTTGAGCAGTTTGTAGAAAGAGTTGTATGAGGTTGAACCTTCAAAAATAATTAAAAGCATTATTTGTAGCAGGGTATATTGCTCTAACCTTCAATGTCCTAGTGCTACATAAGAAAGAAGTTTTCTAAGAATTCTTAATATGGACTTGTAGTCAGGAATTACCGCATAATTGAAAACAATGTCATTGCTTCATCCTTGTCAATTCGCCAGACCTCACGAAAGAGACCCTGGGCCTCTGAAGAAGCAGCATTCACAGGTAGCCTTAAGCGCTTGGAAAAGGAAACCTAGGAGTTTATGTAAGAGAAGAGAACTTGAAACTGTTTCCACTCACTCAAATTTGAAAGTTAAAGAAAGGTTAAGATTACGGTATTCTTGAGCTATAATATCATAGCATCTAGCCATTTGGAACAGGGTAAAGATCAAGAAATCATATTTCTGTCGCAAAAATGAATAGCGAAAAGGAAAACATTATGCTTACAGAAACATGAGAGCTACTTATGTCCGTTACGAACCCACTTGCAACACTAAGATTGCCAGATGTGGTGCTAAGTATCTGGAAAAAAAAAAGAAAAGAAAAGAGAGAGAGAGAGAGATAGGAGGAGAGAGAGAGAGTGAGAAAGATCGTACATAAGTTATTACAACAGACACTAAAGATGATAGGTGATGGTACAACATTTCTTACAGAGAACCAATCATTAAATAAGGAATTGCCAATCAAGTATTCTCATTTATTAGGAATAAAACTTGGGAAAACATAATGTAACTCAGTAATTGACAGCCTGTCAATGCATTCTTTCTAAGCCCAAATCCAGATATTTAGTTGATCAATTCTCAAACAGAAGTAAACAAAATGAATGATTCAGCTCCAAAACTGTAACGTAATTTCCTTTATGGCCTAAGCCAATAATATAGCAATCGCTGATATAAAGAAAAAACACTGGAATAATGGTCAGCATAGCAAAGGCGGTCACAACTTCACTTGCCAAACTAAACAGCACCAACTTACCTACGCTAGCAAATTGCATATAGAATCATCTAATATAGTTGAACATCCAAATGAGTTGCTATAGTGTGTACATTGAGAGGCCAAGATTTTTCCTTGGTTCAAATATCATCTGCTGAAAATAGCATCCACTGGAGACACTATCAACGCTTCTTGGGTATTGAACACGGATAATTATAAATTTTAGTTTGATGCATATAATATTATACAGATGCACAAGTTTAAGGAATAGCAATGACAATTGTCTATCCATGGTTAAAAACTACAATGGTGTGAATATAATCTTCACACTAGAATTGTATGATTATCCCACCACAACCTTTATGAGAGTCATCAATACTTGAAAATTTTCACCGGTTTAAAGCGTGCCCTAGGGCACATGTTAAGACGTTTAAAATAAAATAACAAATACTATCTTACCACATGGTCTCCATTTCTAATAGTGCAATCCAAAACATTTGCTGGAGAAGAGGCAGGCCTCGAAGAATCTTCATCAGAGGCATTCAAATTGGAAGAAGGCAAATCTTGACGCACAAAATGGTAGACAAATCGGTTATCTTTGTAAGACTTCTGGTGTAGTTCTTTGGAAGCATCAAGAATTATAGAAGAAAGGCAACTAGTAAAGTGATCAGCCTTCCAACTGTGCGACCGCCAGACTTCATTCTTTACAAGCTGAAAAAGTGAAAAAGAAGATATTAAGGATGAAATGAAAAAATGTGTAAATTTGTCATCCCCTAAACTAAAGGCATTAACTACTACACAGTATGCATACACTTATTTCCAAAACTCACCTGCATCTCTTTAGCTTCTAAATCAATTAATCGATCCCAATGACGAAGGAAAACACAATGAGCAGTAGTAAGGTGTTCAATATGTGAATCAAATACATCACCCAGTCCGCTATTTTCTGTATTCCCACCATGTGCCTAGAGCATTTGAACAAGAAGCACCAACTATGAACACTCAGTACCAGTACTAAAATTATTACGCCCATGAATCGATAAATGAAAACCTTGTAAATGTTAGAATCTCTGAACATTATTGCCTGACAATACTTTTTGCCAACTACATTTCAATACAGAACAGTATTCACAGTGAAGAACAATATTCAATAAAACTACAGCCATTCAAAGCCATGTCAGCAACAAAGGAAGACTAATACACAAAGTGCAATGCAGGAACTGAAATCATTTATGATATAACAAGCAAAAGAGTTAAAGAACATTAGGAACTATTAAGATGTCGAATATTTATTTAAGTGACCTCATAACTAATATGGCACCTCTGAGCTTAGCAAAAAATAAAAATAAAAGAACTCTTTGAAAAATGCATGGACAGATTCATCTGAATAGAACTAGAAGCTCCAATGAAACTATTGAAATGCAGGATTCTACTTCTTTAAAAATCAATCTGCTATAAGCACACCCTTAACATGACTACAGTCCGGAAACAATAATAACTATACGTGCAATCAGGATCCATAGATATAATCTAGCCAACAAAATGAGAAAACAATTAACTCTATCTGAACTTATAAAGATGAAAATGTTACCTTATGATAGATGGTACAAGCATTAAGATGGCGACAGCCCTTGCACATGCTAGGACTCTACCAAAGAATTATTCACTCAAGTTAGTAAGCAAATAAATAAACACTGTCTGGGTACACATCGTTCTAATAATTCAATAATTGCCATACTTGTAACATCGGTGGCAGTTGTTGAGTTGTTGATGCCTTTAGAATAGCATTCGCAAGTTCATTTCGTCGCATGATTATTCCAACCAAGTCAGATCTTCGAACCATAATTCCCTTCATAAATGTCAACAGCTGTTCAGTTGCCTTTCTAAGAGCAGAGGTAGAGACAACTTGGCAGTATCTTATTTTACCTGAGTCTGATCTGACTGGAGATAATAGAGAAGACCCAAACCAATGTGCTTCAGGTACCTGCAAACAAGATAAGTCCACAAAATGACATAAATATCCCCATCCCAAACCCTTCCTCCCACCCTGTCCCTTTGATAGGTCTCCAATTAGATTTACATATGCTAGACGTCACAAAGGCAATGAAGATACAAAGGCAATCTTGTGAAGTTGGGTTGGTTAGAAGGGAATGATGACTATATCCTTTTATTTTTCTGTTATGTTTTTTTGTGCTGGGCTGTTAGTGCTGAGCAGGTTAGTTATCAATGCATAGGGATTGGTGCAAGTTAGTTAGAGTATATAAAGGCGGATAGAGAGAGAAAGTGAGGATATTTTTTTTACGAATATTTTGAAAGAGAGGATTTCTCTTGGAGAGTTTGCAGGACTCTCGAATTTCCTGCCGAACAACTAAATAAAAACCTGATTTCTCTTCAATCTACTCTACTTATCAACTCTACTTCCATTTCTAATTCCTAAATTCTGCCAAAGTTACTATGAGAGTGTGTGAGAGTGAATCCAGAACATACCAATTTGGTATCAGAGCAGTAAGATCTTGAGATGGCTAAGAAGGGAGAAGCAAGAATGGATGTGATCGAGGAAAAACTTACTCAGTTTCAAGGAGACATTGGAGCTGTTATGGAGGGGATGACTAAGGTCCAGCTACTTGAACAAAATCTGGCAACAGTGCTAAAGAAGTTGGAGGCGATGGCGGAGAAGTTTGAGAATAAAACAGAAAGAAATTCTGAAATAAAGGTCAGAAATGCGAAGAACGCGTCGGGAAGTGCTGGTGAGGGGTAATCGGCTCCTCCTCTAGGGTCTAGGAGTTTTAACACCGGCGAAAATCACAGAAGAGATTTTCGACAACCACATCGGCTGGAGATGCCGGCGTCTGACGGCTCTGATCCTGATGGATGGATTTTCAGAGTGGAGAGATATTTCTCGCTGAATCGCATGACTCAGGAAGAGAAAATAGAGGCACCCGCGGTGTGTTTTGAGGGTGAAGCGTTATCGTAATTCCAATGGGAAGACCGCCGCCGACCGATGCGAAACTGGGATGAAATGAAAGGGCTACTGTTGGATCGGTTTGGTTCTTCGCAGGAGGGGACGAGCTACGAGAAATTCCTAGCATTGAAACAGATCGGCATCTTCCGAGAGTATCGGCGTCAATTTGAGGCGTTGGCGTCGTCTCTGCACAACAGCTCTGAAAATGTTCTGGAGGGAGGCTTTATTAATGGGCTTAAACCTAATATACGAGCCTAGCTTAGACTGTTACAACCAAATGGCCTAGCCCGATTGATGGAAATAGCCCAAACAGTGGAGGACAGGAATCTGATGCTGAATAAAACCAAAACTGGAATGAGTAATATCTCAGGAAAAGGGACGTATACAAACTCAAGTGCAAGTATGAAGTCACAGAACAATTTTCCTCCAGCATCCAACTGGGCAGTGACTAAGAAGCCACTTCACAATCTGGGATCTTCATTCAAAAGACTCACGGATACTGAGTTGCAGGAGAGGAGGGATAAAGGTCTACGTTATTGGTGTGAAGAAAAAATTTCACCAGGCCACAGATGTCGATTTAGAGAACTTTAAGTGTTAGCGATTCAAGAAGAGGAGGCTCATCAGCATGAAGCAGAGACCAATGCTGCTGAGGAAAACAGAGATATACCAGTTGAAGCAGATGTTGTGGAGCTCTCAATGAATTCTGTTGTGGGTCTCACTACTCCTAAAACTATTAAATTGAAGGGAACAATCAGAGATGAAGAAGTCATTGTACTGATTGACCATGGAGCTACTCACAATTTCATTTCACAGGCCCTGGTGAGTAAATTAGCTTTACCAGTTGATGATACTGAAAAATATGGGGTACTTTTGGGAACAGGGGATCCTATCAAAGGTGCTGGTGTATATAAGGGAATAACTCTGTAAGTGCAAGGGGTTGAAGTAGTAGAGGATTTCCTACCCTTGAACCTTGGGGGGTCGGATTTAGTGTTGGGGATGATGTGGCTGCAAACTCTAGGGATTATTAAATTCAATTGTAAGGAGTTAACAATGGAGTTTAAGGTGAATGGTACTACCGTGGTTCATCAAGAGGATCCTAGCCTTAGTCGAACCCGGGTGAAATTCAAGAATATTATGAAGGCAGTGCAAAGTGGTGGGCAGGGTATATTGTTGAAATTGAGTACTCTTTCCTTGACACCAAACCCTGCCTCCAGTGCAATTCCTAAGGCAGTGGAGGATATTCTCAATGAAATTCAAGTTGTATTTTCCATGCCACATGGCTTGCCACCCCATAGGGGAAGAGAACATGCTATTGTTCGTAAAGAGGGATGCAAACCGATTAGCGTCCAACCCTATAGATACCCACAGATACAAAAAGAGGAGATTGAAAAACTGGTTAAAGAGATGCTGGCAACGGGAATAATTAGAGCCAACAGTAGTCCCTTTTCCAGTCCGGTGTTACTTGTCAAGAAAAAAGATGGCAGCTGGAGGTTTTGTGTGGATTATAGGGCACTCAATCAAGCCACTGTTCCAGACAAATACCCAATTCCCGTGATTGACGAACTCTTGGATGAGTTACATGGGGCTTGTGTCTTCTCTAAACTGGATCTCAAAACCGGTTATCATCAAATATGGGTTAAGCCTGAAGATGTATACAAAACGGCCTTTTGAACACATGATGGACACCACAAATTTCTGGTAATGCCCTTTGGCCTCACAAATGCTCATTCGACATTCCAAGCATTGATGAATGATATATTTCGGAAATACCTACGGAAATTTGTTCTAGTCTTCTTTGATGATATCTTAGTGTACAGTAGCAATATGAGGGATCACCTACAGCATTTGGCTGCTGTGTTGAAAATTCCGGTCGATCAGCAACTGTTTGCTAACCGAAAGAAATGCTTGTTTGCTCAAACCAGCTTGGAATATCTAGGCTATGTAATTTCTACGGATGGGGTTGCTGTTTATAGTTCTAAAATTAAAGTTATGGTGCAGTGGCTTGTTCCTAAAAACTTGAAAGAATTGCGATGCTTCCTGGGGTTGACCGGGTATTGCAAAAAGTTTGTGTCCAGGTATGGAACATTGGCTGCCCCGTTAACAGAACAACTCCGAAAAGATGGTTTTAAGTGGAATGAAAGGACCAATGAGGCTTTTAACAAGCTGAAGATGGCTATGACTACAGTTCATGTGCTGGCTTTATCGAACTTCTCTGAACCCTTTTGTATCGAATCTGATGCTTCTGGAGTGGGGATTGGTACAGTGTTGACTCAAGGGAACAGACCAGTAGCTTATTATAGCCATATGCTCCCTCAAAGTCAGAGGCTAAAATCAGTTTATGAAAGAGAACTGATTGCACTTGTATTGGCAATCCAAAAGTGGCAGCCATACCTCCTCGGAAGAAGATTTGTAGTCCGAACTGATCAAAGGAGTTTGAAATATCTCTTGGAACAGCAGCTGATTAGTATGGAGCATCAAAAATGGCTAACCAAACTATTGGGATTTGACTTTGAAATCCAGTACAAACCAGGATTGGAAAATAAGGCAGCAAATGCCTTGTCCAGGCATCCTGAATTTACTACTCTGTCGCTTTCACCAGCTTTTAATTTTGATGACGTGGAAAGGGAACTTGAAGAAGATGTAGAGTTAAGAGAATTGAAAGCTGCTTTACTAGGTAGAAACACTAACCAGGATGGTTATGCAGTGATTCAAGGGAGATTACTATATAAGGGGAGGATTGTTTTGAGCAAGAAGTCTCCTATGATTCCTAAATTACTTAAAGAGTTTCATGACAGCCCTATAGGGGGACATTCGGGGTTACTTAAGACCACCCAACGCCTTTCTAGGGAGTTTTATTGGTCGGGAATGAAGAGAGAAATCAAGGCCTATGTTGAATCATGCAGTGTTTGCCAACAAAATAAATATTTAGCACTTTCACCAGCTGGTCTTCTCCAACACAAACCAATTCCCAATCAAGTTTGGGAAGATCTCACCATGGACTTCATCAAAGGTTTACCAAAGTCTGAAGGACACGATACTATACTAGTTGTGGTGGATTGGTTGAGCAAATATGGGCATTTCTTGCCCTTAAGGCATCCTTTCAACGTTCAAACAGTTGCAGACCTTTTCACTAAACAAATTGTCAAACTTCATGGAATTCCACGTTCCATCATCACCGATAGCGACCGTGTCTTTATCAGCTTATTCTGGACCAAAATATTTAAAATGCAAGGCACTCAGCTTAAACGAAGTACAGCCTATCACCCACAAACCGATGGCCAATCGGAAGTGGTGAACCGTTGCTTAGAGACATACCTACAATGCTTTGTGGCTAGGAAACCCAAACAGTAGGTTAAATGGCTGCCTTGGGCTAAATATTGGTATAATACTACTTACCATACCTCAACCAAGACTTCTCCTTTCAGGATCCTCTATGGAAGAGAACCTCCCCCTTTGGTTCGATATGGTCAGTCTTATACTTCGGTCTCAACCGTTGAGCAATTACTTGAAGAAAAAGATGCTGTCCTTGATGAGTTAAAGGAGAATTTACAAACAGCTCAAAACAGAATAAAAGAACTAGCAGATGGAAGGCGATGTGATGTTCAATTCCAAGAAGGAGATCTAGTCTATCTCAAATTACAACCCTATAGGCAACAATCCTTGGCTAGGAGAAGAAATGAGAAGCTGACCCCAAGGTACTATGGACCTTTTCCAGTATAGAAAAGGATTGGGCAGGTGGCCTATAAACTACAATTACCAGTTGGATCAGCTGTGCACCCGGTTTTTCATGTCTCTCAACTTAAGAAAATGGTGGGGAATGCTCCTGTCTCATCTCTTCTTCCTAGCCAATTGAGTTTTACCATGGAATTGGTGCTAGAACCTGAGGATGTTCTCAGTATACGCAACAAATCAGACGGCTCTGGAATCACTACTTAAGTACTTATTAAGTGGAAAGATCTACCAGATTTTGAGGCCACTTGAGAGTAATTTGATTTGGTTAGGCAGCAATTTTCTCACTTTCACCTTGAGGATAAGGTGAATGCTTGAGTGGGGGGTAATGATAGGCCTCCAATTAGATTTACATATGCTAGACGTCACAAAGGCAATGAAGATACAAGGGCAAACTTGTGAAGTTGGGTTGGTTAGAAGGGAATGATGACTATATCCTTTTATTTTTCTGTTTTTTGTTTTTTTTTGTGCTGGACTGTTAGTGCTGAGCAGGTTAGTTATCAATGCATAGGAATTGGTGCAAGTTAGTTAGAATATATAAAGGTGGATAGAGAGAGAAAATGAGGATATTTTTTTTTACAAATATTTTGAAAGAGAGGATTTCTCTTGAAGAGTTGGCAGGACTCTCGAATTTCTTGCCAAACAACTAAATAAAAACCTGATTTCTCTTCAATCTACTCTACTTATCAACTCTAATTCCATTTCTAATTCCTAAATTCTGCTAAAGTTACTGTGAGAGTGTGTGAGAGTGAATCCAAAACATACCACCCTTCCCAAATATGTTAATAAAGTAGTAACCATACAAACCTCTCAGACATAAGGAGAGTATATAAGATCACTTGAGCACGGTGTTCCATCGATGACTGCATAATGACAAGTATTGAAGAAAAAGTAAAATTGTATCATGTATCATGCACCTTAGAATTTTAAATCATTCTGGAAACTCTCAGCCCATAAAATTCTGAAAGGACCACATACTAACCTGACCATTGGGTATTTTTCCAGTCTTAAACTCTAAAGGCATAATCTCTTCTTCAGTTTCAGCTCTGTTTGATTCAGTTTTCACTCTGATTGAAGCATCAATCATCCCTTTCAAACCATATCTAGGGGCCCATGCCATCTCCTCAATATCAACAACCTAAAATTGCAAGAAATTCTAAGTCAAGTAGTTCATGTTATACGAGATAGTATCAATCATTTCTGCATATTCATACTATCAATAATTGGAAAGGCATTCAACTAGATAAGTTCATATGAAGATAATCGAAAGCAAAAATTATATTTTCTCTACCAGTATCACACATGTTTTACAATTTGTCATTGCCACTTATACCAGCTGGGCCATCTATTTAGTAGCTTAAGCTTTTTCGACTTGGATTTTCAGAAAGTACATGTGCAAGAAACTTGTTTGATGTTACATGAAAAATATTGATTTTCTCAACTATTAACATGCTATGAATTCATGTGGACGGCTAGAAGTATAAGCAACTGCATGCACAACAATGGATAGGCATGCCTTCAATAAACATGTTTGTAAAATCCATAAGCATACATGTCCGAAACACATTTGTGCTGCAAAATTGCAAAGGATAAATCTAGTAATTATGTACAAACAAGAAGACGAAAAGACTAACCTCAGAAATTTTGACCTTTCTAAGCCCATCATGAGATCCAAAATCAACAGTAGGGGCTTTTGAATCCTGCTAGCAACTTATAATCATCATCCTCAAGAATGGAAAATTCCATGGTTGGCTCATTAGGCACAAAATGGCAAGGCATGCAACAAGTAGATAAACATAAATACCAAGTCCACCAAATGCATATGTATGTCTTCTGGCATTAATATACGGTGCCTATCATGCCAATCTTCAGAAAACAGATTTCAAACTATGACCACATATGAGTTTTCCTTTTACACGCATCTAAGGAATATTAATGGAAAACATAAAAGCTTGGGTGCAGTGGAATCTGGGATAAAAGAAATAATAGTTGTACATACTGCAACAACCTAAGTATAGTTGTAAAGTTGGGATGAAAAATGGGAGCCACCACCAATCAAACAGGGTTAACTTTTGTAGTTGAAAACTCATAGACTTGTCTGAGGATCCTTCATATATGAGCATAGTTTAAGTTGAAAGGGCTTCGAAATGACGTTCATTACACCTATGCATATCTATAGTTATGAGACTTGTATCAATAAATCATACTGATAAAGATCAGCAGCCCACTGACATTGGTTTAGGTCCATGCACAAAGAAGTGGATTCCACAAAATCATATAATGCTAGAATGAGGTGGTGAATAGGTAGTATTGTAGGCACAACATAATTAGGAACTAGGGTAGTAACATAATAGTGGGGAACAGGAGCAGTTGGCTACCTGTGCATCTTTGAAGAGAATAATCCAACTCAACATTTTTGGAATAGCCTCAATCAAGGCTTTGTGAATCTCATCTTCATTTACTGCAAAATATAATATAATGAAGGGATGAGAATTTTGGACAGAATGATGACATTATTTGAAGAGATCAGTGTAAAAAAATAATAATAAAAAAGAAAAGGCAAATATTTTACAGAATGTGACCAACTGAACTACTAAAACAGTAATTACGGTTAGAAACTAGATAATGTTGCCAGAAATAAATTTAAAAATGAAAGTAACAATTCATAAACACCTCCACAAGCATACAAGCTCTCAATGTTTTTCTGCATCACCAATCCAGCATACTCCTCCAAAAACTTTATTGTAGGAAGGTCCTTCATAAGTCCAGCCTACAAAGAGCATAAAAAGTAACAGATGAAAGTTAATCATACCTTAAAAATGCTTACTCATGATAAAAACTGCCAATCTATTAACAATGACAAAAAGGGAATCGCTTTTAAGATCATGGAACCTGAAAAATTTGGTGCAGCAAGGTACCAATTAGTGCTGCTGTTGATTGTTCACTGCATTTTATCCTCTCATCCAGGACAGTTCGCCGTGGGCAATTGAAACTAGCAGCAACCTGAAAGATTTGGATTTACCAGGAAGAGAAAAGCAATCACGAACACAAATTTATTTGACAGAAATCTTTTACAACAATGGCTCATAGAAATCACCATGATAAGACAAAAACACATATTGCTACATATAAATATGAAATTTAGGGAAGTACATGTTGATTACCCGAGTTCCAGAGACCAGAATCTCAGGGTGAACAATTACGATATTCTTGTCACGATCTACATCACACTTTCCCTGGTCATCAAATTCACCAATGACATTCACAGTATCTCCAGGAGCAATTACACTGTAAAACCTGGCAAAAGTTTTTAGGGACATTAAGAAGATCACTTCCCAAGGCAATAAATCCACCAATAAGATCCATACAGAATTTAAAAGTAGCCCCAGTAGGAAATCAAAGGCACACCAGATTCATAAGCACACCCAGGCAGGTTACTGGTGAAACTTCACACCAGAAGGCATGTAAGCCCTAGTAAAAGCCAAAGTAATTTTGGCTACTTTATCGCAGAGGATTTTATTGGGAATTGAAGGCACGAAACAAAGATGGATTATCAGGTTCCCCACACTAGTACAAAAAATATTAGAGAACTACTAAAGATAACACAACATGTGCAATTCAAGCATGGGTGTGATGATAATCAGTGTACCAGTGGCATGGCATTCCAAAATAACTATAACAACAGGTATCATATGATTTAAAGCAAGAAAAGTTAAACTACTTACCATTCATCCCACAAACACACAGCCCGCTCCTCTCCACTTTGCTCATTTAGTAAGCGAAGAACCTGAAAAAAGGCATCTAAATGCTGTCAATATTTATTATATCGTGTCTATCCAAAAAATGAGGTATTTTGGAGAATAAGGCTTACTAAAAACCTTATATGGGAATTTAGCACTAAACGATTCAGCAGGCTTATGCTTCTCAGATACCTATATCAGGTACATGTTGAACCAAAATCAAAATCCAAGAACCCACTATGTCATCCCGGAAAATAATTTATTAAGGGAAACTGCAGTAAAGAACAGCATACCTCCAATACAAGAAAATGGTTATTGTGTGATATCCCATTGACCTTTTCTGGCTGATCTATTGCCACTCTCTTTACAACAGGATCAGCTTCGACAAGCATTTTATCACCTCCTATATCTTCAAAACTGGATGAATCCACCTTGCAGTCACTAGATACTGAGTCTTCAACTGAAATGACATCTTCGACTTGATCCAAAAGTTCAATCAATGCCTACAAGAGAAAACAAACAAATGAATATGATTCGTGTAAGGTAAAGACAATTGAAAATAAAAGCTGCAGTGTATTAATCAAACACAAAAATATGATCAACATTGTAATTGAAAATGAAACCTTTTTATGGTGACTTAAGCATAGCTGATCAATTGCTCCACAACATGGATTACCATTAGCTAGCTGCGTACCAATACAAAGCATAAATCAGAAGACCTAAATGAAAGAAACACCTATTTTTTCCCATTTGCTTACTGTGTTTATAAAAGTTTAAAGATGCGATAATTTTTCAAATCTTTATTTTCCATTTTCTTGGAATGAGACCAAGCGAGAGAGTCGTACAATTAAGACTCTGAAAATATAATCAAAATTACCTTATCATGGTAGTATGAAAGAGATGGAGGAGTTCTGAATGGACTTTGCTGACTAGATTGGGTATTATTGGAATTAGTTGCACTTCGATAGAGAGGAGCATCCTGATCAGGGTATGCCCTTTTCAGGCCAGTCCTATTTGCACGGACCGAAGATGTCTCAGTAGGATCTAGTGTGGGCGAACAAAGCCACTTCTCTACCTTACCTGCTGTATTAGAAACCTGTATACTTATGCAAAATATATTGTCAATTAATGATAAAAAAATCTCTAGAACAAAACTATGGAATTCGATTGAAGCAACATAAAATCCATACAGATGCCTTATTTATTGAGCATTGTCGGATGCTGGAAGAATTCTCCAACACTCTTGCTTGGAGCTTTTCGTTTACAGGAGATATCTTCCAAGTGACTTCATCAACTCCATCATCCTGGCTCTGATTTATCAACTGCATTACGTGTAAAACACAGAATTAAAAAGCATAATCATTAAAAATTATTCCCAAAGATGAGCAATGAAAATATTTTATTTACCATTCCGGGGGAAAAATTGAAGCGCTTGAGAGGGACTGACTTGGAAATTTCAGGGGAAATTTGATCGATTGGTATAAGGATGTCGGGAGGAGTATTATGGAGGGATGAATTGGGGGATTTTTTGGGATTTCCATGGTTTAAGTGTATAGTTGGTTTAGGGTTTTCAGGGGTGGAAGAAACGGCGACGTTTTTAGAGTTCTGAGTGTGGAGTTCGAAGAAATGTTGGATACCAAACTTGCTTGGTTGACTCAGTGAAGATGATTGTGATTTCTTTGATGTTGATGACGCGTTTGCTTTCTTTCTTGGAGGCATTTTGCTTCTAGCAAAATGAGAAGTAAAAACTTACTTTGATTTTTTTTCCTTCCGTGGTTTTGTCGACTGTGAGCTTCGATTTCCCGCCAAATTTTTGGATGAATAAGGTGTAATTATCACGAACCACCCTGCAGTTTACGAAATTATTTAACGGGAATCGATCTTCCCCTACCATTTCTAAAGCACTTCAAATCCACCCTCACTGACGGAATCCGTTAACTGCCGTTAATTGGCAGCGAGATTTCCCTGATTTAAAGTTTTTTTTTTTCTGAAAACCACTAAATTTCAATTATAAAGCATCAATAAAAATTATTAAAATTTATACACAAAATTGATATCATATTAAATAAATAGGTACTATATTAACTTTATATACAAATTATAACCTTACTCGTATTATTAAAGAATCACAAAAACTTAGAAATCGAAAGCCCCAAACTTTCCAGCAGACCCTAATTTGCTGCAGACAAAGCACTTATTTTGAATGCAAACAAAGGTGTTAAATGTGACTAACTAGGTGGCATTCAAGTACAATTAATCACCATTATTGAGAACTAAAATTCTGTACAATGTTTATTTCACCTAATTCCACCAAGCCAGTCTTTCACCTCATTCGGCCATCAAATATCAACGGGAACACCCTCCTAGTTATTAATTGGTAATATTGAAGAGGTGCTCTTCATATACATCTGTCAAAAACAAGATCCAACTAAGGGAATGCAAGTGGTATCCCAAGCAACAGAATGGCTATGACTCAACGAATATAGATGCCTCTAAACATTGTAGTACATTAGACCATATTTTAGAATGCACCGATATCTTGAGCTCGTATGTATGTGTGTGTGTGTATATATATATTACATAAACCTTACAGAAGGCGTACCTGCCTTTAATTAATTAATTAAGCAGTTAACATCACCTTACTTTAACAGACCTACCTTGAGATGATCGTGCCGCGAATATTTAGTAATTCACTTTTATGCATGATCAAAAAGTTCCTCTCCCACATATTCTCCCACGGTGGGTACCGAGCGGCTAAGATTAGATCAATACTACGTGTAGGTGATTGACATTATCAGAGTAGTAACAATTAATATTCTTAAAATGATAGGTGTACATATTACCATATCATCGATCATATCATTTTGTTATCCATTTAATAAAAGTCAAATCACTTATATACATTCTTTGAGATGATATTTGAAGAATGTTTGCAAGATTCTCATTACTCAAAGAATATATACATACAATATCGGCTGTGAACTGGGATACGGAGAAAATGGCTAAAGAAGTAGAGATAAAAAAAAAGAGTGAAGATATAGGAATAGAAAACGAACATGAAAGGGCTTTAAACAAATTGAAAGATCAAGTCAATAACCAACTTATAAAGAGAAGATATGGCCCAGAGTAGAGTTGAGGACTACAGAAAACATGTACAGACAGAAATTGATCTTCATTTAGCGATCATCACATGTTCTAAAAGAGTTGTATTAGGTCTACTTGGATGCTAAAGATATGTAATACAACAATTGCATTTACAAAGATGAACTGCTTTGATATCCATTGATCAAATAAAACAAATGATTCCCGCAGAGATCGTTCCATGTCACTCAGTAATTTAAAGCTCCAGATGATGAATATAGCTCCTGATTATTCTGAGTGACAAGTCCAATAAATCAGCCCACTGCAGGGGAAGAGAAATTTTATTAGTGATAGTCAGCAGATAATACAACATTCAAGACAATATAGCTGATCTAGTAGAAATCTTAATAAAAATGACATTGGTTCGGTATGAATGTCCAATTTTGCATGTGGCTATGGCTATGACCGTCGCTATGTGCACATGCATGGACATTCACGTTTGCAGGGGGTCGTGTGTGAGATGGATATATATAGAGAGAAATGGTGATCTACAGAAGGCGGCAAATTCTTAAGAACTATGAAAGAGAGCATCTATTTGCATGTTTATCACATATTTAGGCCTGAAAGACAACCCCCAACAAAGAGAAAAATCATCTAACAAGATTCAATTAATTTGCTCCAACAAAGCTATCCAGTAATTTCAGTAACTGAGAAATCACAAGAGCCAAGGAAGATTAGTTGAATAGAATACTGATTACAAAGTAACATACTACTCAATCCACAAGAGTACCTTTGTATTTTGTAATAAGGGAAGGATGCAAAATGCACCAACACATCAACCTCAAAACTTAAAAGCCATTTACCTGATCAATACAAACACACACTGTAATACACCAGCAGTTCCAGTCCACACTGATGGACCAGTTGTCACAAGTGAATCTTGTATCAACAGGCCAACTGATGCCGCCAGGGAGACAAAGGATACAACATAAGCAAAGAAAAGCCAAAGCTTCAACCTGTTGTGATAAAGAGAACAATCAGCACAAACAATCAGGCAGTAACAGACTAACATATCAAATACGATAAGTCATTTTAAGCTATAACTCATGCTAAGAGACAGATGCTAAAATAGCTAAATCAGTATATTGGGTATTCAAATATGCGCTAAAAAGCAAGGGTAACGGATTCTAGCCAAACAAATTCTTATTTGAAACATAAAATCGAAGATATCATCTGGCAGTTGCAAAGGTTAAATCATTAAACTTCTCGGAACAATTGCAGGTTATCAAAGGAAGTCTATTGAGTACCTCATGAGTCAGTCCTATAGGACAAAGAGAAAAGTCCACTGCAATGACTAGCCAAATTTATTTTCCCTATTTTTCCCTTTACTATTGTAAAACTTATATGGTTCTTGCCTCACAAAAAAGCACAAGTATATCACCACAGTTGACTGAAGTCCCAATAAATGATGCCTAGATTTAGTTAAGGGAAGAAGAAGGAAAAAAGCACAAAACGTCATAAAGAAATACACTCGAGAAATTAATTTCAGACATCTCCTGGAACAGCATTAGTAAAATCCTTCATACTGGCTAAACAAAAAACCCATAATCTCAGTATCATAAAACTTGTGGGGCATGAAAACCCAAATAGGTGACACAGGGGTTTAAACCCTTGACCACTCAGTCAGAATCAAGGATCTTAACCACTCAACTCAATCCTTGGAGTTTATAGATAAGATAAAATTGGAATACCAAGCTTGGAATTTATAGATAAGATAAAATCAGAATACCAAGTGTATTGTGTTGAAAGGATCATGTCTCTCACAGAAAAGCAATGACATAAAACTGTAAAGGCATAAACAGCAGAAAGAGAAGAGTTCACTTTAAAGTGTAAGATTCTCTTGACACATGAAAGCCTATGTAGTAATAAGGGTCTTCAAACTATAGAAAATATGATTCGTCAAGTTTACTAGGCAAGCCGCATCAACTAAAACTAAAAACAGACATACCAACACAACTAATGTACAGAAGTTACCCTCCTTAAATAAGTAGCACAAACTAAATGAAATGCAATTCTTGAAACCTACCATACAGCCTCATTTTTCATAAGGAATAATCTACTGCAAGTGAAAATTAGGTCAAGATATACATTTTATCAGAAGTTGCTGAAATGAGTCGTTAGTTTATGTTACTGCACTCCAGCTTATTTGGAGAGTGAAAAATAAATACTAGAATAATCCAATGACTAAGTGGGTCTCATTATCTGTTTCTGTAATAAAATACCTAGACTTGCACAACGCAGTACTTCTGCAAATCCTTCACCCTCAAAACAAGCACCAAGCTCCATGTCAACATTGGATGGCTGCCCCATGCAATTCAATTCTTATGGCAACTATGCTTCCCAAACAGTAATTCACAATTCAACATCAAAGCAATCGGTTAATCATTCATGGTTTCTAAACTACGCTTTAGAAAAATCATCTCATCAACAACTAACCAATCCAGCAACAACAAGCTAAAGTTAATAATCGTTAATTCAACTCTAAGCTTAATCACTGACCTCCACTCGCCTTCTTCGTACGGAGAGTAATCAATGTCTTCTTTTCTGACGCAATTGAACATCAAAGCAGCAATTGAGGCGAAAATACCTGCCAAATGACAGATGATCAATTACACGATCAAAGCCCTAACAACAGATTTTTGTAGAGATCGAGAGAGAGAGAGAGGACCAGGAAGGTAGTGGACGAAAGAGACTGTGACGGAGCTACAAACGACGGCATCGATCCAAAACCACCAACCAGCTCCGAATACGGCTCCAGCCACGCCCGGACCAAAGATTGCCCACAGCTCCGCTAAATCCATTCAGATGAGACGAGACGATTGAGTTGCTTCGCTAAACTTCCAAACAATTTCAACTGTTTGGACTCCTCTTTTTATCTCTGCGGTCTCTTCTACGTTCCTTACCTTCCTAGCGTATACTTTCCCTTGTTCTTTAAAATCATTTATTATTATATTCATTGGCAAATATCACCCATTTCAATCACGTGTATGCGTGTATATTCGTGTCTATATATATATATATGAGAATATTTTAATACAAGATTATACATAATTTGTTAGTTATTGATTTACAAAATTTAATAGTTAAAATAATTAATGAATTGATAATATTGAATATATCTTGTTGAAGTTCAATCTTGATCATTAGATTTTATGAGATTAATGATTATAAATTTGTGTTAATAAATTATGTTAAAAATTTATATTAAAATATCATATATATATATATATACACCTTATAAGTAATATTATGTATACAAACTTATACATATATATTGATACGTCATCCTGTATGATTATTAGATCACTCATGTTAATTAATATCATTTATTATTAATATATATTTATAAATCACTGCATTTATTTATCAAATTATATCATACCACGTCACTTTATATGGGTGAATTTATATAAGTAGTGTATAAAAGTAATATTACTCATAACTAAAAAAAACTAATAAAAAAAGTACGATAAAGACGTGATGATTATATTTTTAGTATAATTTTGTTAACTTAATTTGTGATAATAATTGATTATAAATGAATTATAATTATATTATTATTAAAAGAAAAAATATAGTTACAGAGGTCAATCCATCGTGTAAAAAAAAAAAAACCCATAAAAGCATTTGATAAAAATTAAAATATCCAATCAAATAGCTTAACAAAAAAATACAAATAAGAGACTCAGTATAAAATTTACGACTTAGAAGCTAGATGGTAGATAGATATGTATATCATCCAAAAATAGTCTAAATTTATCTCAAGTTGGAGAAAAAAAATAAAATATTAAAATTTTACAACATAATATGACAGTTTTCTGACAAAAAATTATTAGAGAATAAAAAAATAAGAGAAATTGTATCTCTAATATGATTTTAACATCTAGACTGTCACATAAAATTATATAATTTAAATTACATAAAAATTAGAAGTTTAGTATTACTGATTGTTTTTTAAATAATTTACACAATTTCAATTACCATATAATTTTATTTCTTATAAAATTTAACTTTATAAGAAAAAGTAAAGCCGCTAAAAGTCCATCCCCAACTCAAAAAACAATTAGAATTTTCGGTTACAATTTTTTTTAGTTAAAAGAAATAAAAGGCCACTATTTTATCGTAGCAAAATCTACCCTTCATTAAATCTAACGATGGTTTTAACAATTTAGCTTCAATTTTACAGGATTACTCACACGTTTATGCATATAAAATAAAATAAAACAGTCTCTAAGATATAAATCATATCTAAAAACTGGCTTATTAAGAGTTGGAATATATAAAATACTACTATTTCATCGAATTATTTTCTAAATAACGACATAGTTTCAACAACTTAACTACAATTTTATGTCTTTTCTTTTCTTTTTTTTTTTAACAAAATTCAACCTTCTGAACAAAAATAGAGCTACTAAAAATGTATATCAACTAAAGAATTGGATTTCTAGCTTTTTTTTCTTTGAACATATGTAACTTGCTATTATTTTGTAGCATAATCTATTATTTATTAAATCTTATGGTATAATCAACGTCTAAGCTTCAATTTTAAATCATCCGTGGCAACATTTATACTTTTAAAATATAATAAAATCTCTAAAACTCAAAGTCAACTCTACGAATGTACTATTTCCTAAATACCGTGACAGCTCAAAAAATGGATTACTAGCTCAAAAAATTGTTTTTGTTTTTTAAACTTATATTATATAAAATGCTTTTTTTTTGTAGCATAACGTACTATCTCCTAAATATGTGATAATTTTTATAATTCAGGTACAATTTCATGTCATTTCTTATAAAACTTTAATTATTAATTTTTATCCATTATATTAAATAAATTCAAAATTAAATCCATAGCACAAATACAAATTCAATAGTCAAGATTGTTTTTAATATAAAGTTCCTACAAAAATAAAAAAAATCCATATCCTACCTAATTTATTAATAAAAATATATTTTTTCACAATCCATTTATTTGATCAGATTTCAATAAAAATGATTTGTTTTAATTGCAGTTTCCTATGTTATAAAAATTTATTTATTATTTTAGTTTTGACTACAGCTGTTTAATTATTCCAATGTTTTAAATAAAATATTATTTTTTGCAAAAAATTTTATATGAATTGTGCTCAAACAAGACGTTTGTAAAGCAATATTCGGTGTTCATATAATATCATCCATATCTCTAGTTACACATTCGGATCGAATCTGTGGATAAATAATATTTAATTATAACTTTATTACCGAATAACTATCAAAAGTAGTGTTTATTCCCAAAAGAAAAAAAAATTAACAAATGAGATACGCAAGAAATTCCATCATTGAAAAAAAGCAAGAAATCAATTGTTGTATCCTAAAAGGCAATGACGTGCAGAAATCCAATTTCTTTCTTTGGAAAGCCTGATATTAAATGACAGATTTGAAATTACAAAAAAGTGAATTCATTAATTGTTATCCGTGTTAAAATAAAAATTAAAAAATTAATCATTTGTAGTTCTTTTAAGTCTTAAATAACGTGCCTTATAAATGATGTAACTTGGAAAATTGCAAAGCGTACCGAAACTCTTGCTAGTCAAGAGACGATGAACGGGCTTGATCCGTTGGATTCTCAGAGCGAAAGACACGTGTCAAAATCAGGAGAGAGCAACTAATGCAAATCTACTACGTTACAACATTCTATCTAAACTTCCATATAAAAAAATATCTCCCAAAACGAACCGTCCTCCATTGCCTGCAAAAAACGCGAATCTCTCTCTCTCTCGCTTTCTCTCTCCTCTTCGATAGCGAAATCGAATTACGAAAAAACAAAACAAGCCAAACCACATTAAAAAAAAAGGGATCCGAGAAAGCACGCAGCAGGATAACTGAAAACCCTAGCCCTAGCCGCGTCTTATCCTCTCTTGTACTCTCTATCACGCCTTCAATCGGTGCACGTGAACTCTGGAAACCACTAGATTTAACTAATTAGAGTTGGGATTAGGGTAAAATTAGGGTTAGGGTTTCTTTATTTTGATTGGATTTGGATGTGCATGCCGAGGTAATTTTGGAGAAGAGATAGGGTAATATTGGAAGTGTGTTCAGGGCTTGTTTTGGGGATGATGGAATGTGGCGGTGGTGGAGTTGGCGGTGGTGGTGGTTGGTTGTGGTGATGAGTGTGGATTTTCGATGTCAAAAGCAGGAGAAGATGATGGGTAGGGGTGCGGACGGAGGTTGCGGCACTGAGGAAAGGCCTTGCCGCCCCGTTGTTCCTAGAATAGCGGTTAAAGTTCCGGAGACTACCAAGGAGAACGGTTGTGTTGATTTGTTTTCCCAGGCTCGGAAAGCGCTTTCTGAGCGTTCGCCGTTTGATGTTGTTGAGGAGGGAGCTTTGACTGAGACTAATTTGCCCAGTCTTTTAGCCAATTTATTGAAGCAATCTGATAGTAGAAAACGGCACAAGAAGTCTCACTCTGGCGCGGATAAGAAGTCTTCTACTAAGAGCGACAGGTCGAAAGGTGCTAGTATTTGGCTCGAGACTGAGGAGTATTTTAGGGACTTGGCATTGCCTGATATTGATGCTTTATCCGAGGTAGCTGCTTTTAGTTCTTTAGCTAGTAAGAAGTGTTTTCTCACTCCGTTTTGTGGAAATGATGATGGAAGTGATGCGAATGTCAATGTAAGTGTGAGTGGAGATGAGTGTGGGAATTGTGGGAATGGAAATTTAAATGGGGTTGTAGTCAAGGAAGAGGTCAAAGAAGAAGAGAAAAAAGAGGATGAGAAGCTGTTAATGAGTACCGATGGTTTGGGAGATAATAGTTTGGTTGAAGAAGAAAGGGCTTGTGCAACTGCAGATTCAGGTCCAGGTTTAGGGTGGCTTTTAGGTTGTAAGACTAGGGTATTGTTAACATCTGAACGTCCTTCAAAAAAGAGGAAACTTCTGGGTAGTGATGCAGGGTTGGAGAAAATTTTAGTTGGTTCTCCTTGTGAAGGAAACGTGGGATTATGTGACTTTTGCTGCGCTGGTGATACGGGAAGAGAGGTAAACAAATTGACTGTTTGCAGTTCCTGTAACGTTGCAGTACATCAGAAGTGTTATGGTGTCCAAGAGGATGCAGATGGTTCTTGGTTGTGTTCTTGGTGTAAGGTGAGGAATAATGATGGCTTTTCAGTGAAGCAGCCATGTGTGCTTTGCTCAAAGCAAGGGGGTGCTTTGAAATCTATTCTTGAGAGGACTGAAAATGGTGGGCCTGTGCAGTTTGCTCACTTGTTTTGTTCGCTGTTTATGCCTGAAGTTTATGTTGAGGACATGACAAAGATGGAGCCGATTATGAATATCGATGGCATAAAAGAACCCAGATTGAAATCAGTATGTAATGTATGCAAAGTGAAGCATGGAGCTTGTGTCCGGTGCAGTTTTGGTATGTTTTGTTGGTTACTTAACTTTATACCATCCTACATTTTATATTTTGCTGGTACGACTGGTGAGCATGCTAGTAATTGAAATTTGTGGCCTACTTTTGTCCCTGTTGAAAGTGCAATTGCAGGAAGATAGGTTCTTTGCAAATAACATGGTGTTCAGTTGTATAACCAATGTTTTCTGTTCACTTTGTATTTTTGTCTCCCACTGAGGCAGAGCTCCAATGGTAATGTTTTCTTTGTTTTAAGTGACATGTATTAATGTTATAATAGTTAAAGATGAATGGACAAAATGATAAAGCTACTTCGAAGTAACAAAGGATGTATATTTTCTGTATCTTGATGCTTCATGAAGGTTCCATATATATATATATATATATACTCGTAAGTTGTATAGAGGTGTTAATTTGTCAAGGCAGTCTCCCATGCATGCATAAGGCTTTTTGGGGATTCATTATCTGACATTGATATTGCAACATCATTAAATTATGACTAGTTTGATTTGTTAAATTGGAAATTTAATACTGGTAAAATTAACCATCTCTTGTTTAAAGTGCAAAAGCCACTATATTGTCTTCTTGTACTTAAGTGGTCAGAGTTGATCTATTACGTGGATATTGTCTGCATGGACCAGAAGATAGTGTGAGTTGGTTTTGTTTCCTTTTTAGCTTCTAATACTTTCCGAGTCTGTGAGTGGGTTTAATGCTATTGAGGACATGTCGAATGACATTCATTTTTAATCCACTTGTTTAATGCTAGCATTATACATAAACACTGGAAAATAACTGAAATACGAGGACGTTAGGTGTTGTTAATATTGGAAGTCATCATCCACTGCAATATGTTAACCTTCTTCTTTGCGCTGGCTCAGGGATATGAATTTTAGAATGCAGTGTTATTGGTAGATGTACTATCTGAAGTGTAAAACGGACTATGGAACATAATGGCTGTAGGTCATGTGTGTTAGAGATGTTGGACTACATGTATAAGTAGGGAAACTGTACTTGTTGAAAGTGGTATTGAAGAGCAAGTTGGATGTGGGATCAAAAGTTTGAGACAACAGAGACCTTGTGCTTGGCTCTGTTTGACTTTTTCTAATTACTCATCTTGAAGCTTCAAATTCTTCTGCAACATTATCGTAATTTCTTATCCTCAGCTTAGATTTTAAGAAATTATGGTGCGAAGTTGATCAGGAAGCTCTTTTCCTAGAGAAAATATTAATTGACATCTTGATGAAATTTAGTTTGATACTATGACTTTTGTTTACTCTTGAGATGTAGTTTATCATACTGAGATCTATACTGCTAGACTTAAAAGAGCCATACTTCTCCTGCCTTGGAAATTGAGACTTTCAAGGGTACTGCTCTATACTCAACCTCAATTAAGAGCTTATTCAACAAACTTTTCCAAGTTTGCTGACCTATTATAAAACTTTTATTTGTGTAGTTTGGTCACTAATTTTTGTTATTAGAAAGTAATATATTCTTTTGGACCTCAGTTATTAATAAAAAAGAATGCCAATTTGTATTTGGGGCCCCTTTTAGCTAATGAGCTCCTCTTGGATTCCATCAAATGTTTATCTGCATATATGCTCTACTAATGTGTTTAATACTTTGATTATTTATTAATTTATTTTTGTATAGGGGACTCTAGCCAAGCACGGCTACATATTGTGAATTTTTCTATAGTGGTAAAAGAAAGTTTCCATGTGCCTTACTTCATTTATCCTTGCATACTCCTCACTTTATATGTCTAGCATTTGGGTTTTGCTAGGGGTTTGGAAGATATATGTACAACTTTAAGATTCCTTTTAGAATGACATAACCCCACAATGTTTTTGCTTGTGTAATTTTTGTTCTTTGAGCATGTTGTTGATATCTTACTTTTGGTTTGTAAGATGTGTATCTATATTAGGTTGGGGCTGTAGTGAATTTTTCAATTTTAAGATGCATGGTGTATTATTGGCTTTATAGAATTATTATTATCAAGGGTTTTTGTTAGTTTTCTGTTGCATGGGTTTCTTGTGATTGCTTACAAGTGTATCTTTTGTGTTTAGCTGACTGTTAGTGAACAATAACTCATCTTATTGGGTTGGTTGTATACATATTAGTACCGTTTCTACTGTTAATTGGGTCTTTTATTTCAGGGGCTTGTAGGACTTCTTTCCATCCTATATGTGCGAGGGAAGCAAGACACAGGTTGGAGGTTTGGGGAAAATATGGATGTGATAATGTAAGCTGATTCTCTAAGTTGCCAAGAATTTGTTTTTGCTATGGAAATTGTAGTGTTTATTGGCTTTAAGCTGAATTTTTTCTTTGATTAATTGGACAATTTTTGCATGCTTCTGTAGGTTGAATTACGGGCTTTTTGCTCAAAGCACTCGGTCCTGGATAATATTAGTACCTCAGGCATAGGAGATCCTTCTTCGGCTGTTGGCAGCAACTTGTCTGGTACCAATCACCATCCAGGAGCATTGCCAATGAACAAATTACAGAAGGTGAAGATTTGTCGCAAAAACGGAGATAAAATTGCAGTTCACATGGAAACTTCTGATGCAAATTCTGATAGAACCAGTGATAGTCAAGAGATGGGATATTCTGATTCCAGATTAAACAGTGCCATTATGTCAGATGGTGGTGAGGAACAGCAATTTACAAATGTGGGAATGTTAGAGAGAAGTGATAGTGAGGATGTTAATCCTTCTGATTCACTAACTTTTGCTCTGATTTTGAAAAAGGTACTGCAAGAATATATTGTTCAAGAAGGCAACCAATTATTTGCTGAATTTATTTAAGTTTCAGCTTGTTACACGCGTTTCATCTGTCAATCATGCAGTTAATCGATCGAGGAAAAGTCAATGTCAAAGAAGTAGCGTTGGAGATTGGTGTTCCACCTGATTCATTGAATACAAAACTTGCTGTAATGAGCTTTATATTTTGTAATCAGCTCCTGGAAGTAATTTAGAAATTTATCATTGCATATTATCTTACTCTTGAAATTTTCTTTCATGTGACTTCTTGACATTCTTAATGTAGGATGGTAGCTTGGCCCCTGAAATGCGATGCAAAATAGTCAAATGGCTTAGTAATCATGCTTATTTCGGAAGTTTGCAGAAAAATTTCAAATTGAAGATAAAATCCTCAATTTCATCTAAGGCTGATGTTGGAGCCACTGATTCTGATGGTGTGATAGTATCAGAGTCTGATAGTCCAGATCCTGTTGCTGTTAAGTCAGTACCTCCACGCAGAAGAACCAAAAGTAGCATCAGAGTTTTGAGAGATAATAATGTTATATGCTCATCTGGAGCAATTTCCAGTGGCAATGGGATATTGATGGATGAGGTTAAATTGGATCAACTTGACAAAGAAGAAGCAGTAAATTCAAGTAAAGTGCCATTGCCTGATGCCAGTGAAAAGGTAATTATATTGTGTCTCGATTCTTTTGACTAAATGTAGAACATAATTCTAATTTGGCTTTTTGGTTCTTTGATTATCAACTGAAGTTTCTTTGGTTTTTCTTAGCAAGATGAGATAGGAGAGCAACCTGAATTAGTTTTTAGTTTAGGACGCTGTTTTTACTTGTCTATTTGCCATCCTACTGGTCAAAGTTGGGTACCTGATCTGCCAAGTGTTGCTTGTGACTTGCAAATTCTGCATTATCTCCATCATCTGATCTCTTGATCTCCAATTCCAATATGTTTGTCTTGATGGAATTTTGTTTCCCTTGAAGTGGATTTGTCTACCGCTAACATAGATATTTGAATCGTTGAACTGTTGCCTTCCTGAGATATGGATATACATATATATACAACCCAATGATCTTTTCCCCATCTTACTTGAATAGCATCTAGATGTTCTCAAAGGTTTTTTTTTTTTTTTTGGTTTTTGGGGTGGGGGGGAAGGTGTTGGGGTTGGGGATGGGGGAGGAAGAAGGGGTGGAAGTGAACTGTAAGTATCAAGAGCTAGTTTTCCTTTGCTTTCAACCCTTCTTGAGTTTTCCCATTATAAGCTCCTCCCACACTTACAATATTCCTTGGTGGTTAGGTTGTCATGTCCTTTTCTTAGTAAAATTTTATTTTTCGCTCAACCAAAAATGTCCTAACGATGATGTCATTGCATGTCATTAATTATGTAGGTATAGAATCTTTATTACTCTGGAAAGTCGGTTTCCTCAAGCTCTTTTTTGCCAGGTACCTCCCTTCCTCTGAATTGTCAACTGGACTACTCCAGAAATCTTCACATCCACCCATATTAGAGTGATAAGAAATCTTGCTCTGTGTTCTTTCACTGCAACATGGTTAAGTTTTAGCTATTGTGGGTTGTCAGCAATGTCCTCGTTTTGTCATGTACAAAGCGGAATCCCATTTCGCAACGGTATGGTAATTTGTGTACCGTCATTGTGGCTCTAGACCTTGGATCTTATTATAATCTCAGTGGGATAGTTTTCATGTGTGTACTGGGCCGATGTTCAAGTTCTTCTATGCTGTAGGAGGGAGGGAGAGTGTATCTGTGTTAATTTTAAAAATTTAGGGGTTGAGCATAGGGGCATCCTCTTATCCAACTGTCAAGAAAAAGTATGGAAAGTTGTGTTAGCTTAATTTTGTATAGATGTAATCCTCTTATCCAAGGAGGAGTTGGGTTTTTGTAGAATTTTGAAAGTTGTTCTGGGGTTGTCATTGTTTGGGGTGGAGGCCTCTCCCTAACACTTTTTCTTGTTGTGGTCTTCTGGTCCACATTTGTTTTTTTTTTTTTTGTTGCCTTTTGATTCTTCATCAGTACAACTTTTCACTTTTTGTTTCTTATCCAACCAAAAAAAAAAAAAAAGATAAAGAAAAAAAGCATAGGAGCATGCATTGTTAATTTGGATTGTCTGTATAAAAGTTTGTGGCTTGTATTATTTCAATACAATGCGGGTTCATGATCTAATAACGTACACTATTTTGGGTTTTCTTTATCTGTTACGTGGATCTTATGTGTTGTAATTGTACTCTTTTTATTTTCTAGCTGCATAATTTAGCTGTGCCTTTTGCTTGATAAGCTAAAAGTAATCTTTATGTTGGTTGCATATTCTTGGTTTCACAATTTTTTAAGGAAAAACCACAACCAAGAAGATAGTGATCCATTCTTTACAAGAGTGAACAAGTGGGCCAATAAAGAAGGCTCGCATTTGAAGTCAAAATTGTATACTAAATTATCTTATATCAGGTCCGATTGGCTTCTGTCACCTCTTACGATGTATACTTTTTCTTCCCCCTCCCCCCCCCCCCTCCTTTGTGGTGCAGAGTTCAACAACTTCGGATGGATTTGAAGATTCTCTGCCAAGGCACTCACCTAAGCCTGAAGGTTTGTCTTTCTAAACTCTCTTTCCTTCCTAATGCCTTCCTATTGATCAGAAGTTGTCATGTTTTGTCATTAAGATTTTCATGAATATAAGTTTTTCTTTTTAAGTAGGGTTGGTTGGAGAATGGTATTTTCTCTTATGTCAAGCTCTCAATGTTTATTCGCAATTTTTGAACTCCCTTAAATTCTGTCAAGTCCATTTCACGGTTAGATGCTGCCTGCTTTAGAAACGGTGTTTGTGTGTGTTTCTCTTTGATGTAAGATGCCCTATTTATATGATTTTTAGCTTATTTATGATATGGGTAATTTATTAAACCAGGGAATCTTTGTCTTGTGTGACCTTGTTTATTTTCTCATGTATATGTTGATTTGCTATTTTTGTTGACACCTGCTGTTTGTATTGGATTGACGGGCGATTCAGCTAAAACCTCTCATTGCTGCTTTTCAGAGAAGTTCCAGATAGAGGAAGCTTCTACACCTGGGCATAATACTTTGGTAGAGCCAGATGAGGAAATTCCTGTTTGTTCAACTGCAAATCTTCTTCTGCCTGACATATTGTAAGCTTTTTAGTCCAAAATTTTCTTTGTCTCTGCAATATAGAATTGTTCTTAATGAAATTTATCTGAACATGCTAGCATTTATGTTTAACAGAAAGACAGAGACATCTTCTGGTTTTTATGTTCACCCTCATATCCAAAAGACATTATTGGGCATGCAGAGTGGAATGCTTTTAAAGAACCCGCATGAGTTTGATGGTAAAATTTGTTGCAAATTTGATGGTGAAATCTTTCTCTGATTCCTGCAAATCGTTTTGGAATAAGTTAATTGGATATTTTCATTTTGCAGTTCCAGGGAATGGAGAAATCTCCCGTCTGGAGGCATCTGCTGGTGCCAGTGTTTGCTGTAATCACCAAAGTCGACATGTGAAGTGCAATGACATTATCCATAAATCTGATGGAGTAAATTTAGAGCAGTTGGTTAAGGCTAGGAAAGTGGGAGTCCTAGGACTATCTCCCGCAGACGAATTGGAAGGAGAAATTATTTATTTTCAGCATCGGTTACTTGGCAGTGCAGTTGCGAGGAAGCAGTTTGCTGGTATATTCTCTCTCACATGATTACTGCCATTTTACCTTTTTTTTTTGGTCGTTTCTTTCGTTTTTTGCCTATTCCCTTCTTGTTTTTTCTTTTACTGAAGAGCATAAGTTTCTTTTCTCATATGTTTCAAATACTGAATTTCTTATGAACTGTTTTTGCAGATAATTTGATTTGTAAGGTTGCTAAGATTCTGCCACAGGAGATTGATGATGCACGGATGCGGAGATGGGATGCAGTGCTTGTTAACCAGTATCTTTATGAGCTTAGGGAAGCAAAAAAGCAGGGTAGAAAAGAGAGGAGGCATAAGGAAGCCCAGGCTGTGCTAGCTGCCGCAACTGCCGCTGCTGCAGCTTCTTCTAGGATTTCATCATTTAGAAAAGATGCCATTGAAGAATCTGTACCTCAGGAGGTTGTTATTGCTCTAATTTCTTAATTATTTTGATGTCTTGATATCTGTATTCTGTAGAACTGTTATTGTTCTTACTTTTGTGCACCTGCAGAACTTGTTGAAGTCGGCTTCTTATAATGGGAGGGCTGGCATTAGCTCACAGGTAATGCCTCGGGCGAGGGAGACACTTCCGAAGGTGGCTGCCCCAAGAGTTTCAGTGGAGAAGTGCTCTGATTTGGTTCATTCCGTCTCAGTTTTTTCTAAAGAACATCCTAGATCATGCGACATTTGTAGACGCTCTGAGACAATTTTAAACCCTATCTTAGTCTGCTCTGGTTGCAAGGTTAACAAGCCTGAGCCATGTGCTTTCTTTAGGAAAATACATATTTATCTATTTTCTGTTTTGACAAAGCCCTTTTGCAGGTTGCGGTTCACTTGGATTGCTATCGTAGTGTCAAAGAATCTATGGGTCCTTGGTACTGTGAATTATGTGAAGAGTTATTGTCGTCTAGATCCTCTGGAGCTCCATCTGTCAATTTTTGGGAGAAACCGTATTTTGTTGCAGAATGTGGTTTATGTGGGGGTACTACTGGTGCTTTTAGGAAATCTGCTGATGGCCAATGGGTGCATGCCTTCTGTGCTGAGGTTAAATTTCAACTGTACTTGTTGTTTAGCTAATTGAATTTTCTAGTGGTCATTGTCTTTACTGAAATGTAATGACTTTGTATTCTACTCTTGCGGTCCAGTGGGTCTTTGAATCAACATTCAGAAGGGGACAAGTAAATCCTGTTGTAGGGATGGTAAGTACAGATCTTTGATGGTAATATAAATACTTTTTTTTTTTTAAATTTTCAAATTTTTTAATAGGAATAAAATTAGAATTGAATTAATGTGAGTTAAGAAGGGAGATAGAACAGTGGATCAGAAACCACTTGATATCAATTCTACCTTTTAAGGGGTGATGGTAACTATAGAAAAACCCCAAAATCTACGTGTATCTATACAATGCAAATAGCCCCAAAACTGACATAAAAATTATTTTATGTCATTCAGATTACTAACGTTTATTACCT
Organism: Boswellia sacra; assembly: GCA_013180625.2. Lineage (NCBI taxonomy): Eukaryota > Viridiplantae > Streptophyta > Magnoliopsida > Sapindales > Burseraceae > Boswellia > Boswellia sacra. Next base: position 438,854 of record SNVD02013908.1, read on the forward strand.
ATTTCCAGAAATTTTATATTCATATAATCTTTAATGCCACATTTATTTATTTTATTATTTTCTCCGTATACTCGAGTAATCCGTTATCCTTTGTATCTCTAACCTCTGTATACCTAAATGGAATTCTAGGATTCAGTTTCAAAAGGAATTGACGCTTGTAGCATCTGTCGGCACAAACATGGCGTCTGCATAAAGGTGAAGTTTGTCTCTTATTTATGTTTATTATTTAAGTTTTGATTTTAAGGGGTTTTTGTAATTAACTTACAATTTTGCTGATGCAGTGTAACTATGGTCACTGTCAGACCACATTTCATCCTACGTGTGCTAGAAGTACTGGGTTCTACATGAGTGTAAAGTCTGTTGGTGGCAATTTCCAGCACAAGGCTTATTGTGAAAAGCATAGCTTGGAGCAGAGGGCAAAGGTCTGCTTTTTAGTTTGCAAATTAAGATTCAATATGTTCGTATGGTTGGTTATTATTAGCCTTCCTTGCTCTGGCAAAGAACTGAATTTTATTTGTAGTATGACTTATATTTCAATCATAATTTTCAGGCTGAAACTCAAAAACACGGCATTGAGGAATTAAAAAGTATGAAGCAAGTTAGGGTAAGGGCAATGCCTTGTTCTTTTGTTAGCTATTTTATTTTGGTTTGGGTTGCTTGATAGTTATTCTTGGTGATCAAATGCTCATCTGTATCTTTCATGTTTAGTCCAACTAGTAGGTATGTGGAGAATTGAACTTTATTGTTAGGTACCAAATCACTGTATTGAACTATTCCAATCAAATGAAAAGAGCATTTTTAATTGAAGCAATTCACATGTGCCCTGATAATAATGCGGAAAATGTTCATTATACAAAAAACTTTTGCCGCTTAAGTAGTCGAACTTGTTGGAACCTTTAATGTAAAATTTACCTAAATGAGGGTAACATTTGTTGTATAGTAAAATTTATTTTATGTGCTCAAATTGTTAAACTCTGTTGATTAAAATTCTCTGAAAGTGTAAGAATCCTTTGATTTACATATGGTACGATGCACTTGTTTTGTGGGTTTTATCATGTTTGTTGGATTTCTTAACCGATTCTAGTTCTGCTGATTAAGTATATTGCAGTTTTTGATTATTGTATCTGCTGGTCTGATTGTGCAATTCGAGTCTTTTTACAGTACTTTTTTTTTTTTTTTTGCATGAATGCTCCTTACAGGTTGAACTAGAGAGGCTGCGCCTTCTATGTGAGAGAATTATCAAACGTGAGAAGATAAAGGTAACTCAATTCTCTTCCTGTGGTTTCTTAATGGCCTTTCTCACTTTTTTTTTTTTTTTCCTTTTTTGATTTTGGTGGGGTGGTGTAAAATCACTCTGGGATGACTGGAGAATAGTCAATAATGTGTGCTTAATTTGCAGCGGGAATTGATTCTTTGCTCTCATGAGATACTAGCTTTCAAAAGAGACCATGCTACACGGGTTATGCTTGGTCGGACTCCCTTTTTCCCTCCAGATGTTAGTTCAGAATCAGCTACAACATCGCTCAAGGGTAACACTGATGGTTATAGATCATGCAGCGAAGCTGTCCAACGTTCGGATGATATAACTGTGGACAGCTGTGCTTCTGTTAAGCACAGAATAAAGGTGCCTGTGTCTATGGAAGCAGACCAGAAGACAGATGACAGCTCTACATCCCAAAATCTTTTTATCCCAAAACCTTCAGAGCGGCTGACATTTTCTGGGAAGCAAATTCCTCACAGACCTCTTTTGTCGCGCAGTCTTTCAAATGAAGAAGAGTGGAGCTCAAAAGCTAGGAAGGTATGGTATTTTGCTGGCCAGGTCTGTTCCACTTGCCGTTTTATTAGATGAGCATCTGTTTATGTTGACACTAATGCTATTGCTCAACAGCAATTTGAAACATTTGAAAAAGAGATGGTAATGACATCAGATGAAGCATCGATGAAGAACCGGAAGTTACCTAAAGGATATTTGTTTGTCCCTGTTGATTGTCTTCCAAAGGAGAAGCAGATCAACCAGGATGCATGCTCTGTCGAACGAGGGGAACCTCATGGGTAGACTGCCGATTACTGGGTGGCTTTGCTGTGCCTAGTGGAGGTCTGACGTCCTTCTGTCCCAGAGTAACTGCTTTCTGCCCGGGGCCTGCTATAATTATTTGATTATGAAGGCAGATTGCCAGTGGAATTAATAGTGATATATGCTGCTGGCGGCCAGTGTATCCTCGTGAGCATAGGCGTTACATTCTGGTTTCTGGCCTGGCCTGGGTGTTGGGAAGTTTTGGCATCATTGTTGTATATTCATTGTGAGAGTAATTGTACGGTGGGTGAGGGTCGATTCCAAATTTCATGTATTGCGAGGGGCTCCAATGTCGTTTTATTCATGCTTGCCGTTTTAGATGTTGGGGGATGGGGAGGGCGAAACAGCAGGTCCTCTTCATGTAACTGTACACAGGGAATTAAAAGTTGTCACCAACTGTGCGTGCTTTGTATAGTTAGTGTATATATTCTCACAGCGCCAAGAAATTGCGTTCAACATCCTTGCTTTTTGAGTTTGCGTAAATAACTTTTATTCCGCCTATGTGCTTCAAGATTCAACAGTTTATTCTATTCTATACCAGTCTAAGATTGATACTCGAACGCCGAAGGCTAGAATACTATGAATATATCGCAATTGAATTGCACTTTTTCTATTAAGTTCGATGTAAAATTAGCGTGCGTAGGACAATTTTAATATAACAACGGTCGGTAGTTAAATACACTGAAAAAGTGATTAAGCTTGTTTTAATGATATTAATCTGTTGGGTTGGTGGATTAATCAAAGAATAATGATGCTCTTATAAATTTGTAAATAAATTTTATATGCAAATTGATATATAATAAAATTATTGAAATATTAAACATATAAAATTAACTCAAATCAATTAATTAAGATGGCTTATGTGTATCTCATAAGCAATTTTATATTAGTTTGTTGACTAAACTTTACATGTACAAAATTTGATTTCAAATAAGTTATTGTTGGTGAATGAACTTATGGGAAAAACGACAATACTGCTGATGTATGGGTCCAACAGTTACTTTTTTATACTGTAGATGCACTGTTATATCCGATTGAATGACACTTGGCAGTGATATGAAGAAACAAACAGAAGTCAATTGCCAATTACCGGTTTCAGTTACCGGCTGTGTTCCCGCCAATGTCTACATTGTTCCTGCCCAAAAGTTAATAATATTGTATAAATCAATTGTTGTGGTTTATTCCTTGCATTGAGACAAAAAAAAAAAAAAAAAAATTTAAGCATTATGTAAAACACATTAACCTTGTGCTTAAGGTTGGAAACAAGATTACTATTAAGATGGAGGAGGATAGAAATTAATATCTGAAATTGGTATATGTGTGTGTAAAAGCTCATAAATTTGACGTAAATTTTGTAAATAACCTGTAACTAGATGTAAAGGGAACCATTCTATTTTAGGGTCTATCTACTATTCAAAATCGGAAAAATGACCACCTTTATTTTATGTAAGAATAGTAAGTTAGCAAATAAATATAGTAAAATAATGTATAAAAATCCTGAAATTATGGTAATCGATGTTACTATTTAGGAAAACTGAGACAAGACCAAAATTTGAGATAGTTGTAAACGTGCATGTAAAAGGTGTAAAAGAGACAACTAAAATTGTTAAAAAAGAAAAAAAAAAGGACAAAAAGGTAAAATCGCTATTCAATTTGACCTTTGTATGGATAGAAGCCAAAACTGTTTGCATTTGTAAAAATAGCCCTTAACATCTTTGTTATAAAAATTATAAACCAAAAGAGGAAGTCGTAAATAATACATATACAAGTCGTAAACCTGCAAGAAAAAGTAGTGTGTTGGGTTAAAACCAAAATATCAAAATATATGATAGATGCAAACGCGCTTGTTAGGGTAGTTAATTCTCTTGTAAAAGATGTAAATGCTGTAATTTTTTTCTATCTTTACAATGTCCAAATATGGTAAAGTACAAAACCAAAGTGTAAAAGTTGTAATCCGGAAGAAAAAAAACATAAGACGAGTTACTGTTGTGAGAAAAGAGCCAAATCCAATTTACGTTATGAACTGTGTAAATGTGGTTTAATGGCATGTAAAATTCGTAAAGACCAGTTACGTAGTCATATATGCTCTAATCCGTCGATTGCTTCTAGAGAAAAATGCTATTTACAATAAGTGTAAATTGACGAAATTGACCATTAATTATTAACTCAATATAATTTTTGTAAACATAAATAAAAGTTGTGAACCTATCAATTTTGTTCCCTCATCGATGAAAATTTGGAATTTAACTATAACCCTTAGCCAAGCCAACAACCAGTGGCCACGAGCCAGCACTCATCTCTCTTGATTCAATTGAAACCTTCTTTTTTTTTCGGACCTCCCTACCGGCTGGGGTTCTTCGATATTCTTGATAGAAAGTACAATGTAAAGCTGATTCCCCTGCCATCCCATTTTCCCCTCCCAATCCCTCAGCCAACTTGCCATGCTTTATCGCCAAGTCCCAATTTATAAGGTCTATGCATGATTGTCTCATAGCAAAGTTTTCATTGGGTGGTTCAACTGATTATCTTACGAGATTCGATGTTTTGGCTTTTTGCCTTTTCCAAGCAATTGTTACAGCCGGTGTGTGGAGTATGTGAGAAATTACTGAAATCGTGTAAAGTGGTATTCCAATGGCTCAATATATTAGTTGGTACAATAATCGTGCTCGTTGAGATATGTTCTTGTTTCTTCATCTTATTGATGTTCAATTTGTTAGTTGGTTGGCGTCCTATATTACAGCTGTTCAATTTGATTGGTCCCACGAGTGTTGTTGACATCCTACGTTATGTCAAAATGGGGTTTGATGAGTTCAAAATTCCATGAGACGTTACTATTGGTAAAATCTGATTATTAACTTTATGGACAAAAAAATTTTGGTAGCAACATAAATGTATCGTTGACAAACAATCTGGATTAAATTACTATCTTTAGCAGAAACTTAACCCTTTTCATTAAAGAATTGGGATTCTTGGCTTGAAACTCTGTCCTTTAGAGTGGTTGTGAAATGACTATGTAAATGGTGATATGTTTATCATCTTGTATTTGCTAGGTACTTTAGGTTTAGACTATCACTTCAATATATACGCCATTATATGAAGCAACTAAAAATAATAGATAAAAGAATCTGTAATCGACCACATTACAATGTCAACAACGCCTATTTATTGGCTTTATCGTGTTTTCCACTGTTAAGCAAATTGTAGCCAAGGATTTGGAACATATTGTGGCAACTTCCGCAGCGTGTTGACATTGCTGTGGATTCTTATTTGGACGGTTAAATCAAGTAGGGATCAATCAGTTTATTCCCCTTATTTCCCCTTTACTTCTATCTTTGCTTCTGAAGCTGTGTAATTGTCTGATTGTTTGTTAACTTATGCAGCCGTCACTACTTATGTACATCAATCTCAAACCTACGCATTATAGCAGTTAAGTTGTCAGCTGAGGCCAATGTTACAGGATATTTAGTATTATAGTTTATGATATTAGGCGAGGTAGCTATCGATGATGGAGCGTTCTGTGAGTTTTTCCTAATTCCAATTTTATGTCTGTTGTTACACATTGTTGTTACACATTGTTGTTTTGCAACATGGGGTCGTGTGTCTCCATTCAATAACCAATTGAGTGTTTTTTGTTTGTCATTCAACATTGCATGCAGTGATATGACTATCTACCTTGCAGCAGCAGCAGTGCATGTTTCATGAAGAGATGCTTTTATTTTCATGAAAAGCAATGGCACAGGCACTCAAGCTTTCATCATTTATATGTCTATGACCATTTAGGGGCAGGAAGAGTCAATAGTTAACCAACTAACAGTCATTCCTACTTTGTAGGGGACAAATCCTCCACATATCTGCCATATCGAAGACCTCTCCTCATTTGACGGATAATGTATTGCCCTAGGGCTTGTTAAGGTGATGAAACTCACTATTGTGTACATGATTGTAAGCCCACTTTAAGTCCTATTAATAGAGATTTTTCCATGCCGTATCTCCCCAATATGATGACGACGCTGTTTCAGTATACTAACCATACGACTTATAGTCCCACACCAACACTAATAACTTTTAATGCATTTATTTCATATATTCCTTTGTTGGAAATGGTTATTGCCTTTCTTTTGATATTTTTATGTCTTGTAGAGATACACTAAAGTCATGTGATATTGTAGTGTGCTACAATTTGGCAACCGTATATGATGTGGATGTGTGTAAATCCCCCTTGGGAAGTTTTCCTCCCAAGCTATTGAACTATTGTCATTATATGCTTCATTGGCAATAAATGCATCCTAATGTCTCTTTAGGTGGCCGATAACTTCTTATCCATGTCCAATCGTTTTCCCACACGATTCTTTGGTTGAACACGTCTTTTCGTAGCCCAGCCCCTTGCCATATATTCTCACTTACTCTCAGCAGGCTCCATTCAGGACAAGGCTGAAATTGATCCACCCCTTAAAAGAACTGTTGAAGGCCTCCGAATCATTGTAAGTGTTTTTAATGTATTCCTTGTTCTCCCCATTGTTGTGACCATTTACGAACTTCATAAAGTGAATAAAATGTACTTGTGATACACTACGATGCATTATATCATTATTTTGTCAACCAACACATGGTACGATGTTAGAATTATAATCTTTGTTGTGTGTTTTTTTCTTGATTGGCTCTCCACATATCTACCTTTTCCCTGTGTTTTGTTATTTGTACATTTGTATGTGTTAGTATTCCTTCTACTCCCACACATTCCCCTTCTATAAAATTTTTAGCTGCCATGACCATTTACTTCCATCGATGCATTCCCTTACATTTTGCATCGTCGTTGCTCATCCTCGTTTTAATTACAAATCTTTTTGTGTACGGGTATAGGCATTTGATGGCGTTGTTTCAATTTATCATTCATGTCCGGCGGCATGGGTTTTTCCCCCTAATACAAGTCACCGATGACCAAGTTTGTTTATATATGGTTTTCGTTGCTATATCATCGAGGATACCTTCATTGCAAGTGCATGACTACAAGTAACTTAAACTTTGGGAAAAATTCCCTTGGAATGGACAAACGATGTTCATCAAATCGGACAACAATTTGTTGGACCTGTTAAGCTTCTACCAACTGAAAGCTGAAGACACAATCATCTTTCAATTCAAGAAGCGCACAGTCGAAGAACGTGAAACCCGGCAGCAAAAGCACACAATAACTCCCCATCGTCTTCGTCGGCAATTGTTAAAAGAACAACATGCTATGTATAGAATGCATCTTGTACAGGATCGTCAGCAGCGTGAAGATGCCGACAAAATTATTAGCAGCGATTGCAGCAACAACATAAGTGATTAAGCCTCTTATGAGTATGCTCTATCCGAAGGAATCGTTTGTAACCCACCCCGTAACCTATTTAAATGCTACGTAATAGGACTATTTTAGTTTTTGATTGTCACCACCAAGATGTGCTATTATGATGTTTGGAATCTGAACTGTTGTAGTTTATATTCTCATCTCCATGCTCTGCTACAATTTCAAAGTCGTTCAATATTATGTTAATGATCTACTATTCTAAAAATGTTGCTTCATATAATTGCTATGGTCTTTTTTTATGTTCTTTATTTATACTTGTGTAAACATGTTTTATTTCCCACCATAGGTTGGCATGGTTAGTAGGTAAACTATGTAAAGCCATTGCAGACTTGTTTAATGACACTAACTTATGCTTATGTAATGTCTCCTCAACCTTTCAATCTGAATTGCTCTGCTTACATCGTCGCTTACAGTAGTAGCACCTTGTTATTTGTATCCAATCTGTTTCATTTCCTTACCCAAACCATAATGTGTGAGTCCGTCTACGGACTATGATAGCATCGAGAATAAAGATGTATTGTTACATCGGTTTAACATCTTAAGTGAGTGTCACTCCAATAACTCACACTTGGTGATCTAGGCCAAAGTCACATATCCATGATGGGCCAGTCTGCTCAAATGGGGTTCCTTCCTCAAATTGTGAACCTTTTCATATTCCTTTCCCGATATGGCTTTTTTGGATGTCAGCACACCATAACGGCATGCAGGTTGATTTCACTTTCTTGCTTCATTTTCTATAATTACAGAGTTTAAAAAATGGTTATTATTGATATAGTTTACTTGTTTGTTGTCCTTGTTTATCAAAACGGCCTTTGCTTTGACTGATTTAAACTACTATTACAACCCTGACTTTGACTAATCTTAAGTTATTTTAACATTTCCATCTATCACCATTAACCTTAATGCCAATAACTTGCCACATGAAACATGCACATCCACCAACTGTACAAATGGATCCATCTTGGTTGTTATACGATTACTTGCATATCATATCGCTTTTTCTATGTCCCCATCCCCTTTTGAACTAGCTACTAAACATCATCGTCAGCACACGAGGCCGCGTAAATACAAATGCTATTTTGTAATTACTAGATATACAAATAAACCCTTAATACTTACAATTGCTGGAATGGACCTAACAAACTGAGTATTTCTAAATCTCGATCACAACCCTTAACATATAGGTTAATGTCTCCTACCCACTTTCCCCTTTTATTTACATATCATGTTACTCATATGTAAGCAATCTACACGTATGACAACCTCTATTGTAATGATGTCAAAACCAATCAACATATACCTGGTACTTCAAAATAATTCTCTGTCCGTTCATTACAAAAGCTCGTGCTTGGTGTATGTTGATTCAGTTGCCATCATTAAACACTAACGTTTGAAATCTGACTCAGTCTTTATGTACACATGCGCTCGGGCCAGATAGGGGGCATTGCCATTTTCAATAGCATCTTCAATTGAGTTGCATCTGAGTTCTCTTGCATGCAATTTATAAGGCACAAAATACGTTACACATTCGTCCATAAATTTACTTTGCTACATTTATGGAAGATAGTGTCTGTCTAAATTTGCATTCTCTTACCACTTTTGCTGTTGGCTTTGAAAAACCTTTACACTCCATGAACTTCATTACGTAAATCCCAGAAGTATAGGAATTCTACTGCATTGGTACCTCTCCGCTGGTCGATACATCGAAGTTTGCAAAACAAAGCTCCCTATCACCAACTTTTGCTATCTCATCTGCAAGAATTACATCCAGTGCCTGTAGCTGCAAATCAAGGTATTATTGTTTTAGTTGAGAAGTTGAAAACATTGTTCTATTAATGGCTTATAGCGAATTGCGGAGCCTTACACACTTACCACTCTCCTCCCTGCAGTTTCGTTGACTTTTTCACGTCCGCGATATCGCAAGGAGTCCTGCACCTCTGCTTTCTTCGCTTTTAGATGAACCATCATTGCAAACTAATGAGAGTAATCATCATACATGGGTACATAAATCTGTCCCCAGAAACAGCGATGACTACGTTTTAATTTACTACCCTCTTCATGCTATAATGCCTGCTAATTATTTCTGTATGAGTAAAATATTTTCCTCATCTTTCCTATTAACGAACGATTTCATATCCTCATTTGTACTTTTTTGATATGCCAAGTCCAAGTGTCATACCGATACTGCATGAAACATCCCAAAATCGAAACACAATTGTTGCTAATGGACTAGGAAATCACTAATAATAAATCTCTAAACAAAAACTTCAGTAATCCTTCTTATTAGGAAAAAGTGAACATAACAATACATTTAATGTCTCTCTAATCAAAACAAAGTCTAACAATCTAAAATTCCAAACGTAATTATAAGAAGAAAAGTAATAATTTTCTTATTTCATAATTCCGAAAATCAAATAAAGCCTCGACATCAACCAGCAAGTCCAACTACTAACTTCTAAGACTACTCTGCAAAATGTTTGAGACGAGGGGTGAGCCGTCAACTCGGTAAGTAAAATCATACACAACCATTTAGTATCTTAGAACAATTATAAAAATATCATATAATTTATAGTTTAATACTTCAATTCCAGAATCATATCTTAATAAAAACATAGTCGTAAGCATTTGTAACATTTAAGATCAAAGAAATCATTACAGATCAGAAAACGTTCATCGACTCATGTCACATAGTGTCACCCGTAATCCTGGTAACCTGGCCTAAAATTCAAACATTAATGTCACCTGTAATCCCAGTGACCCAGCCAAAAAGTCAGACAATAATGTCACCTATAATCCCAGTGACCCGGCCAGAAAGTCGTGTGCACACTAATATCGTAGCTGGGTTCAGAATTCAGAGTTCATAATAGTATTCAGATACTATGGACAATGAGTCAAAACATTTCAAAATCATAGCAAATAACACAATACTCAAAGTACATAGTCTAATGACTTTTCGTAGATAATCATAAGGTCATCAAAACATCAAAGCTTCAAAAAAAAATGTTAATGAAACATTTAACATATTTCTGAATTTTTGTAAAAATAATTTGTTAAAAGTTTATTTCACTAAAACAATTTTTAACATAAAAACGGTTTTTGAGAATCAATTTAAAAGCTTTGCTAAAACTCCAATTCTATAATTTATATTCTGAAATAGAAAATAATTCATATAATATCACATACAAATATTTTCTAATATATTAAGATATTCATTAAGGCACGTTACACTTTAATCACAGTACATGTATAATGTTACTTACCTTGATCGATCCAAAAAGAGAAATATCCTAGCTCCTACTGGTCCAACGATTGTCCTAAATCATAACCAGAAAACATTTCGATAAAGTGATAAACTTAACACCTAAAATATGTTGTAAAATTCTCTTAAAAATTTCTAAACAAACCGTTCTGTCTAAGTCTTATTCCCTAAATAGAGGTGATTCTAGAAATTTTAGAAATTTATATCTTAATCCGATTAATCTAGGATTTTGCAGAGGCAAACTAGATACATAGATTATTCAAGAAAAAAATTTTCAAAGCAATTTATAATAAGAAACTATTGTTTTAAGATTATCGTTTTCTCCCAGTAAACTCTGTCCAGAATTTTCAGACTAAGACATTTCAAATTCAAAATTTTATAACAATTATTATACTAGTTTAAAAATCTTGAAAATTTACAAAAACATATATATCATCTTGACAAAACAGCATATAAAATTTGAGAAATTTTTGACTCCTCTAGCATATGAAAAAAAAATTCTGAAATTCGTAACATCCAGAATCTATAGTATTTTCCAAAATTTCAATAGAAAGTTCAAAAATTCGTAATAAATCGAAATATTGACTTTTTTTGTGAAATAAAATTCTAGATTTTCATATTTTTATCTATAACAACATATAAAAAGAGAAGACTGAAATTATATTTTTAAGACTCTTAATAAATTCGAAAATATTAAACTGTTCCTTAAACCTCTACAGAAATCCTAGTATAAATCTATGCAATAATAATTTCTAGTAAATAATTATTATATTAAACTAAGGGGAGTACTCTTACCTTGAAATTCTCTGAGTTTCAAAGCCTCCACCTAGCTTTCACGTTTAAAACCCTAATTGTAATGTTATAACATTGCTTATATATACTAAATGAGGTGAATGTATTTGAAAAGAGATAAAACTTAACCGCTATTTATCTCTTCCAATTTAAATCTAATTAAAACTCTCTTGTTTTTTATTATTATTATCCTTGACTAACTCCCATAATGACTTATATAGCCCTATCAAAAAAATTGCGGTTGTTACACTGCATAAGCGACTTATACCCTCAGCACGAACATTTTTGCCTTATTAATCGATCAATTACCTATGTTAGTTTGTGAAGGTTTTGCATATAATTCTTTTGATAGTCAATTGCTGTTACCAACCCTACTTCATCTAGTTTTACTACTCCTCTAACTATTTCCTGGAATATCATAAATGTATAATCAATATACGTGGTTCACTAATTTTCTTTGAATTTGTTTTCTGCTTTAATTTTTTTTCCTCCAAACTTAGCCTTTCACGCAAACTTCAACACAATGACATGTTCATCTTACTTACAGAGAAGCCAAGTGGAAAGAACCATGTTGTCTTCCAATCTCTCCGCTGCTTGTTATGCTCGAAGCACATAAGCTCGTTGTATACCTATATTACTTGCATTGATTACCCACAATACTACTAAGGACTCCATCAGCTCCCTCGACTTATCATTTACGTCGCAAATGTTTAATTTACTTATTGCTTATACCTAGTCCTATTACATATAATATTAAGCTAGATCGATTTCTATCTTTCATACCATATTATCAACCCATGTCTCGAGCCACAATGTTCGCAAGTTGTATTGGGTTACATATGTGCTCTAAAATCTGACAAGTATCTCCCTACAACGCATTAAAAGGTTATTCCCATGATAACATCATGAAATGTAATCAAAATCAGTGTTTTATGGTAAATTACGCACGAGGTCTCATTTGCTGTGTTCATGATGTATTATATTACCATCAATTGACCATCCGTCACCGGTTGTGGGACTATGTACGAGCCCAACCAAAAACTCCTCTTACCCCTACTAGTAGATGCTCGTTCCTTCGGGCTAGCCCTGTGCACAAACCGTTTGCCTAGCAGGAGTTTTTTCACCTCCTTAGGCGCACTGTTTGTCTTTGTGGACAACACCTCCACATACTTGCCTTTATCTCCCTTTCTCTCTACCTGCATCACAAACAAATACATAGGCTTCAGTCAAATCGGTTAATCACATTCAATATGGTTCTCCCAAGCTGTCAACAATAGGTGTGTTATTCATAATAATTCATTACGCTGTTGCTACTACTTCCGTAATGACAAAGGTAAAATAGCCTACTTTTTTAATCAATAGACTCACTTGGTTATCGTCACTTCGCTTTTGGGCCACAAAGTTCATCTTTTCAACCACGTCATTTGACTTCCTTTTCCCCCCATTGTTTGCATTGGCCTGGTCAAGATCTGTAACCATGTGATTATCAAGTTTTGTCCCTTTAGTCTGACTATATTCTGCGTTTTGCACTCGTCCTCTCTGCTGCCCTTTATTGATAGGACCCACTATGTCTATTTCCACTACTACCTCCATCATGCTCGCATCCTTGTCATTCCAGCTCCCTGTCATTGCAACATTCAAATTCAATCCCCGTAACTGGCCAAATTCAACCTTTTGAGAATCCTCTGCCACCCCATCCCTGTGTACTCCCTGGTGAAATGCCACTATTTCGGGGCTTTTCTTCTGCCAATGCGGGCCTTTATCATATATCACCTTTACTCTGTCATTGCCTGTTGCCTCCACTTTGACAACTGGGCAGTCCTCTTCTTTTGCGGCTCGTTCGATGCTCTTATGCCCTTTAATATAATCGTTACCAGTTAATCCTTCTTTTGTCTTTATTTCTATTTTACCATTCTCTTTATCACGTCCATGCGTTTTATCTTTCACTTCAAGTTCCATCATTTTAATCCCTACTGTGTTTCCCCTAAGCTTCGAACTCGACCTATCCATTTCACTATCATAATTTCTAGCCTCATCCATACCCCATCTTTGCTGCGAAACTTCCATAACTTCTCTCATACTTGGCCTCTCCGTCAGTCAAGTTTGTAGGCCCTTTACCATGTCATAGGTTGACGTTATGATGGCTTCCCATCTATTTTGTCGTCCCACTAAAGCTTGTACAGTGCTCTCTATTGCTTTAAAACATTGTAGTATCTCCACCTGTGCTTTCTGTCCCATATCCATTTCTCCCCTATGTTGCTGATCGTGCTTTTGGCTTGCAACCTACACTTGCACGGGAGCATAAGGTTTTATTCTCAATCGGAAATTGATGCTCATTTCGTAGAAAATAATTTTACGGACTAACTTATTAACAACATTACACAATACAAAATTGTGGTACATATCAGAATTTCTAATATATAAGCTAGTGTATTTTATACTTTTAACCCTTTATTTGGCCAACATGGCATCTCCCAACCTTTATTTTTCATATCCCACGCACAATGTCTTTCCCCATCCATGATATCACTGGCTCTAAAGCTAGCCTAGGCTTGCATAGTTTGTCTCTGATTCGGCGTATTATGACTATCTTCCAAAAAAAAAAAAACCAATTTAGTAGACTTCCTCATATCTAACACAATATAACTATCACATATCTTTTAACACACCAACATACCTCAATGAAGAGGACACACCCAGACATATGTTTGTAGTTCTTTGACTTGAAAGCTCGAGTGCCATCAATAAAATTCCTGAAGCAAAGAGTGGCCCAATTGTACTGTCTTATTTTAATAACATCTTTCACAACGAACAAAAACAGAGGATCTACCAACAAACCCGATGACCGGCATAACAAGGTTGCTAGTGCATACAATGTGAAAGCCATAATGAAATCATCCTCAGCTTCTTCCTTTGGAGCCAACATCCCTTCTATTTTACTGATTGAAATTCCTCTCCCACCATTGCAGAATTTACTTCTCAAAGATGCCACCTCCTCTTGGTCTCCCCTATAAAGGTTTGGTGTTCCCGCATCTCTAATACCAATGGTTTCTATAAAATCCGTTGGCGTTAGCACCATATGCTCGCCATCTATTTCTAATATACATGTGTCTAGGTCAAAGGCCTCTAACATCGTCCTGCACAGTTGAATTCTCAACGGGCCAGGTCAGATATGTAACAAGTTGCCAAACCGAATCCCTTCGACCGCGTTCTTTTAAGGTTGTGAGAACTTTCTTACACATTTGTGAAACTGATTTGGGCTACACCGTGTTTGAAAATCGTATACTCTATCATCTTTGCTCCTTTTACGTTGGTTAACTACTCCATCTTCTGTTACATCATTGCTCTGGCGATACGATGCATAGTTTGCCTTCTCGGTGCCTGAAAGAGATGCCAACTTATCCCTGATACTTTGGAGCACCTGTTAAATACAATCTTATTAAATAAGTGATGGATGCAGATTTTTGCTCATGGTTAAATTGGCCTTCAACTGTTATAGTACTTTAACCATAATACCTGACGGTCTATTCCTACTGCACAATCATTCTTCCTAGCTAAGGCAAGTTGTTCCCTCCTGCAACAACAATAATTAACAAGAGCTATATCTCTGTTCTACATTTGATACACCATATGCTCTATATCATATACATGTGTATGCTGAAATAAAATCAACAAATTACTGTCTTCACAAGGCAATCATTAAGTAGGTCATGGATGGCATTTACTCTTATGAATGCGTTACATTTACAAGTAGCGTTCTGAAAATTCATCCTCCTAGATCCATGTTTCTCCTTTTGCACTGTCGTCTTCTCAATTGCTAGATCACCGTTTCGATGTGCTCACCTTGCTCACCGTTTACATTCTCAAACTTATTTCCATCTAGGCTTTCTTTTTGCCATCATGCATACCTCAATAACTCCTATTGTAAATTCATCCAAATCCTCGCTTGAAGTGCAATTTTAGCACTGCAGCGTACTATCATTATTTTAAAATTCTACTGTCGATTTTTTTTCCCGCCCACTCGACCCGTATCAAGTTCATTCACTTTATTTTTCCAAATTGTCATTTCCACCATTTGCGTCTGTACCAAATATCAATTCTTTTATGTCATTTCCCTCTTCATGAACATCACTTTTTCACCATTAGCATGGAATTACTTACACTTTTTTTTTCCATATAAAACAACTTCATTATACCCTCATCAAATTTAAAGAACTGGATTATGGTTGGTTTAAAACTACTATATACAATAATCATTTCAATCCATTAATTTGCCCTTTACCTAGTACCGGTTCATCCTAATTTTCATCATTATAGCACACTTACGAGTTTTGCTAGGTACGGTTGCTGTACCGTATAGCAACTGTACTATAGCAAATAAAAACGTAAATATACGTCTAAAAATCGTAAACGAATGAAAAAAATCGTATTTATGACTTTTACATATTTTTCATTTACGACTTTTTTATATACAACTTTTATTCATTCATTTACGACTTTTATAATATGTTTACAATTTTTTTTTTTGCTACAGTATAGTTGTTGTACGGTACAACAACTGTACCGTACCAAAATGCCACACTTACGAAAGAAATATCACATTTGTTATACTTAACTCCCACTTCTCATCTAAAACACCCTTGCCTATGTTCCAGTGCAGGTACACATATGCTTTGTTACGTATACTTTAACTAAAATGCAATTATTTAGTTAAAGTTTGTTTTTGTTATAGTAACCTTATCTAAATTATCCCTCTCGTAAACATTGTGCGTAACTATTTCCTTCGTTACCACCTTTATTTTAATTATGCATTTCAGTCATATTACTTCCGGACATTTTTTTGCATATTTGACGTATACTTTATTGTCTTAAAATCTTACATTTATAAAATGAATATCATGTATAGAAATAACAGGGGGCTGTCACTGATGTCTAAGCATCAAACATTTGCTTTATCATTCAATATTATAAGGTAGGCTATGCAATGAGTTATTCCTATTTATGTTGTTACCAACGTTAGGGCAGGCTGCTCAAAGTTATAATGGTCATGCCGTCAACCATATTTGAAAACGTAATTATTTACTTAGTTGACTCCAAAGCTTAATTTCGAAGTAAATGAACCTGTACCAAAGTGCCTATTGATGGATATTGATATTGTGCCACTCTTTGCGAATATACGGTGGAGATTATATACATATTATGACAATATCACACTTTACATGTGTGATTGCCATTCAACATCAAATAACACGTATTACATTTGATTTCGTCAATAGTCAAGTCTGATGAAGCAAACCCCCCTAAGTGGCAACTGCTTTCAATGTACTACCTTCCAACTCTTATTGTACCGAATTCTCGGTCCAAGCATTGCAAATATGCATGTCAACGAAAACTAAACTGCCTTTTACAAGTCATCCACTCCATAAATTGTATAACAAACTTTGTAATTTACATTATCCTTTTAAATATTCATATTATGGGTATTTGCATTTAAGTATAACAAACCTTATTAAGCTTAGTAGTGAAGAACTATTTATTACGTTGCATTACGTGTCAAATGGTGAGTTTATACTATGTATTTTCAGTTGCCATGTTAGTCTTTAGACATGCAACCTAATAGACAACTGTGTCCAAATATGTCGTAGTAATCAATTAGTCTTCTCATTTTGCCGACTTCTTATTCTATGAATGGTAATAAAATAGACTTTGCTATTGAATTTGTGGCTAAATTTGATTTCTTCCTCTATTATCCTCCTCATAATCTGGGACCGTTGCCTTACACAAGTACATACTTTCGTATATGAAGGTCATTTGCTTCGTAACTACCCTATGTGTGATCATTCCCTTGTTGGGCCAACACTTAAGAAGACCGAAGTAAACATTTAGTCGGCTCATATTATAGCCTTGTCAGCCAAACTTTTAGCTGAACCTTATAGTATTCCCATTAATTTACTACATTCGTATCTTCATGGATCGAATACATTCGACAACCACATGATCATTGATAATAGCCTGATCCCAAATATCTTGTCCAAGATCCCCTCAAGATACTTGTTGATCCTCCATACCATACTTATTATATAAGATTCACGGGTCTCATAGAAAGGTGCCCCTTTTTATGGTGGGTCCACCTTTCTATCTCGACAGGCCCCAAGTATGGTGGGTTGGTCTTCACTGACTGCTTCCTTGTGCCATGTGATTTCAGGGCATTCATATAAATAGATTCTTAGTGTAATTGTTTTGTGAGCCCTCCATATCGCCCTAACTAAATATTTTCTCCATTTACCATATTCCCTTTTTTATGTGGACTTTTGTCTGCACCCCATCGTCATTAACTCTATGTTCTCCATCAATTACTTCTATTTGCATGCCGACAAGGTTGCCCATCGTTTCCTTGTTTGCATATGCTTGTATAACTGTGACGACATCATTGTTCGTCATTGTCAGACATGAACAACACTTGGTATGGATAGAGCTGGCAACTATATATATCCAGATCATTTAACATAATTTATCTCCCCTCTATGTTTCTTGTCGGTCTTTATGGGTTTTAGTTCTTGTAACATTTTCTTCATATTTGATTGTTTTATTATATTGTTACTTTGTCATCTTATGCTGACTGTATTCAATGAGCCTACTGAACAATGAAATAAATAGTGTCACGAATATATCTCATCTCCTCCTCAGTATCCACGTTTTACACCTGTTACATTACACAAACCGAAATGAAACTTTCTTGCCATAAAAAATTTCCAATGTCGTATTCTCCAAGTAAACATGCGTGGCCAACCTATGTAAAGTTGGTGAGCATGCTCGTCAATTTTCCTCCCGGCATTGATTTAACAATCAAGTTTCTCTATATGTCTTCAAAGTCGTACTACTACTATGTTATGGTACACAGGGGCGAAGGTGCACATGTAGGGGTGTCTATCTTAGTTAAACTAATTGATATGAATAAAGATAACAACCACATAGCTTTGATCGTTTAATTTGCCAAAAAGGCACTAAATTATTTTGTTTTAGAAGAATAATTTAGTGCCTTTTAGCTTCCATAATTTGAATAACAAGAAAAAATTTTCATGTTAAAGTATATATAAGCTATTGTAGCAACATTAAAGGCTAAATACAAGTACCACAGATCTCTCTTACAATTTGTTTCATACGCGTGTATATATATATATATATATATATATATATATATTTGTCATCTTGTCGCAAGAAATAGGTTCTCCAATCATGTTAGAAACAATGCTAAGGCCATTGGTTGTCCATAAAGGAAACGACAGGCCATATAAACGGATCCAAACAGGAAACTTCCTTACTTGATCCATGTAAACACTCATGTATATAAATTTTATTTATGCAGGGTTACACAACATCGACATTACAGAGGTACAACGTGGGTCAAAATTGAAAATGTTTCACTTAGGAAATGAAATGGAGCCAGGTGGGGGGAAAACCAAGGTTGAAATAGGTAGCTGTAGCAAGGTGATCACCAATGCTGAGAGAGGTGGTGATGAATACTATTCAAATAAAGACTTAACCAAGAGGATAATGAAGTTCGAAAGGGAGTTGAATGCGATATGTGAAGAACATGTTACAAATGTAAGGAAGTTATATAAAGCGATGGCAAAGGATATATTGAAAATGCGTGGCACATCATCGACGAAGAAGAAAGGCTAGGTAACGCAGCTTTGAGGTAGGTAATTTAGTGAAGGACATGTAACATATTCCTCGTGAATAGGTACCCAGGTTTGTCATATGCTGGTATTTCATACAATTATGCTACAAGGTAAATATGTAATATTTAGAAATATAGACATGGAAATGCATGCATGTAGGGTAGAGTAATGATTACCTTGTGACAGTGTATGTGGTATGACATGGATATAAGCATGGGGGGTTGTAGATAATAAATGGCCTAATATTTTGACTAGTGCATAGGTGGAGCTAATTACATTACCGTTTCATTTTTTTTTTGTAAATATAATTGAGAGCCATGAATTGAGGTGATCAAACTTGGTTAATTACAACTCCTTCATTGTGGAATTTATAGGGATTCAGGAGCTCATGTAAACAAAAGGTGATTTACTTCTAACAATGAGGGACACATGTTTACATTAATCTACAGAGTAATGGAAGATAAAATATCAAAAACGTATTGGGGGGTGGGGATTAGTAAAAAAAAAGGTGGTTCAATAGCCTGTATATTATTATGTTTACAAAATGAGGATAGGGGCATAAATGAGTGCAAAAAAATGTGAACAAAATTAAATCCAGTGAAATAGGGATTAACCAAACATCGACATGTAATATGGAGATGGGTTATAAGGAGTTGAGAAAGTAGACCCCCTGATTTGGTATTCGTTTCCGTTTGATTCATATGTTAAAGGCAGGCATCCAATTGGTCACCATTAAGTACTAGAAAAATAGTTCTGTTTTTATAAATTCGTGGATGGAATATTTGAAATGTATAACATAAGGGCAGCTTTGAGGTAAAGACTGGCTCTATGATATACATGCAATATTATAACACAACTATAATATTAAGCTAGTAATATAGCTAGATATCGTTGAAAGAATTTTAGAGTAAACTAGGAATAGGAAATTAAACGTATACAGAGGGATGGTTAATCAATGCTTACAATGATAAGATTGTATGAGTAATGAATGGAATGAATAATAAAAAAATGGAAATGAAAACTTGGAATTGAAAATGCTATTGCCAAAGTAAAGAAGGGGAGGACTCGGATTAAGGAGAAAGAGTGATCAATCGTTGGTAGGATTGGAGGTGTTGTGATTTATGTTTGAGATTTACTAAATGTAAGTTAACATTTTGAAATGGAAGTTTTCTGAAGGGGCTTGTGTGAAGTAAAAGATGATGGAGGATGACAATTACAATGGTATGGAAAATGCAATACAGTCAGAGGGTGTGTTGAAGGGAGTAATTGATGTATCTGTGACGAGGTAATAGAACCAAGGTTGAAATGGGTAATATGTAGATTAAAAAAGTTTAATGTATGGATGATTAAATAGTTTAAAGCATGAGAGTAACAATTAATATGGGCGGTGGAGGTTAATAAGGAATTTTACAAGTGATGTAGGTAAGTATAATTATCTTAACATTACATTAGAAAGATAGAATGGGTCGGGATGGGGCTCCCCTCTTCCCACGGTACGAATGCTTGAGTAAAGTGAACCATTCTATAGCCAGTGCAAAGGGCTAATCCATGTATATGATAATGCTGCCTGATCTGGTACGATAAATGTTAACAAAATATAGCAACTGCCACAGTCTAATTATAGTAGGTTTATATGTTGGGCTTGTTAAGATATTAATGCGAATGAATATAGAGCAGGCCCAAGTGTTGATCTAAACAATAGGGGATTATGAGATATAAATCTTCATGATATTATTAACATTAATTCGAGAGCCACCTCATGTGTGGTGCATGTAGTTAAGGTCAATGACCACCGTGAAGGCAGAATATGGTGAAAGAGAAGACAACATGCATGGGAAGACAAAAGCATAATTGGGCTTATTCGTTTAACATAGGTGAACATATCGGGTCAGAAGGTATGAAAAAAAATCGTTGAGGGGTTTAATCGGCAAGCCTATCGTATTTGTAAAGATTGCCAGGCATAAGCGCATTCGTAATACTATGAACTTAAAAAGACCAAAAAATGGAATGGGTCAACGTTGGGATTCATGACATAGACAGACTCGGACGTAATAGTAAGAAAACGTGGATATGCAATTGGTGGCGAGAATTTAGGTTGGGGATATTACAGAATGGAGGGAAAAGAAATAGCGATATGAGATAAATGGAATGGGCATCACAAGGTGGCATACAATTATAGAACAAAGAAAGGAACAATGGGGTAAAATATGCATGATTGAAAGGGTATAATGTTATGAAAATCGATTATCTATCAACGATATAAAGGTTAGAGGTTCGAATGGAAGGAGTTTATAAAGATTGTCATCTTATCGACAAAGTAAATCACTACTCATGGCGAGCGATGGAATCGAACTTAATGATATGAGGTACTCAATGATAAAATATGGTAGACGATGATCAGCAGTTGGGTGGGGTTGGCCAAAGCATACACAAATATGGAAAAAAAAGTTAATCTATTTTGTTAAATAGAAAATTTATATCAAACATGACTAATGACCTATTTGATAGATGAAGGGTTAGCTGATTAGATGGTAGGGGTAAGGATGTAGGTCAATCAACACAGATAGGAATGAATAGATAAATATTGATAGGTATGACTGAGGACTTGGCAGATGAAATGGGGAGATGCATATGACGGACTAGTAGAAGAGTCTATTGTATAATAAAATGGAGAACCAATGTAGATCGATACATTCTAAGAGTGAAAAGGAAGAGGTTGAGAAGTCATATAGGGAGATTAGTGGGGGTGGCATCGCAAGGAATATGTCAGAAGGCATGAAAGAGAATAATAGGCAATGGAGGGAGCAAACATAGGGAATAAGGGAATAAGGGAAATAGATAATAACAGTCTTGACGGTGCGGGTGGTAGGGACATGGACATGAAGTAAAGGAACTATGATTACGGAGGGCATAAAGGCATATGTGCTTCGGGTGATTTCAATGAAAAAAGGGAAAATCATTTGTCCTGGTTTGACAGCTTAGACGAAGCCAAAGATTACTATATGAGGCATGCACGTAAAAGGGGTTTTAGTGTTAGAAAGGATGTTGTGCGTAAGGACAGCACTCACGGTGCGATACTGGGTATGTGCTAAAAAAGCTTTTAGGAGGGAAAAGTGGTTAAACCGGAATTCTTAGCAGTAGGATTCTGTTTTTTCTTAAACAACACATAACCTAGAACACTAAATCAGTTTCGGAAACTAGGAAAAATGAAGAAGTTGTAAATGAGAAGCTAGAGTGAGATAGGATTTTCTGGAATTCAATTCTGGAATTCTTAGCAGTAGGATTCTGTTACAAGAGAGGGCAGCAGACATTCGAGAGGTTTGCCAGCTCTCCCAAGAGCTAAGCTCCATCGAATTCATAACTAATTTTTCTCTCTCTTTTCTTTTCTCTCCCCTATATTCTCTCTAACTAACTTCACTTTTCCCTAAGCAATAACTAACTCACACCAGCCCTATACCCGTGGCCCAATCCCTGCTGATTCACTCAATTCCCTCCTCTACCCTATGCTTATTTGACTTGTTACGCCTAGAATAAGTGAACTTGATTAGAGGCCTATCAGTACCCGCCGCCCACATATTCAGCTTGTCCTCAAGCTGAAAAGTAGGAAACTGCTCCTTGATTAGATCAGATTGTTCCCAGGTCAAAGTCTAATAGCCCTTTCTATTTAATCAAAACCTCGGATCCACTATCTGTTTCCCCCTGTTTTTTGCGTACCCCCAATACCTTTTCAGGTTCAACCTTTAACTCCATATTAGCACTTAATTGAGGAGGGATGACTGGTGAAACTGGTGCAGTCCCTACCATTCGTTTCAATTGGGAAACATGAAAAACTGGATGCTCTTGAGAAGCATCTGGTAATGTTAAGCGGTAAGCCACCTTCCCCACTTTAGCTTCCACAGGAAAATGTCCATAATAGCGTGGACTCAGCATCTCATATCTTCGCTTAGCCAAGGATTGCTGCTTGTAGGGCTGTAATTTAAGATAAACCAAGTCACCGATTTGATATTGATCATCCCTACGTTTCCCATCTGCTATTATCTTCATCTTGTTCTGGGCCTCCTTCAAATTCTGCTTTAATTCATCCAGTATTGCATCCCTTTCTTCCAACAATTTTTCCACGGTGGAAACAGCAGTGGAATTACATCCGTATTGGACCAATGGGGGTGGTTCTCTTCCATAAAGTAGCATGAATTGAGAGGACTTGGCTGAAGTGTGATAAGTAGTGTTATACCAGTATTCAGCCCAAGGAAGCCATGTTACCCACTGTTTTAGTTTTCCAGCCACAAAACACCTTAAATAAGTCTCTAGGCAGCGATTAACTACTTCGGATTGTCCGTCAGTTTGCGGATGATAGGCTGTGCTGCGTTTCAAAACCGTACCCTGTATCTTGAACAATTCTGTCCAAAATAGACTGAGGAATATTCTGTCTCTATCCGTGATAATTGATCTTGTAATGTCATGGAGCTTCACTATTTCTTTAACAAAAATGGCAGTCATTGATTGAGCATTGAAGAGGTGTTTTAAGGCAATGAAGTGCCCATATTTGCTTAATCTGTCCACCACAACTAGGATAGCATCATACCCTTCTGATTTAGGCAGTCCCTCAATAAAATCTATGGAAAGAGCCTCCCAAATTTGATTAGGTACAGGGATAGGTTGGAGTAGACCTGCTAGTGATAAAGCCAAGTACTTATTTTGTTGACAAACACCACATTTTTCTACATAGGACTTGATATCTCTTTTCATACCAGGCCAGAAAAATTCCTTCGAAATCCGTTGAGTGGTTTTCATCAAACCCGAATGACCTCCCATAGGACTGTCATGAAATTCTTTTAACAATTTGAGAATTAGTGTATACTGTCGACTCAAGACTACCCTTCCCTTATACAACAATCTACCTTGAACCATGGCATATCCCTCATGGGTTGAAGTACCCTCTGACACTGATTCCATCAACTTTTTGAATTCTGAATCTGTCATCAATTCCTTCTGTATCTCCTCAAAATTAAAAATGGGAGAAAGTGACAAGGCAGTGAATTCCGGTGTCTTGATAATGCATCTGCGGCTTTGTTTTCCAGCCCTGATTTGTATTGTATTTCAAAATCAAATCCCAACAACTTTGACACCCATTTCTGGTTCTCTACACTCACCAGTCTTTGTTTGAGAAGATACTTTAAGCTCCTTTGATCAGTTCTGATTACAAACCTTCTACCTAGCAAATAAGGCCTTCATTTCTGCACAGCCAACACTATAGCCATCAGCTCTCGCTCATAAACTGATTTCAGTCGCTGATTTTGGGGTAACATGTGGCTGTAATATGCTATTGGCCTTTGCCCCTGCATCAACACTGCACCAACTCCTACTCCTGAAGCATCAGTGTCAATATAAAAAGGTTGAGCAAAATCTGGCAATGCCAAAACAGGAACTTGAGTCATAGCTTTTTTGAGCTTATTAAAGGCTTCTTCAGCCTTCTCACTCCACCCAAAACTGTCTTTCTTAAGCTATTCCGTTAAAGGGAAAGCTATACTGCCATAGCCCTTCATAAATTTTCTGTAGTATCCAGTTAACCCAAGAAATCCTCTCAATTCCCGTAAATTTTTTGGTGTAGGCCACTGCTGCATGACTTCCACTTTAGAGTTATCCACAACCACCCCGTTTGCTGAAATTACATGGCCTAAATACTCTAATATGGTTTGGGCAAATAGACATTTCTTAAAATTGACGTATAGTTGATGCTCCTGGAGGATCCTTAGCACCATAGCTAAGTGTTGTAGGTGGTCCTCTAAATTTCTACTGTAGATTAATATATCATCAAAGAACACTAGAACGAACGAACTTAAATATTTTCTGAAAATGTCATTCATCAAAGCTTGGAAGGTAGAGGGAGCATTAGTTAGGCCGAAGGGCATTACCAAAAACTCGTAGTGCCCATTGTGAGTGCGGAAGGCTGTTTTAGGAACATCCTCTGGTTTAACCCTTATTTGATGGTATCCAGATTTGAGATCCAATTTGGAGAAGACATAAGCCCCATGTAGTTCATCCAAGAGTTCATCGATAAATGGAATGGGATTGTCCGGAACCGTGACTTGATTAAGTGCCCTATAATCTACACAAAACCGCCAACTTCCATCCTTTTTTTAAACTAAAAGAACAGGGCTGGAAAAAGGGCTGCTGCTTGCTCTAATTACGCCTGCAGCAAGCATTTCTTGTACCAACTTCTTAATTTCATCCTTCTGGACTTGAGGATATCGATATGGTCGGACACTTACTGGTTGGCTTCCCTTTTTAAACACAATTGCATGGTCTTTTCCCCTGCTAGGAGGTAAACCAGTCGACATATTAAACACAGCCTGAAATTCTGAAAGGAGGTTTTCAACTTCTCTGGAAAACCTGCTGGGAGAGCAATCTGGAGAGAGTGAGAGAGCACTCAATTCTAGCAATATCCCTTGCCCCCCACCTCGCATTGCCTTGATAATATTTTTAAGTTTCACCTGCGTCTTACATAAGCCAGGATCTTCCTTGAGGACTACCTTTTGGCCATCAATTTTAAATTCCATGGTTAAGGCTTTGTAGTCAAACTTTATTACCCCCAAGGTTTCTAACCACAACATTCCCATTACGATATCAGAACCTCCCAGGTCTAAGGGAAGGAAATCCTCCATTATCTCAACTCCTTGTAAAGATAGTAGAACTCCTCTACAAATGCCTTCTCCTTTGATAGGGTCTCCTGTACCCAAAAGTACTCCATAACCCTCAGTGTTGTCTACTGGAAGTCCCAATCTTCTCACCAAGTTTCTTGAAATAAAATTGTAAGTGGCACCAGGATCGATCATCACAATTACCTCCTCTCCGCCAATGATTCCCTTCAACTTAATTGTCTTTGGCGAAATGAGTCCAACCACAGAATTCATAGAAAGTTCTGCCACCTCCTGCGTAACTAGGTTGTCTCCAGTACTTGCTTTTGTGAGATTTTCCTCATCTACACATGTCTCCTCCTCTTCCTGGACCACCATAAAATGAAGCTCCCTGAACCTGCATCTATGTCCAGGAGAAAATTTCTTATCACATTTGTAACATAGACCTTTCTCTCTTTTAGCTTGTAACTCCGCATCAGTCATTCGTTTAAACGAAGGAGTTGAGGCCTGGTTGGGTTGTCTGGACACAGTAACAGCTGCTGGAGGAAATACTGAACCTTGAGGCTTCAATGGGGAACTTGAATTCACATATGTCCCTCTTCCAGATGTATTAATCATTCCAACTCGTGGCTGTTTGAGAGCAAGGTTGCGGTCCTCCACTCTCTAGGCCACGTCCATCAGCCGAGCCAAGCCATTGGGTTGTAACAGTCGCACCTCAGCCCGCACTTCTTGTTTGAGGCTGTTAATAAACGCACCCTCCAGCACCTCCTCAGAGACGCCGTGAAGCGTCGACGCAATGGTTTAGAAATGTCTCTGGTACTCCCTCACTATGTCGATCTGTCTCAACGCCAAAAACCTCTCGAAATTCATTCCATCCTGCATGGACCTGAACCGATCCAGCATCATCGTCTTCAACTCCTCCCAGCGACGTATCGGCCTGCGTCGATCCTCCCACTGGAACCAGGCTAAGGCTTCGCCGTCAAAGCTCACTATTGATGCCTCGATTCGTTCCGCATCAGACATGCGATTGAGGGAGAAGAATCGTTCCGCCTTAAAGATCCACCCATCGGGATCGCTCTCGTCAAACAGCGACATCTCCAGTCACCGCTACAATCGGCTATCTCCTCTGTAGGTTTCGCCGGCATTGAAACCCCCAGTCGTTGGCGGTGGCTCCGACGAACTAGCGCTCGACCCTCCCAAGCTGGCCTTCGAGTTTTTGGTGGGCGATTCTGAGTTCCTTTCGAGTCTAATCCTGAACTCCCTAGCCATGGCATCCAGTCTCTCTAGAACCGTCGCCAAGTTCTGTTCAAGTAACTGGACCTTCGACACTCCCTCCTTCACAGCCTCCATATCCTCCTGGAACTGGGTAAGTTTTTCTTCCATTACCTCTATCCTGGCTTCTCCTTTCTTGGCCATTGCAGGATCTCTCTGCTCTGATATCAAACTGATATATTCTCTGATTCTTCTTAAACAACACACAACCTAGAACACTAAATCAATTTCGGAAACTAGGAAAAATGAAGAAGTTGTAAATGAGAAGCTAGAGTGAGATAGGATTTTCTGGAATTCTTAGCAGTAGGATTCTGTTACAAGAGAGGGCAGCAGACATTCGAGAGGTCTGCCAGCTCTCCCAAGAGCCAAGCTCCACCAAATTCACAACTGATTTTTCTCTTTCTTTTCTCTCTCTTTTCTCTCCCCTATATTCTCTCTAACTAACTTCACTTTTCCCTAAGCAATAACTAACTCACACCAGCCCTATACCCGTGGCCCAATCCCTGTTGATTCACTTAATTCCCTCCTCTACCCTGTGCTTATTTGACTTGTTACGCCTAGAATAAGTGAACTTGATTGCGGGCCTATCAGATTCTTTCAAAGGATCACCTGTATTACGTAGCGTTGAGTTTTTTCCTCTCCTTGGTCTCGTAGACATTCTTAAACATGCCTGTGATATACGATGTCCACGCATCTGCAATTGATATAATTGTTGAACTTGACGATACCACTGGAGCAATAATTTCTATCTAACGTATTTCTTATATGTAGTAAACAACTACTCTAGTATTTAACAACTTCTTTCTACTTCATAGCCAACTAATTACTGCTTATATAGAATACGAGTTATACTAGAACTTATACAATCAAAACAACCAAACCAAAATAAGGATTCCCATAGAAATGTTAACAAGGAGGCATCAAATGATGTTCGTTGACATTCAATAGAAATATCCCCATTAAAGTGTTAAGTGTCTAACCAACAACGTTGATCTACTTACAAAAATATGTTGCACCACACAAAGAAATAATGTAGGCTAGTTTACAAAGTTAAAATGCATGGTTCACTTGTCACAAACATCTAAACTGAAAAGCCTATCATCTCATCGTGACACTACATAAAAAGAAAAAGAATTAGGAGAAAACAAATAATATACGTCGACTCTAGCCTAGGTCTACGCCAACTACAAAAAATAGAGAGAATTTTTGCCAACAGATATACATTGAGATAATTTTGTGCATTAAACCACATAGAGTGCTCGATAATAGACACCTATTCATTGTGTTTTGATATTATGTTATATTCCTATATACGCAAGGCCAAGCTCATCGAATCTTTGTTGTCAAGCACTTATGTCGCATACATAGATACCAGAAATTTACCTCTGAGGATAAACGCCGGTATGATCAGCAACAACTCAGCCCATAAATGCAGCCTTTGTGACAACCGCTTTGACTGGTTCTGCTCCAAATAAGTAAAAATTAACAAATAAGTCAACAGAATAAAAAGGCTGCAAACCAACAACTCTGCTCAAGTGGCACAATACGCATTTTTTGTAATGATCCAAATACATACCAAATCGTGTTACGACAACTCAAAATGTTCACCATAACAATGTTGCCTAAACATCCGAATTTATGATGAGCTACCGTATGATAGTAAACAAAATAATTTTATAACCTATACCAGTAAACCTGTATGACTATTACTAGATTATTGACCTCACAATCCAAAAGCAAAAATTTTACATCGATATTACAACATGAAACATCTACTTCTACAGTTGAGGGGCTACCACACAACAATCCAGTTAAACTCAGAAACAAAAATGAATGGAATTCACTAAACATATTGTACAACTGTATTAACTTACAAATTTGCAATAACAAACATTTCATATGTAGCTCCATAAAGTATTGTTCTCAAAGTCTAGGTAATATCCTCCAGGGGATATGGACATCAAACAACATCCATCAGTGTGATAGAAAATAGAGAAAAAGAAATGCTCTAAACCCCATTATCTCATAATCATCCATCAGTGTGAAGAAAAACATATGTCGAAGGAAAGGAATAGAATATATTATCAAGCAGCTGGAATAAAAGGATTGTTCCAAATTTATCACAACACCTTCAAAATGATACACCTACAGGTGCACAAAATGCAACCACAAATTTGAGCATAAAACTCCATTAAAATTTGTAAAGAAAAAAAAGAATATAAGTATAAAAATAATATGAGAATTTCAAATTTTGAGATTAGCATTATCTCTGCAAATGATTCTACTACAGCTCGCTTTGCTGTCAAGCCTGGATCCAGAGGGTATGGATCAAAATAAACCAATATACTTTTTAATAAATGTATCAAGATCAAGAAATTATAACTTCTTACTGTCCGTATCCACTCGTTTGGCTCTCAAGGCGATGTCCCTATTTTATGCTGATAAATGTTGACTCAAACGATAATTGAACCCACTGCATATAACCCAAGACGACATGTGCAGCTGCCTAGCAAAAATTGTGCTTCGAGACATTTAAACCAACTGCCTGAAACCCCAAGCCACAAAACTAAAGTCCACCCAGGCCTACGATATAGATTTACTAAGGTAAAGGTTGCAATCAACCAAGCTGGAACACGTAGGAGGCCTTGTTCCTATCGTCTCATGATGTCTGTGCTATGCAACTGACAACACGAACCACAAAGGAAGAAATTTGTAAATTTGTCATTGACTATCATCTCTACCGGATTAACCAGTAATAGGTAAAAATTGGATAAAATACACAACTTATTGACAGCCATTGGATTAGAGGCTAAAAATAAAAATCCAATCGGATGGTTTTAAATATTGTTGTATTATATACAGCAGGTGGACGGCAGTATAACGAACTTATACTAAAAGGCGATAAAAATAAAATAACCTTAAACCGATGCACATATAAATCAAATCAATCGATGGGGGATAAAAAATGTAAAATTGCAGGGCATGGGCTTGGCCCATGGACCCCAACAATCTTTTTTCTTTTTCTTTTTTTTTTTTTCGGAATCCAACACAGCCGAGCCTCGGGAGGCTACTCGTAAGTCGTAACCTACAATCACCAATGGGTTCCCTAGAGACACCGACGACTGCAGAAAACAACGGCTCCACTACCCCAGCCGCCACGTCCGACGGCGGGAACCAAAAGCCTTCAATCTCCGTTAACGGAGTGTCACATCCTTCACCAGAATCCACGGCACTGATGGCGCAGGAATCTGAGGCCTCAAAGAAACGGAAGGCTAGTATGTTACCGCTGGAGGTTGGTACTCGCGTCATGTGCCGTTGGAGGGACGGGAAGTACCATCCTGTAAAGGTCATCGAACGCCGTAAGATGCACTTGGGTGGGCCCAACGATTACGAGTATTATGTTCACTATACCGAGTGTAAGTTCCTTCGATTTTACGTCAATTTGATTTAGCTTAATTTCTAGCGATTTCTTCTTCTTTTTTTTTTTGGTTGAAAAAATGATTGCTGCTGTTAGGGTTTGGGAAGAAGTGGTGATTGATTTATGTGTTTCATTTGAATTGTTTTTGTTCATAATTTTAAGGATTTGGGGTTTGGGTTTAGGGTTAGGGTTAGCTAAAATTTTTCATTTCGATTGGTAGTTTTTGGATTCACCATTGTCTTAAACACTAGTTTGAAGTAGTTCAAGTGATATATGAACTTCATTTATTGATGTGATAAGAAAGTTCAGGGGATTAATTATGCAATGTTTCTTTATATGCAAGTGTTTTATATGTCTGTCAGGTGAAGATGCAGATGTTTGTGATGTATGAATTGATTGGTTTAAGAGACCTCTAATAATTAAAGTAAATTTTTATAGGATATTTAAGTTGTGATTCAGGAAGGAGAAAATGAGGCAACATTTTGGGTTAATTGGTTTGGTGAAAACAGTTGGGGATGAAGTTACCAACATATAGCTTTGAAGCATTGATGTTGATGGAAGGAAAAACTGCTTTTTGAAAACAGAGAACATGTGGTGACTTTAATAAACTTTAATCAAATGCCCGCCTAATTCTTGGATGGATGTCGGAACAATGTAATAATTATAATTTATAGTTAGAGGTGTGAAAGTGCTGAATGAATCCCATCCCCCAGCGAGTGAAGTGCTTACACCCCTTTAGAGATAGGGGTGAGCGGCCTTGTGCAAGAAAGAAAGAGAAACCAAAGATCAAAGTATCCTCAAACAGTGATTGCGAAACACGACCTGCGAGAGCAAGCACATCCAGCCGATTCAATTGTGAAAAGAGCTCCTAGCCATCAGCATAGACCTAGACGCCTTATTATTATTAGATGGAGCGTTCCCCATATTCCATTTCATTGGCAACTACCCCTTCCTCGAGTCCCACTTCTGATTCTAGCACAACAAAAGCTGGGTATCGTCAACAATCGGGCTAAGCCCCTTGTATGCCGGTTCTTTGTTATTTTTTGTGGATTATACTGGTAGAGAATCACTGATTAGTTTAGTGGGCAAGCCGATTCCATCCGGCGAGATAGTGATCTATCCTCAACTTGTATATTCGAAGTAAATACTTAGTCGGTCAATACGTCGTGTCGCAATTGAATTTGATTCTTCTGCCCAGCTTCCAGATAATTCACATATAATATGATGCCAAATTTAATAACTAAATTTTAATGTTCTTATGAATTCCTTTTCTTTCCCCTTCTTTTCACAGTTAATAGGCGGCTTGATGAATGGGTGAAGCTTGAACAACTTGATCTTGATTCAGTAGAAACAGTTGTTGATGAGAAGGTGGAGGACAAGGTATTGACGATGAATTTTTAGATCCTGCTTGCTTCAAAGTGCTGTCAGTATCAGCATTGCAATTCTGTATAATTGGTCAAAGATAGATGTGTACCTGTTCATAAAGCATTGCATTTCTTTGATGTATGGGTTCACTTGATCATATTCCTTATTGTTTATCAGTTTCTAACACTGCTTTTTATCTTTTCTATTTTTAGGTAACAAGCTTGAAAATGACACGCCATCAGAAGAGAAAGATTGATGAGACACACGTGGAGGTATGTTTGAAACTGTTGTTAGATGTTGGTATGATGCATAACAAACTTTCTGAGAATGAAGTTTTATGAAATGCAATGTCTATTTGTATAATGTGATCCAGCAATATCATTTTCAATTGTATAGGGTCATGAGGAGCTTGATGCTGCCAGTTTGCGTGAGCATGAAGAATTCACAAAAGTGAAAAACATAGCAACTATTGAACTCGGAAGATATGAGATAGAGACATGGTACTTCTCTCCTTTTCCACCAGAATACAATGACTCTTTGAAGCTGTATTTTTGTGAGTTTTGTCTCAATTTCATGAAACGCAAAGAACAGCTTCAAAGGCACATGGTGAGCTTTGCTTCACTTTTTTGATATTTTGAGTTGCTTTGGAATGGAAATTGTTGGAACACATGCTTGCATGAAGATTTTTGTGGCAGTAATATTGAGTGAGCCTGCATTTGGTTTTCTTTTTCGCATTTTATGTTCTGATGTACCTGATCAAGTGATTTTATGTTTACGGTGCTTCTTATACTTTATGTATATGGTCAACAGTATGTATGTTCTAAGAAGACCTAAGTTCTGTTCAGGATATTTTTTATCATCGTTGTCTAGAATGCTTCCAATACAAATGGCTTCACTTGTAACCATGATTTCAACCAGTTGGGCCCTGAACCATGTGCTTTGACACACTGAAGGATGAAGATTGGTGTGACTTTGCGGGGGCTGTTTAATTTGTAAAGTTGATAACCAATCTTAAGCATTTGGTTAGAATTACAATAGAATGGTGATTGGATTTACATGACTCCAGAATGATTCAGTTGAATTAAAATCAAAATCGCTTCCTTGATGATGATGCATGAAAACCTCATATGGTTTGAGATCATGAAAAGTCCTTTTCTTTTTGTTATGAGGAAATTGTATTTTGATGTCTGCTGTATGCTCATGTTACATACATATATTCAGCAGGTGGGGTTATGTTCCCCTGACAATCATTCCTTTTGTATTTTTTGCAATTTATTTACCAGTTGCATATGTAAATATTTCTTTCATTCTCTTTTTATGTAGAGGAAGTGTGATCTTAAGCATCCCCCTGGCGATGAGATTTATCGAAGTGGAACCCTATCAATGTTTGAGGTATTTTCTCTACTTCATACACTGTTAGTTTAGAGATAAACTTTACTCAAAACTTCTTTAGTTACTCCTAAAAAGTTTTGATTTACTTTCAGAAATTGCATTATACTATGCTTTCCAAATTTAGGATGGAAAGAATTGTTTACATTTTTCTTATTTCTTCCTACTAGACAGAAATGAAGATTGTAATTGATTTATCTTTTCATTCATCGTATTTTTGAAACAGGTTGATGGCAAAAAGAACAAGGTTTATGGGCAGAATCTTTGCTATTTGGCTAAACTGTTTCTCGATCACAAGACACTTTACTATGATGTTGACCTGTTTCTATTCTATGTTTTGTGTGAATGTGATGATCGGGGATGCCACATGGTTGGATATTTTTCCAAGGTAATTGTTGATCTGTTTTTTTACTTTTGGCAATCATAGGAATAGATCTTATGGTGTTCATATTTGATAAAGGAACCATAACATTAGAACATGAGATTGCAGAAACATGAATACAGTATTTTAGAAACACTATAACCATGTTGTAAACATGTTTTTTAATTCAGGAAAAGCATTCGGAGGAGTCCTATAATTTGGCCTGCATCCTCACCCTTCCGCCATATCAAAGGAAGGGCTATGGAAAATTTTTGATTGCCTTCTGTAAGCCCTCTGCAGTTCACTTTTCAATTTTATTATTTGATCCTGAGTGGTTACGGAGTAGTAGTAATCTGTTTTTTGGTGTGTATGCATATGTGTGCATGTACTTGGAAAAATAATTTGTTGAAACTGAGCATTGGATAAACGGGCAGTCTTCTTTGATGTTAATGAAAAGAAACCAATTTGGGTCATTAAAATTTTGAAGTTTTGAGCATTGATATCTTGTTAAGAACTCATTTCCATATGACAAGTTCAATTTGGAAGACAAAGTTGTTTGCAAATGTCTCTGTATGAATTAGAAATTTGATTTTACCAGAAATTGATCACTGTTCATAAATATTTGAGTCTTTTGGGTTTGGCTTCCTGTGTGATTGCTGTCTAAACTATTAACAATGAAGCTAAGGATCTTAAAGTGGTATCTATGGTGGAGCTGAGCATGGATAATGAATTATCAACTCATTGTTTCCTTCATGGTCCTAACTACCAAATATAAAAAGCTTTAATTCAATCAAACTTTTCTTCTGTCATTTATCAAATACGATGCTGCAGCGTTTAGTAAATAGTTGCTAATGTTACTTTTAACATGGAGCAGCATATGAACTTTCCAAGAAAGAAGGCAAAGTTGGCACACCAGAAAGACCTCTTTCTGACCTTGGGCTGCTGAGTTATCGAGGATACTGGACCCGGGTCCTTTTAGACATCTTGAAAAAGCACAAGGGCAATATTTCTATTAAGGTCTGGATTTTCTGAAACATGGTTCAACTGCTTCTTGTTTTCTTCTCTGAACTTGTTTTGGGTCATGTCTAGACATCATATGGAAGTTGTTAGCATCCCTTTTGTCAGCTCAAATGATAATTGTTGTTGGGACACACAATTATCCATATCCCAATGGTGGACTCTATCCATGACATGAAACAAATTTAAAGTTCAGAAAATGGCTATATAGAATATGACAGATACTTCCTTGCAAGACTTAGAAAACCTATATCATGTGTTGTCCTTTTTGTCTTGAGATGCTTCAAGTTGATTACAATTTTCTTCTGTTTGCATTGAATTTGCATTATTATTTACAAGACGTAATAATGCTGCTGGCTATGCTTTGGCGTGTGGTGCATATTTTAATGAGCATGAGGTGGTAGAAAAGGAAAGCAAACTGTCCACACAGTTGAGGTGTTTGGAGGTGAAACACATTGAGGATTGGGTACCATCCTTTTGGTTAGGATGTGTTAATATTTTATTCCCAAGACGGAATTTTAAAATGTTTTTGAAAAATGAGTCGTAGGGAAATGGATAGGTAGCTGCTGTTCAGCTTCCTGCACTCCTTTTTATGCCACAGATAGGAGGTGGAGCATAGGGAGTATAGCTATTTAAGTAGTGCTATCCTAAATGTTGCTCTCGGGCTAGTCGCTGAGTTTGCGATAAGCCACTTCTTGTGTCATTCATGTCGACTTTTTGCTTTTTGTTTTTCATTATTTGGTT
Source organism: Boswellia sacra (assembly GCA_013180625.2). Taxonomy (NCBI): domain Eukaryota; kingdom Viridiplantae; phylum Streptophyta; class Magnoliopsida; order Sapindales; family Burseraceae; genus Boswellia; species Boswellia sacra. Next base: position 474,206 of record SNVD02013908.1, read on the forward strand.
TATTTTGCTGGTCGTTAGGCTCGGTTATAATTGTTTAATTAATAACTTTTATCTTCAATCATCTGCTTTCTTCAGGAGCTTAGCGACATGACAGCCATTAAAGCAGAGGATATCTTGGCCACCCTTCAGAGTTTGGAATTAATTCAGTACAGGAAAGGGCAGCATGTTATCTGTGCGGATCCTAAGGTACTGGATCGACATCTGAAAGCTGCTGGTCGTGGTGGTCTTGAGGTTGATGTTAGCAAATTGATCTGGACTCCTTATAAAGAACAAGGCTGATGGTCCCTCCCATCTGATGAATTACTGTCACGCTACTTTTAAGTGACTTTGCCTTCGTTTGTAATTTGTATAAAATATAAATAGAGATTTTAGAGTATGAAAATAGCAGAGGCCTCAGGGAACCATTAGCTTTCTGCATCACCTTGTGTTCATCTTACCTGTTGTACGTGTAGCGATTAACCGACAGTGTATTTCTTTCTGACCAATAGAGTGGCAGCCTGTAGGAAGTGATGATGGTTGTTTGCCTAATTTGTCAAATTTTCACTCTTTTTCTGTTTATTAAGTTTATTTTTGAAGCGGTTTGGTCCATATTTTTCGGCTTTGGCTTGCGGCACCTCTGTACTTATGATATGGCTTTTCATCTTGTGGGTAGGGTAAAAAGTGATTTGTTATGTTTAGTTACTTATTCATTTATTTAGTTTTTGGGGGAAAAAGAAGGGAAACTCAAGTTTTTATCTTTACATGTGTTTATCAAGAACTAGAAAGATTGATTACCGAGTATGGTCAAACAAGTTAGAAAATATTAGACAACAGACTATTATGTTGGAAAAGAACGTCTTTTCGAGCTTATGACACGATTCAATATCTTGGTCCACATTTGTGAGACTTCTTTCTGAGCGGTCAATAGTTATTTCGGGAAATCTTTTTGGGAAATGAAGGAGAGATCCTAATACAGAACATCACCTCCATATTTCTCCTACCAAACAATACTTCTTCTCCTTTATTCTCAGCATTTTAAGTATAGTTGTGAATATCTTGAACAGTAACTTGGCAAGTACTAGCATCTTCCTCTCCATTATTGTAAAAGACAATGAAATTTGGTTGGCACATGTCCCCAACAACATTGGTCTAACTCTCAGGTTTAATCCAACTTTTGGCCCCCACTTTATTTGTTAATTATTGTAGTAAGTAATGTGATTGGTGTGACCTGGAAATCGATGCTGAATTGAAGCTTGATCAGACCCTCAAACTATACCCATTTGATAGTAACATTTTCATAACAACCGGCAAAAAATGAAACCACTAAATCAAATTGTGGGATCAATTAATCAATAAGAAAGTACTTTGCAAATATAGATCTGTTCCATCCATTAATAATTTCATTTTCTTACGGGCTGTTTAGCAACAATAAATGTGATAATTCAACAATCTTTGCAAAATCGGAAACTTCAAAATAAACCATATACATTTCCTATGCGATAATATCTCTAACCTCATCAAAATTTGAAGGGCACTTTCATATCAAGTAGTGGTGACTTCAAGTTGTCGTTGGTGCCTCGGAACTTGAATATGCTGCAACTGTAAGCTTTTCAACCCAACCCCACCTGATCTCCTCTTCCAAAGATTGTTTTCATCTCCTTTATCTTCTCGTTTTGCCACTCTCCTGATCACTGGCAAAGGAGGATCCATGTCAACTATGCTAATACGAACATTATCATCAGTACTCTCTTTACCTTCGCCAAACTTAGCCTTCCAGCTTGCAACATTCACGCTCACTTCTCTTCTTCTACAGGAGCCACTGTTGAGACTACTATAATTATTTGTGCTGTTGTTGATGGAAGTGCTGCTAGAGAGATTTTTTCCAGAGAAGAGCTTCTTGAGCTTGAAGTACTTAACATTGTTGTTACTTTTATTAGCGGCTATGGCGAACTTGTGAGAAGTAGGGAAGCCAACTATCTTGTTGGTTCTCTTGACCTGGCCCATGCAACCGATCTTTGGCGATAAAGGGTCGTTGGAAAAGGAAGCAGAACGGTCTTCCCACTTGGGCAGCGCCACGTCTTTGATGGACGGCCTCGAACACAGCATAGGCAAGAACGTGCTTTTCTGAAGATGGAGATTTTGTTGATGAAAATGGTGATTATACCCATTTCCCATTTACGTTATTGACTAGATTATTTCTCGAGAGAAAACAAGAGAAAGATGAGCTGGGATGGTCACAATAAAGATTCTAATATGCTTGTGAGACTCTCTTTGCTCTCATGCCCTTCCACTTGCAGAGAGAGAAGGAGAGAATGAATGAGAGTTCGGATGAGAATGAAATGTGGAGGAGAGGTTAATAATGAGAAGAGAGCATTGAGTATGTCAAACTTTTTTATTTTTTTTTTATTTTTTTTTTAAGTTTTGGTTTTTAAAGCAAGGTAGAGAAAGTGGCGAGTTCTTCAAATATGATCGAAGTCTTGTAAGTATCCAAGAAGGTGAGTGTTTTTTTCTTAGAAGTACTTTTATTTAGTCCTCTGACAAGACTTTAAAATGATAAAAATAAGGACATTACATTAGTCGTTTCATAAATGTCCAAGTTAACATGAGTTAAGGCAAGAGCAAGAGCCAAAAGGACCACTATTTTGATGTGTACAAATATATTCTAATTTTCCAAGGCCATACCAAGCGTAAGATACAGGAAGCTAAATGGGTTATAATTATCTGAGGGCACAGCGTAGTCATGGCCGGCCAGTCTTATTATCTCAAGTCTACACGCTACTGCTGTTAAAATCATACACTGACCATCCTTTGTCTCCTTGAGCTCCTTGAGCCTTCCTTTTTGAAGTCAATTTGCCTTTTTGGTCATGAAAATAACTCCACACTGCATTGAATTTGAATCTTCTTTTATTTCATACTAAAAACAACCACAACTTCATTGTGAAACTTAATTTCCATATTACTTCTTATGGGAATTGCGCTTCATGTTTATGAGATTAATCGCATTTGTAATTCTAGTATTAGAATATTAATATGATGCTTAAACTCAACTATATTCTTGGACTATCAATTTCAAATTCAGTCCATTTATCAACATGATTTGGTATGTTGAAATAAATAATCATTATATAAATTAAAGAATTAGTACTAGCCTTACAAACTCTATATACAAACTCATATGACGTGACATCACTCATTTATTCACACGTCATCACTCTTTATTAAATGAATTGATTTTATATATTCACTATTCCAATCTTCTTATGACACATCAGTTCTATACAAAAGTTTATATATAAAGTTTATAAAACTATAATTATTCAAATATAAATATTGGATTGACCGTATACTCAAGCTAGTATGCAATTAATAAAATCCCAACTTTATCCAACATTTACATGTTTAGCTGAATAGGGTTTTCAAGGAGTTGGCACTTAAAAGACAAGCATAGCATATTAATACCAATAATAATACTATCTCAGCTTTGCAACCCACTTGCTTCGTTTCTTCTTCTCACTTTCATGATTGCATATTGTCTTCATCTGAGCTTATTTCTAAGTTCAAGCAGAAAAAAAAAGACATAATTTTTAATATAAAGATTATTGATATTCATAATTAATTTTTACATTTTTTTTTGTTATACTGATACAAAAAATTTCTGATCCTTGTTGCTCGGCATAAATATTCAACTAGTCAAAGAGATAATAATAAATAATGGCACATACATGATGATTAAGTGGAGCCACGTTTGCCAACAAGCAATTAATCCAAAGCTTATTATTAAATTAAATTATTGCAATTTATCCATATCTTCGTTTATATAAACCTAAACATCTTATTATTAACAAATAAATATTTGGAGAAAATATTTAATGCAAAGTTGTAAACCTGTACATCTTATGATTAAAATGACTATAAATAATATAATGTCATGGTCCCATGGACCTACTTACATAAAAGTTTAATTGTGACACCACAACAACCTTTAGAATTTGGATATTCTCCATCTCACTTCGTCATTTATAAGTCCTATAAAATGACCTTCATTTGATAGATATTTTGAAGGAATTTACCTGAAATTATAAAATTATTTGTAATTGCATAAAAATGTCGTCAATAGATATTAATATAATTATTAATATTGTATGATCATCGGTTCAATAATAATCTTAATCTAATATAAAAATTACAATTGCTTGCGAGTTTTACACTAATTAATTTAAATAACTATGAATGAATTATCCATGAACCTGTGTAGAATTTGATGACCAAATCATATAGTCTTCTCAACTCATTATGTTTGTCAAGTGAGATGCCCGTCAAGTTGTGCATCCGTCACTTAGTTAAATAATTAAAAAAAATAAAATTTGATTAATTTCAAAACATCTACTGTAATTTTGGTTATGTACACAATTAACCCATAACGTAATATATCATAGAGATTAGAGACCTCAACTCATTTGTAAAATAATACATTGAAAAAAAGGGCTATTTTTCCTATTAATGGTAAAGAAATAGACTCTTTTTCATACTATTGGTAAATTCTAATGCATTACGTGAGGTTGAAGAGAGTTGCAGGAAATGGGGAAGGGGAAAGCCAGCACATGGAGATTACGTGGCAATAAAGATGTGGCCGAGGCTGGGCGGAGTGAAGGTGCACACAGATAAGCCGACACACTTCATGGATGACCATGTGGGAGGCACCTGAAAGTTTCATTTTCATGCTCTATTTTATTAGCTTCCCTAATGTAATGTTCCGTTGGCCTAACACCAGATATGTTGTTGATTCATATCACTTCACATGTACATGACTAACATCATAACTTAATTTGACTTCTCACCTAAACAATGCATTTTTCTGTCCACTCACAACCCTAGATCTATCACAATTCTCGGTCTCACATTTTGTTGACTTAATTTAACAATTTTTTTTTTTTAACTTTAATGCAAGAACAGTTAAATACCCATTTGTCTATATAATTTGAATCTTACTTTGATGAAACAAATCGAGAGCCGTGCCATTTTGAGAACTCTAATTTTAGCAAATGGGTTCTGATTTATTGTTGTATTATATAGTACCCACGATTGAAATAAGTGACCAATAAAGCTCCAAAGATGAGAAAGGGAGAACAAGATTAAAAATTATAGAAGTCAATGACAATAAAGGGTTGGTGGAGATTGATCAAGTAGGCATTTTAAGGCCCGAGATTGTCTTGCCACATCAGTAACAAGCTTGTCTGTGACCCATATCTACTAATCTCAATAACTTTAATGTATTAAGAGATCTAAAAATAATTGAAAATTTGGTCCCCCAATGCATATATTATATTATAGAAAACGAAATAGTATAGTTGTTAAGCACAAGAAACAAAGGGTGATCTCCCAGATGATCTGCCTGGCTATGAACAGGACAGACAAGTCAAATTCAGACGACCCAAGTGCAGAAATTCACGCCCAAGCTAGCGTTAGCATTGTATAAATAATTTTATATACTTAGGTTTCTTGTGTCTGCAGGTTGTCCTACACTTGCTGTAACTTTGTATCTTGCTCCCACGTATGGCTCATAAATTATGATTCTTATTATAATTTTATATTGACCAAAAAGAGAGCAGGGCACGCCATCTCCCAACAGTGATAGCAGGAACAAATAGATAACGAAATAGCACAGAATTCAATCCTTGATACGGTAGGCAACATGCAGCTTCCTTTCATTTTCTTCACGTCGGTCGTGAAAGCTGTGGATCAAAGTTTCATAATCGAATTTATTCTCTTTAATACCAACTTCTGAAATTTGGTTAGAGTAGACTTAAAATACGAAAGGATGATTGGGAAATATTACCAAATTCGGTTATCAAATGATCCAGTATGTCAAGGTTTTCAGCGAAAAACAAAAGCTCGACCTGATATGCAAATTTTTGGTCGTGTCATGTGCCACAATATTCAGGAGTTTTGTTACAGTTTTATTGTAGTTCTATTAATGTATGGGGCAGGGTAGAGCCATGATTGAAGCTTTAAGGTAGAAGTGTGGAGCATGACAAAGTGGACCATATTCTCATAACATGGAAATCACCATCATCTTTATCCAGAATGCTAAATTTTATGGCATGATTTAAATGGGGAATCCATGTAAGAGAGAACTATGCTTTATGCATATTGAGCATGCTTTGATATATACCTAATCTGCACGTTCTGTAATGGTGATTTCGCTTAAATAAGGAAACGATTTTAACATTCATATCATGCTTAATACAATCCCTATAAAAGAATGCAAAGATTTGACCTGCACGTTAATTAATATTAAACCCATTTCAGAGGCCAAAATTAATCTTAGTCTTCCATGATGCGTGTAGAGTGTTGAATATTAGGATTCATACTAATATCCTGCAACTATTCTTCCCTATCGTGCAACACGCTCTTGGAGGTCAAAAAAGAAAGGCAGTTCGGTAACATTTTTATCTCGAGCCAATGTCAACTAAATTTTGTCATTTTAGTTGTTAAAAAGATGACACTATTTAAACACAGCGTTAAATGCGAGAAGCGAGTAAATATTACAAACAGTAGCGAACACAAAACAGTTCATTTATTAATTTTAAGGGGTGAAATGATTAGATTTCTAACTCAAATTTAATTAAAATTTTACACCTAGATGTGACCATTTATATAAAAAAATTCATTAAAGAAGAAAAAATATAAATAAATGAGAGAAGTTATACCTCTAACAAAATTTTATAACTTAAATTTAGAAATCAAATTATAAACTTGAGATTGTGAGTCTATAATTATTGATTAGCTATATATAAATTTAATAAATATATAAATAAACCTAAAAGCAACATAACATGTACTGAACTGGGTGATACATACGGAATATACGTATACAAATGAATCTACAAGAGATGTAAGTGCAAGAATAAGAATAAAATAAGGGGGAAAAAAATCAAGTCTAATCAATCATTTAATATAAATAAAAAAACAAGTTTAATCTCTTATTTTTTTTTAATATGATCAATACATTTCGATTAAAGACCTCCCAGAATTGGGTAATTATTATTTTTTTAATTTCTAGATATAATTTTTTTCACCTAATCTTTCTCAATATGTATCTTGTGTTAATGAATTTTTAAGTGATAGTATGATATCGTCCTCATAAAACATGACGTTCTATAAAAAAAAACAATAATAATAATAAATAAATAAGAAAAATAAATCTAAGATTTTACTATTGACTGTAATTTGAGAGAGACGTGAAAGCATGGGCAATTGGAAGAATCCAGATCACCTAACAAGTCCTAAAGCCTAGCAAGAAGTAAACAACATAAAACGGGGTGCATTATTTTGGGGCCAAACCACCAACATTTGCATCCCCAAAAGCCATCATTGTTCAATCTTTGCCATGGTTTAAGAGTTCCCTAACGTTTTTAATCCAAAGCCACCCATAAGAGACAACAACCGTAATTTGAAATGCAGGGTTACAAATTTCTGAGTTAGGTTGAACAGAAGTGACCTGCGCCCAAAAATTCACCTATTCCGTGACTCTTAGCACTGCACTATGATTCACTTGAGAATAACTTCAGACAGCGGGATAATCACTCGTCTCAACCCAGAGCTAAAGTTATGAAAACTATATTTTCACCACAAGGGAAAGAGAGAGCCCCGACAGCCCGGTTAACACCATTGAAGACTCAACAACACATGTCCACACAAAAATTCTTTCAAGAAATCAGTCATTGAGAAGTTTCATCAATTATCCCATCTCGATGTACATTTGCCCCCTGCTCTGGCAACTGGGTTTCAACATGATCTTCACCAGAAGCTGTAGCACTATTAGAAGTATCATCTGTATTGCTGATATCTTTGTGTGATTCATCATTCAGCTCTGATGTTCCATGATCTTCAGGTTCCGTCTTAGTTTCAGCATGGCCTTGGACTTGAGCACACAAACCGGAGGAAGGTTGAGAGGGAGTAGCACCGTCCAACCCCTTGGAAAGACACACATATTTAAAAACAAGTTGCCTATAATTATTTAACAGGTCTTCTACATCATTGATCGTAAGGTCACCAACATTGGCAAACAAGTATGGATACTCCTGAAACACTTGGTTTGCCTTCTCCTCTTTCAAAAGCATAGTTGCACCCTTATTCTCCAACTCTGAAAGTGATCGAACGTTTGTTATTGGTTCCTCATCTCTTGAAAATTTTACTTTCTTGCTTCCAGACTTTGTTTCAGAAGACTTGGACCGTAACCCTGGTTCCTTTTCCTTCTTAGAAGTTAGTGCCTGATTTTTGGATTCCATAAGTTCTTCCCTGGGAATTTGTCCCAAAGTTTGATCACTTTGATCAGACAGACCATCCATATCTGTTGAAAGGCCAGATAGAAGGGCTTGAGCAGATTCCATGTTGTTTTCAAATTCTGATTCCTCCATTGAAAGGGATTTTGCATCAATGTTTGATATAAAAGTTTCTGCGGAGAGCATGTTAGTTAGAAAATAGGCTGCTTCAGCAACCAATCGGGACTGACGCCGGAATCTTTGAATATATAACAGATTTGAGTGCAGCTGTGGAGGGTTTGCCTGAAAAAATGTCAATCATGCAAAGTAATTTACAACATGATACAGTATTATGCAAAGATCACAAATAAAATGGTATTTCAACAAAATTGAAACTAATGACAAAATGGAATGCCTTAGCTGCCGATTTGCTAATTTTTTTAACTGTAGGTCCTCAATAGGAAATTGTGTCACTACGAAAGCTTTGCTTTCTGCCAGATGGAAGGATAACCTCCTAAGTCCAAAATGTCTATTGCATTCATTTATGTTTCAGTAAGAAGTTTCTACCGTGATCATATTTATGGTTTAATCGTTCAATCAGCTCAATGTACCAAGTTGAGGAGAAACTCTATAATGACAGAGTAACTTGTGTTAAATAGTATACCAGACAGGGCATCAGATGAGAAAATACACCATGTAAATCATTTCATCACACATTGATCTTACCTTTAAAGTAACATAAATTAGGACAGGAAGAAACTCATCAGCTCCAGGTGGACTTTCATTCGAAGCATTAGAAGCATTAAGCAGTAAATTATTGATAACCTTGCAACAATTGAGAATACACACAAGCTTGTCTCTTGGAGCCTTGTACATATTTATCTTTTGCAGCTCTTTCTGTGCAAGCTGACAATAGAAAAGCAAAGATGTCGTGGTAAGTTTATATCGCAATAAATGAACCCAGACAAAAAATTGTTATTAGACTCTTCAAGTCAAAGCTGCTAATAACTGCCAAAATGGGCGTCCAAAGTTCTTTACCCATTCTTATGTGGGAAGTTCAGTTGAAAGCTAAAATTGACACTTTTGGCCACCACAAACTTACTAACTATGAATCAGCGATATGACACAGGCATGTATCACAATAACCTTAAACTATCATAATTATCCAAAAACAACTCAAAACTTGTAAAAATATGGCTTTTAAAACTTGAATACATTCTTAAAAGTTCACTGCATTTGTTTATCCTTCACACATTTCTGCATCCTATATGTATTACATTTCTTCACAAATTTCAAGCATAAACTGAGGCAGATTCAATTCAACCCAAATTCGAAATCTCCGCCAGCTTTCCCTCCCATTTTCTAATCTTACCCATCATTCACAGGCTTACTTGTCCTGTTTTAGTAACAATGAAATTCGCTTCTTTTTCTTTTTATTAATCAGTTTCAGATGCGTTGTACTCGCAGTAGTTGGAGTTTTTCCAATCAAAGAAATATTGTTTCTTTAAAATCACATACATCCTTAAAACTCTGAATCTTGCTCACCAATTGAGTTTGTTCTTCAGGAAATATGGTCTAAAGCGCCAAAAAATAGTAAATATAAGTTTTTGGTAAAACCTTTTACCTGAGGGAAGCAAAAGCCCAAAGGCAGGGTCAAAAGCATAGGTAGGGAAGTTTAAGTAGTTCCCAAAAAAAAAAAAAAAAAAAAAAAGGAGAGAAGACGAGAAATTTTGTTCTGGAAACATAAATAACGTTTTCTGAAACAAAAGCTTAGCAAATCGTTTCTGGAAGTAGTTTCCCAGAAAAATAAAATAAAATAAAATCCCCAAATTCATCTACCACTAAAAATGAATTTCTGAAAGTTTCTTCTGTTTCAACCATTTGAGTCACATAATGAAAATGAGTTCACTAAGAAGCGACTTCAAATAAAGAGCGTCAGGAAAAGAGGAGGTTGACTACAAAACTTTGGGGGATTTGTTTGATGCAAATAGAACTTATTGCGAGAATAGAAAAACAAGCAATGTTTATAAATCTTATTACAGACATGTAAGATATATTTGGTCAAATGTGAGGATGAGAATTCATGGGGAGATGAAACACATCAAATGTATATTCCAAAATTTAATTTAAAGTAAAAAAAATTAGCATATAACTTTTGCATGAACAAGTGCCACATTAAAAGCATTCACAAAAGTACAAATGTTGCTTTCGTTAAGCATCCACCATAAGTTCTAATTGTCCAAAACAGATTCAAACAATGCTTTGCAAATATTATAAGTTTTCACATGAAACAAACTTGAACTGTAACAGAAAATTACTTTAAATGTAATCCCTCTGCTTACCAGCCATGATGTTTCGTTTTGAAATGTCGGTTTAATATCCAAATTTTCTGGCCGAATAAATTGTTGAACCAAAGCAATCTTATCAGAGAGCATTTCATCAGCTTTTACATCATCTGGAATTGAAGCAAATACACGGGTAAATAACTTTGTCATGACATACTTCTCCAACCCCTGTATGTCAAAGAATCCAGAGGCAAACAAATCAATATAAATAAGAAGTATTTTCCATTAACATCACATATTATTACTAGGAAGGAAATCAAATAAGAAATGGAACTTAAGATGCAGAGAATAGAGTTATTTTGTAGTTTTATTTTATTCCTTTTAAAACAGTAAATATAGTCAAACGGCCAAAGCCCATAGTTCCGATTTCACAAAAAATATTACAGTTGGACCAAAATCACATTGTTTTGCAATTTTCTTTTTAGGTTTATATTGCCACACATATGAAATAAATAACCTTTTGCTCCTCCAAGCTCCAAAAATAGCTCCTTTCATCAGTAAATACAAAAATATGGATATGCCTATTCTCTCAAATATCCAGGAAAGATTCCAGAATATATTCTAGAACTTGTGTACCACATTTCTCTTAGAAAGTAACATAGTGAAAGCACAGTTACTCACTTCACCAGCACTTTCCAGCTCCTCCTCTGAACAACCAGCCCAAAGTGGATGAGCCCTGAAAGCTGCTTCCATATTGGCAAGGAACTCCTGCACGGCAGCACTATCCCTTTCTGGATCAGGAGCATTGTTTGAAAATGACACAATGAAACTGCAATAAAAATTTTCACATTCAAAAACCTCATGCATGATTGCCTGAAAAAGAACACCAATATACTCACAGAAGAAAAAATCCCACAAAACAGAGATTTCTATATTATACAAACAAATCCATCTTGGTGAAGCCCTATTGCTTAAATCTTTCATTATTTTGACATGTGATCAACTGGGAGATCCTCAAGATCCTTAGGATTAATCTAACTTATTCAAATAATTTGCTACATATTCAATTTCCTTGCTCATTTCAGCTTCCATAGTCATGGGAGTGACTTGACTACTAGTGATCAGCGATACTAACAGCTAAAACTTACCAAACTAAGTTAAACGCCTATTAAGCACTGAATTATTAATAGTAAATCACATTCTTTGTGACTCATTTTTAAGGGCTTTATTTGATAATCCAAAATGCTCCCAAATTCGTTTCGATGAACTTGGTTTGAACTGGTGCCCCTACCTGCCACCTTCAGGAAGAAACAAAACTCTTGGCTTTTTGCCAATGAGCGGTCTAAACATCAATCAAAAGATGAAGAATTCATTGTTTTACAGGTGCAAACTCCAGTTCATCATTGAAGCTAATTTAACTGTCTTCTTTATGCATCCAAAGAGTTGCTTTATCTTAGCAATTTGAAAGTGAAGCAAATCATGCATCCGTTTCAGGTGAAGCAATCAGCTACTGTTCTTAATCCCAGCCTAGGTGAAGAATTACAAGCATTGATTTAATGTTTAAGTCAATTAGATCAATCAGACCACAGCGATTACCAATTCAAATACAAGTCAATCAAATTAGAACATGAAAGCGGAAAGCTCAAAAACAACTATCGTGAGAGAGAGACCTCTTGATGGACTTGACGAAATCGGCGGCGGAAGGCTGGCGCATGCGTTCTAGAAAGTCATGCAACGCCAAGAACACGTCAGCGTTCTCCATTGAACTTCCACCGTCCGATTGTCGGAAGAGTCTGAGGTGACAGCGATCAGAGAGAGACGGAGACTCTTGAGCAGTCTAATTTCTCCCGAGTAACGGGAACGATTGTGGACACAAATGGCAATTTACTTCTAAACTAATAGTTGGATTAGATTGTATTAAATTATTTAATAGCTTTTGTTTTTTAATACAAAGTTTAACTCTGGATGACCTGTCCGTTGTCTGCCACGTAAACCCTTAACATTTACTTACATTTCATTGACTTTGGATCGTCTTGCCCAAGTAGCCCAAGATCAAAACATTCCGAGCCCAATCTTGAGTGGCCAGTCCCAGCGCAAGACAAATAAATATCATGTCGTAATAACACGCGGTGGATTACACACCACTTGAATCTCTTGCTGGCATATCTCTTTTGTACAACAAAGAAGCAACCTTCAATGGTCCAAGGATCAGCGGACCTCTATTGGTTAGATTTTTGATAGTACGGTTGGCTGATGTAATGCTAATGGGGCGGTGAATTTGATCCGTATAAATTAAAGGGTAATATTACTAATACAAATTATTTATATAAATTTATATATATAAATTAATGTGACATCTCTATATGATTGTCACATCACTCATGTTAATTAATGTTATTTATTATTAATATATATTTATCAAATTACTGTATTTATTTATCAAATTATATCATACCACGTCAATTTATATAAATAAATTTGTTATAAGTAGTTTGTAAGAGTAGTATTACTCTAAATTAATTCCTATTGTGTTGTATTAGATGTTGTACCTTGAGTACTCAAATGTTTCTCCCTTACCCTTTCCAATTTCTCTTCTCATTTCCTGCATCCTCACGGCCTCCGCTCCATTACGTCACCCTATCATCTTATGCACTCAACTATTCTATATTATTATCATTGTTTATTGAGAAAATTGAGAAAATAAATAAAATTAGGGTGTCTCATTGAAAAATGGACACATCCTGAAAAATTTTCATGTCATAGATACTTTCTTGATAAAAAGACTCAAATACCCTTTGAAAGTAATTACTTGTATCAGGCACAGCTCTTTTCGGGGATGAAATTATCAAATTACAAACTATAGGGACTAAAAAAAATTAAAAGTATATCGCGCGAAGACTTGCGCGTTCGACACTCGACACTTGACAAATATCCGACACTCGACACTACATATTTCACCACTTGACACACGACATTTCACCACTCGACAAACACTCGACATCCGACATTTCACCACTCGACGCTCGACATTTCACCACTCGACAAACACTCGATACTCGACATTCACCATTCGACAAACACTCGACACTCGACAAACACTCGACACTCGACATTACATAACTCGACAAGACTGGACATGTTATTTTCGAGTGTCGAGTGTCTTCTTTGGTTGTCTGAAGAGAGAAAAATAAGACTTTGAAAAAAATTGAATACATAGGGGTAATTGGGTCTTTTTATCAAGAAAGTGTCTATGGCATGAAAATTTTTCAGGATGTGTCTATTTTTCATCAAGGGCCCCTAATTTTGTCTATTTTCTCAATTTTTTCTTGTTTATTTTCAAATTAACTCAGCCGAATGTTGCCCATTTATTTGCTTTCATTGAGGATTACTTGCTCATCCAATAATTACTAGACTTAAATTATAAAACATTATTAGCACAATTGTTGAATAATAAAAGTAAATAGGTACGACATTTTTATTTCATTATCTATTTTTATTGATTATATTATTTATTATTTGATAAAGCTATCTCATAAGTATGTTATGTGCTTGCAACTACATTGAATCTTCTATATTAGAAAAAAAAAGTTAGATTTTGGTATTGTTTATTGTATTATTATTTATTTCTTACCAACCCTTCTAACCCAATATTATTAATATATTTATCTTATATTGTTGTTGATTATATTTCATTCACGTATTTATTTTTCTAAGTTATAATATTATTGTATTATTATCATTAGATGCAAATGTTTTACAACTTAAAGTCTATAAACTAGAACCTGATGTTCCGATTCTTATTCATTTCAAAACTTGAAGTTTTGTATTTAGGAAATTTTAAGAATCTGAAGTTCAGAATCTATAAATATTCTCATTATCAATCTTATTTTATTACGTTAATATTATTGTTTACATTTTCAATTTATTTATTTTTATTTGGCCGCAACTTAAAGTTTTTCTGGCCTAAATTTACTTGGCTGCGACTTTAAGTTTTATGGCAATTAAATATTAAATTTATTGTTCCTAATTTAATATTGCTAATATGTTAAACTTATATTTATTTTGTTTATTGTTATTGTCAATTATATTTTATTTACTGTTATTATGCTATGTTACTCATTACTTGAAGTTCTAATTTCTAATAAGTTAAAGGAGAGATTTGTTTAATAATTAATAATAATAATACTATGACCCAGCTCCAATGGAACCTTCTGGAATTACAAGACTTTAAGATATAATTATACCAGAAGTTCTGATTCAAAAACTCCAAGTGAGCAAATAAAATGTTACCCATAGCCCTATTGTGCTGCATTTCTGATTATATGATTAGAACCTGAAGTTCTATCTGTACATCTATTTCTTTAATATATTTAATTGTTTAAATTTATTTATTTATTACAATTTATATTTATCACAATTCTTACTATATCTTAAATTTTCTTTTATTTTGAATGCTATTATATTCTTGATATGCATCTAAAGGATGTAATTAAAATTAATCCCTGAAGGATAAATTGAGGGCCATTAGATTATCACCATTAAAATCTGAGTAATTGATCAACTACAAAGATCCTTATTGATTTCACATATTCCCTGAAGTGAATGTTACCAAACTGTTCCTAAAAGTAAGTTGCATCATTCCCTGAAGTGAATGATATTATACCATTTCTTTAAAGATGATATCATGACATTCCTAGAAGTGAATGCTGCTATTGGCCACAATGATAATAATAAATGCGGTTAAGCTTAATAAAGGATTGTTAACATTGAATTGGTTATTATAAATACTAAATTAAACACTAGAAGTGGAATTAATGATATGAAGAGAATATTTTTTAGAAGGATTGTAAGAATCCTTTATTGATGATTCAATGGATCCTACAAAGTATGATAATTCAGATTCTTTTGTTGATTGATTTATGATTGGTGATATGGCCAAGAGAATTAATTTAATATTAATTTTTCTAATGGTATCTAATGTACTCTTTATTGAATGAAAGGGTGTGGACATGAAAAATATGATACTCGTCTCCAGAAGAGACAAAGATTTATGTCCAGTTGATAGTGCAACAACATACATTATCCTGAAGGATAAGAAGTATTTTGTGAAGTTAACTTTTTTTAAAGTAAAAGTTAACATTATATCAGGGTCTGTTAACTTGATTGAGGGCTCCGAAAGAGCCACTATAATGTTAACAAGCGGCACTAAGTTATATATTGAAAACGTCTTATACTCAAGCAAATCCCCAAGAAATTTGCTTAGTTTAAAGATACAAGGTATAATGGATATCATATTGAGACATCTTATGAAAACAATACTGACTTTCTTTGTATCACCTCATATATCTCAGGACAGAAGTTGATATTAGAGAAGCTTGAAGCTTTCTTTTTTGGATTATATTATATGTATATAAGATCCATTGAAACCTACACAGTCATGAACTAGAAGTTCAACAATTTTAAGACTTTTATGTTATGACATGATCGTATTAGTCACCCAAAATCATTAATGATACATAAGATTGTTGAGAATACAAATAGACATCCACTAAAGAATAAGAAAATTCTTCTGTCCAATGAAACTACTTTTACTACTTACTCACAAGGAAAGTTAATTGTTAAATCATCACCTTCTAAGATTGGTTTTGAATCTTCATCATTTTTATAAAGAATTTAAGGGGATATATGTGAACTCATTCACCCACTGAGTGGAACTTTTCATTACTTTATGGTCCTAATTGATGCTTCTGCATGGTAGTCTTATGTGTGTTTGTTATCAACTAAAAATGTTGTATTTATTAAACTATTTGCTGAAATTATTAAATTATGGATACATTTACCAGACCATCCTATAAAGTCAATAAATCTAGATAATGCTTGTGAATTTATATCAAAAGTCTTTAATGATTATTGTATGTTCATTGGAATTGATATTGAGCACCCTATCCCACATGTCCATACCCAAAATGGTTTGGCAGAGTTAATCATAAAGCGACTGTAGATAATTGCATGTACTTTGTTGTTGAGAACACAGTTGTCAACCTCTGCTTGGGGCCATGCTAGTTTACAGACTGTATCATTAATCAGATTAAAACCCACTGCTTATCATAAATATTCCCCATTACAACTTGTACTTAGCCAACAATCAAATATATCTCATTTGAAGACTTTTAATTGTGCTGTACATATTCTTATTGCTCCCCCAAAGCGGACAAAAATAGGAGCTCAAATCCATTGGGGATTTATATGAGTTATAACCCTCCATATATTATCAAGTATTTAGAACCCATGACTGGTGACCTTTTTATTGCACATTTTGCAGATTGTAATTTTGATGAGGCAATTTTTCCACCTCTTAGGGAAAAAAGAATTCCTCATGAAGTTAGGCATATGCCTATTGAAAGGCAAGAACTTTCTTGGAATGTTAAAACTTTGTCTTGTATTGATCCTCGCACACCTCAATGTGAAAATAAAGTATGAAGGATGATTCATCTTCACGATATTACTAATCAAATGTCGGATGCTTTTACTAACGCAGCTAATATGACAAAGTCACATATACGTGCTGCTAATACACCGACATGTATTGAGGTCTCCATCGAAGAAACTCCCCAAGTAACAATGAATAGTCATTCTGTTGCAAGCCAGAAGTATGGCAGACACATTGGATCAAAAGATACTGTTCCCCAAAAAAGAAAAGTGGTTAATAATGGTCTTGATGGAAATAGTGATCGAGTTAAAGAATCCACATTCTCTCATTTATCTCATGAGGCGATAAATGTTCCTAGTGAGACACCTGCCTCTAAAGAGGCATAAGTTCTTGATGAGACACATGTCCCTAAAGTGGCACATGAATTTAAAAATAAGAAAATTTCTATTAATGAAATAGTTATCGATAAAATATTTTCTTAAATGGAAAGAAGCGCGCAATTTATGTAGAGTTGGTTTTCTTGGCAATTTATCTAAAGACGTTGAAACCCATTAGATATAAATGGGTAAAGAACGATAAGATTGTTAAATATAAAGCATGACTTTAAGCTCAAGATTTTTCTCAAAGGCCGGGCTCGACAAGAGATGTGATTATCTTTAAAATATTTGATTAGTTTGGCAATTTTAAGAAAATTTCACATGTGTCTCAAGGGTATGGCTACTACTTTTGTATATAATAAATTATATTCTAACATCTATATATAAAAATCCCTAAAAGATTTAAAATGCCTAAAGCAAGTGAAACAAGGCTAAAAGGCATATATTTAAGGTTATAGAGCTCTATATGGATTGAAACAATCTAGAAGATTGTGGTATAATATAAAAATTAATACTTGATAAAGAAAGGATATCCCATATGCCCTTATGTGTTCATAATGAAGTCAAAATTTGGTTTTGCTATTATAACAGTATATGTCGATGATATGAATGTAATTGGAACTCCTAAAGAGATCCAAGAGGCTACTGGATATTTGGAAAAAGAATTTGAAATAAAAGATTTAGGAAAAAGAAAATACTTATCTCAGCCTGCAGATCGAGCACAGCTCTGATGGCATATTTGTTTATCAATCAGCACATACGAAAGAAGTTTTAAAACAGTTTAATATGGATAAGACTCATCCATTGAGTACCCAATGGATATTAGATTTTTTGATCCTAAAAAGGATTCATTCTATCATAAAAAGGATAATGAACAATTACTTAGTCTTGAAGTACCATATTTGAACACTATAAGTGCATTAATATATTTGACACATTGTACTAGACCTGATATTGCATTTGCAGTTAATCTATTAGATAAGTTTAGTTTCGCACCTATTAGACGGCATTGGAATAGGATCAATCTTATTTTTCGTTACCTTCGGGAAACTACTAATTTAGAATTATTCTTTTCATATGAGCCTTCTGAAAATCCTGATTTGGTTGGATATGTTGAAGCCAGTTATTTATCTGATCCCCATAAAGCTCGATCTCAAACAAGATATATTTTTACCTATAATGAGATTGCAATTTCATGGTGATATACTAAACAGAGTTTAGTTGCTACTTCTTCTAACCATTGTGAAATACTTGTATTGTATGAGGCCAACCGAGAATGTATATAGTTACAATCTGTTATTAAACACATCCAGATTTCATGCAAGTTAGCTCCTACCATAGATCCTCCAACTATCATATATAAAGATAATGCAGCTTGTATTGCTCAAGTCAAAGGAGGATACATCAAATGAGACAGAATGAAACACATTTCAACCAAGTTCTTCTACAAGCATGAGCTTTAAGAAAACTGGAAGATCGATGTGAAGCATATACGTTCCAATAACAATCTTGCAAATTTGTTCACTACAACTTTATCAACATCAACATTTGAAAAGTTAGTATACAAGGTCAATATGTGTCAGCTCAATAAGCAATCAAATTGACCAAAGGTCTTCTGCCATGATTAGGGGGAGCAGTCATCATGGGAGCATTGTGGACACATATGCCCTGTACTCTTTTTCCCTTCGATCAAGATTTGTCCCACTAGGTTTTCATGTTAAGGTTTTTAATAAGGCAATCGAAACACGTCCAACACCACTTTATAATTTATTATACAATTGTATTTCTTTACTTTGGTTTTTGTACTATTGGATTTTTCCTTAGTAAAGTCAAATATAATTATTTTAATTGGTGGAGTCTAAAAGTAAGTGTTATAACATGTGGTGGATTACCACGGCTTGAATCTCTTGCTGGCATGTCTTTATCTGACAACAAAGAAGCAATCTTCATTGGTCCAGGGATTAGCGACCTTTGTTGATTAGATTTTTGGCAATATATGGCTGCCTGATGTAATATTACGGGGCGGTGGATTTAGTCGATAAATAGCCCCCTTTGTAACATCCCGACCCGCATGTAGCACTTTGCATTTATGTGTGGCACTTCGTGGTCTCGCATGTGACACTTTGCACTGTGTGTAGCACTTGGCGATCCCCATAAATCTTTAAGAGGTAGCCCCCATACGCGCCTTCCAGAGGTGGCCCCCACACGTGCGCAGAGCCCAACAGCCCAACCCACTTTCGAAATTGTCCGCTTTGGACACATGGTCCGTCACGGTTTTGCTTTCAGGCTTTACAATCCAAAGGTCTCTCACAACTTAAGGAGCTCACAGGCTATATAAGTAGTATCATATTCCCAAGCGAGCTCACAGGGTATTTAAGCACATATCATATCGTATTTTTAAGCGATGTGGGATGTTACATTCACCTCTCCTCGGGAATCAAGCACCCTCGCTTGATTGGGCTTACATCCCCAGAGTGACATCCCACACTTTCGATTGGGCTAGGCTCTGATACTATAGGTGTTCAAAATTACCCGACCCAATCCGACCCAATCGAGTCTTATCGGGTTGGTTAGGTTATAGGCGAGTCAAGGTAATAAAAAACCCGAAATCGGATTTTAAAATTCGGGTTTGAGATTGGGTTTAATTCATGTAACCCGATATAACCCGACCCGATCAAAAAACAAAGCTAAAACAAGTAACCTACCAAAATGCTCGACAAAACTCGACAAGCTCGATAGCGCTCGACACGACTTGACATGTAAATGTCGATATTATTCTATTCTCGAAGACATCGAGTGTCGGATGCATCATCCGACACTCGACACTATCCGATACTTGACATGTAATGCATCATCCGACACTCGATGTCTTCGAAAATAGACTGATATCGAGTGTCGGTTGTGAATCCAACATGACTCGACATGTAAGTGTCGAGTGTCGGATGCATCATCCGACACTCGATATCAGTCTATTTTCGAAGACATCGAGTGTCGGATGCATCATCTGATATCGAGTGTCGGATGCATCATCCGACACTTGACATTACACTCAACATATAAGTGTAGTGTCAAGTGTCGTCAAGTGTAATGTCGAGTGTCGGATGCATCATCCGACAATCGATGTCTTCAAAAATAGACTGATATCGAGTGTCGGTTGTGAATCCGACACGACTCAACATGTAGGTGTCGAGTGTCGGATGATCGTGTCGAGCTCTATCGAGTGTTTTGGCAAATAACCCGACAAACTTGAGCAATCCGACCAACCCGATCATTCGGGTTATATATCGGGTCCCATGCTTCGGAAACCCGATTTCGGGTATAAAATGGCGAACCCGATCATGTATCGGGTTGTGTCGGGTTGGGCAAGACCCGACCCGACCCGTGTGCACCCCTATCTGATACCATTTGTAATATCCCGACCCGCATGTGGCATTTCGTGGTCTCGCACGTGGCACTTTATACTGTGTATGGCACTTTGCAGTCCCCATAAACCCTCAAGAGGTGACCCTTACATAGTCTCAAGTGATGGCCCCCATGTGCGCCTTCGAGAGATGGCCCCCACAAAGTCTTAAGACGTGGCCTTCACGCGTGTGTGAAGCCCAACATCCCGACCCACTGTCAGATATTGTCCGCTTTAGAGACACGGTCCTTCACAGTTTTGCTTTCGGGCTTTGCAACCTAAAAGGTCTTCCATAACTTAAAGAGCTTACGGGGTATGTAAGCACATATCATATTATATTCCCAAGCGAGCTTACAAGATATTTAAGCACATATAATATCATATTCTCAAGCGATGTGAGATGTTACACCATTCCTCTTGTATTATATCATATCTATTGTACCCTTGAGTGATCAAATGTTTCTCCCTCACCCTCCCCAATTTCTCTTCTCATTTCCTGCGTCCTCGCGCCCCCACTCCATTGCCTCTCCCTATCATCTTATGCACTCAACTACTCTGTACTATTATCATTGTTTATTTTCAAATTAACTCAGCCGAATGCTTGCCCATTTATTTGCTTTCATTGAGCACTCCTTGCACATCCAATAATTACTACACTTAAATTATAAAACATGTGAAATTGTCCATAGAACTCCACTTGGTTTTTTTTTTTAATTTTCTAATATTTTTTAATAGATCTGAAATTGTTAGATCAATATAGACTAATTTCGTATTATGGAACTACTTTATCTATAAAAACTTAAACTTGTAGGTGAAAGTCTGACAAAAATATTTAACCTCCACTTAATATCACCACAATATTAAAGCTCGCAATAGATTCTTAATGCTTTTTGGTCTTTAACTTGTATGCTACAATAATATGTTCGAACTTCTAATTTCTTTTTAAAAGTTAACACACTTTCTGTAATTGATATTACATTACGTTTAGATATATTGTTTTCAATCATGGTCGGACACCTGAATTATATATATTCTGGTAATTGATCATATATTAATTTAACGTAATATTATATATATCCGAAATCTGTATGGCATTGATATGACATTAAATAATAATCTCATTATTCTACAATTTGTAATTAATGCCACATTATTTAGTATCTTAAACTTGGATACAAAGTTGGGAATCATAGAATTATTATTTATTTTAGGCATTAGTTCATTTAGTAATTTATAAGTAAGAAAATAAGAGAAGAGAACCAAAAAAAAAAAAAACGGAGCTAATGCAACGAAAACCATCAGCACTTGCACATGCCAGCACCAATGTATAATTTCCCCTCAACTAATTTTACATTCAGATCTAGAGGCACAAGATTGAAGAATGCCAGCGTTTTGTCATTAAACATAAGAAGGAAGAAGGAAGAACTTGCATTCTTACACGAAATGAGAAATGATATGTTACAACACTCTGAAACATTCTGAAGAGGATTCATCCAACATCAAGACTCAATAGAATCATATTTATTATTTCATTACAAAGTCTTACAATTCACTGTAACTTGGGAACTACTTACATCAATCGAGTTGTATTGATACCGAAAGTAAATGAAAAGATGAAAGACTCCACCCACCCAAAACACCAAAATTTGGTTCAGAAGATGTCCATCACATGCCAAATCATGGAATTTTCGGCCAGAACCAGTCCCATTCTTTTTCTAGTGAGACAAGGTATTACAAGTTTAAGGAACCAAATATGGTGGCCATTGAACCTTCTCACAGCAATACACCTATCTAGCCTATTGCATTCAATTAATAGGTTCAAACAAACAGAAAAAAAAAATGCTATAAATTTAATTTTGTGTATAAATACCCTTGTATACTCAAAGTATAGGAAGGACGTGTTGGACACAATTCATTTTCCCAGAGTTCACATCTATCCATCAGCTAGAAGGTTGAAGAGTCAACTCCTAAGTGATGAATGCAGAAAGGTCCTCACTTTCAACAACTTATGTGTAACCTCCACGTTCACTGCTGTCCCTATCTCAATTCTCTAAACTTCCACCCTCATCGAGCACATGTTTGATTTTGGAACAGCGATCCTCTCATTCTCCTCTCATTCTGACTCAAGCTGAGTACTCCAAACAGCACTTTCCCCTTCACCACACTTTTCATGAACAGATTTTATTTTCTCCACTGACTTGCAGATTCCACTGCAGCTCCAATCAAATGATGCAATGCAAACATTACCAGCCTGTGCTTTCCACTCACAATCTGCAGGGGAATACAAGTATATCCAAATTATTATTATGAAGAAGAAGAAAATGCTCAATTTAATAGATGTTATGAGTAATCAAGTCCACAAGAGTTGCCAAATCTCTACAAATGTTGTATTCCTGACACTCTTGTTTCACAAATAGATCAAGATAAGCTCCACCTTATATCGGTAGAACAGAAAGCTACTACGGAACTTCCTAAACGCATCAAATTCCTTAAAGCAGGAAAAAATTTCATGATTTCATCTGATGCTATATTCAAACGAATGCTAAATGTCCATGATTGACTGTTTCTCAAATGATTCCAAACCGGTGTTCCATTATCTTACAATATGACCTAAATTACTTACAATTTCTGTCATTACTAGGATATACCATCCCCATCAAGTACCTCAGAACTTAACATTTTTGTTATGAAAGTGGCAAAAAACACACTAGTTATTTATCTTTTCTAAAACATACCTGGTGGAGTCCCACAACACATATTGTGGTCATCAATGTGCTCAACCTCAAGACCAATAAACCACGAACCAAGTGACACATCTTCATTGGCATACTTGTGCAATATGGGCCTGCAGTCGTAGAAAACACCTCCAAGGATTTAGACGGGTTCAAAAGCCAAAAAGTTACCAGATCTAGACCAATTTATTTTGGATTTATAGCCACAAAAGTACAATTGAACAAAGATCCGCCCTCTTGGGCATTGTCTTTATGATTTTAACCTCTTCTACATTCCAACTCTTGGTCAATTTCAACCAAATACAGTGCAGTTGTACAAAATTTTAATGCCCACTTTCAAAATATACATTTTGATAATGATCAATGTCAAAAACACGGCAATTGGTGAAGGCATATGTAAACAAGAATTTTACTGTGAATTCAGCAAACAAAATAAATAAATAAAATTAGGGGATTACTGAAAAGTGAACTAGAACCCTTGACATGGTAGTTCTAAGGTAACAAATTATGCTACTTTTACATGAAATTCTCAATTCTTACTGGTTGATAGAGATATATGTGGCAAGATCCTTTGAAATTGCATAAATCTGCCCAGTTGCATGTCGGAAGTATTTGTTCCCCTCCTCTCCAAATTTCCAGTACTCTGGTTCATGGTACTTGACATGTCTGGGAAACATAGGAGGAAATTTAAATAAGATTTACATAACACTACTGCTCAAGGCCACAAAGTAAATTAAGCAGTAATACTCCAATTAATTCAAGCAGGGAAATTACTTTTGAGAAAGAACAGGTCCAGACTTCATACACCCAATATAAACTCTGGGCTTTTTACGGTGGCGAGCAAGAGTAGATGCTAGCATACCTACCCAAGAAATACATAGAAATTCAAACTTGGAACTGGTAATTTAAGAAATTTTAAATTCAACAGTGAACTGGAAAATAAATGGTGAACAAAAGTGCATACCAAGATTAACATGGACATCATCATCCACCTTAATATAGTAGTCAGCATCCCATTTTGCAACAGCAGTGGCAAAGAAAGTTTTTGTTTTTGCGGACAATTCATGGTATCCTTCAACGTGTTCCTAGAGGACAATGGATGATTGGCATAAGCTCCTGGCAAAATTCATAAAATTTGGCAAACATACATAATAACTTTTTATGTTTGCTTCTTACCAGCCGCAAAAAGTCCTTGTGCTGGGCATCTTCTGAATCAATAGCTTTATCTAAAATGCTATTGGATGTTGCACTGTATCAAATAAGGCAGATAACACTTGGTCAAGCTCAACTGGGGTAACATTAGTACAAATGAGACTTGAGCAGAACACGAGACAAATGAGATGCAGCATAGTATAAAGTTCCAAAATCCTAAGAACTACACCTCAAAATGCGTGGATACAAAAGAGAGAGTGTGTGTCTGTGTGAGTATTTGAGAACTAGCACATGAAATTTGGAAAATGATGTGATAAAATCAGCAATTTTGTTTGATCATGGATAGAATGACTCCTATCTAGTATGGTAGATAGAAGTCATTCTTGCAAAATCCATTTAAGATAACAGTTCATACCAAAACTAACTTACCTATGGCCAATCATGAACCTGATAACAATTCCCTTCTCACGCTCCAGTTGAACAAGCTTTTCTCCTAAACAAACACAAAAATCCATAACAAAACACACTTAATAAGAGAAAATCCACCCCAAAGCACACCACAAAAACGATCACAACCAACATACCCTGAGGCATCCAAGTCTCCCTAACAGAATCACGCCGCTTCCTACTACTAAAAGCAGTATTAATTCCCATAACCATGAAAACTTTCGGCCTCGTCGGCTCCATGGTAGAGTTGGCAGCAGAACCGTCCAAGCTCGAAATTTCCCGGGAACTCCGAGAAGCCGCCAGCTCCATCTGAAGCATTGCAACCGCCTTGTCCAAAGACCTGAGAGGTCTCCACAAAAATTAAAATTAAAGTAAAGTTAAAATTTAAAACTGATTGGAAAAATTTTAGGGAAAAAAAAAAAAAAAAAAAAACTTCAACTAAAGTATAAATGACTTAAGTAAAGCTTCTGTACTCACTGAACTGCTCCGTGCGTTTTCACAACTTCGTTCATTACATCCTTATCTTGTGAAGGATTCTGTCCAAACAGTAATAAATAAATAAATATTCAACTAATAATTAAAATTAGAATTAAAAAAATAAAAATTATGAACATACTTTGTTAGTCTCGCAATCATTGGAAAAAATCCGCAACTCTTGCTCACGTCGTGGCCGTGACATGAACTGACCGTACGATTCCGGAGGGGTCCAGGTCCTGATCCAACGGCACAAAACAATCATTTTCAATCAGCTAAATATTCGTCAAAAATCAAACTAAAGGTAAAAATGATAACTTAAACCAAAATAATTCAGCATCCAAAAATAAATAAATAAATAAATTTTAAAGAGAGAAGAGACCTGTTACTGAAAATGATTCCGAGAGCAAAGCAGAAGAAGCAGACAAAGGGAATCCATTTGGTAGAGATGATATGAGAGGAGGTTCGGGCCTTCATTTGGAGAAGCCAAACAGAGGTATAAGAAACGAGAGGAGAGGAGAGGAGAGGGATGGAGGTGGAAGTGTCAGAGGTTGAATTGTACGCAAGGAGTATTTATAATAAGACAGTTTCTTTTGGGTTCGTTATTGCTCTCCTTGGACCGTCAAAGGTTAGGCGTGGCCTGGAAACCCAAACGAAGAAACAGCGAAAGAAAGAAAGAATGTTAAAGCATGATTAAGCAAGATGCGACTTTGTGTCGCCTAGGTGGGGCCAGTGGCGTGGAAATCACGTCGACGCCACTCGCCAGTCACGCCTCAACTCGGGATCCAACATCCCACCCTCCCTCCCTAGCTCCATGGAGCTGACTCCCGCACGCCTCAACTCACGACCAAACGACTAACGACCACCAGGTAAATACTTTTTTTTTATTTAATTTAATATACTCTCCGGGTAAAAACATGAAATTTATTAAATAAAATAAATAAATGGATTGATTGATTTTAAATCTTCAGCTTTAGAGTTACAGACAAGCAAGTTATCAAACGCCATTCTCATTAATGGATTGAATCGATGCTAATTTCTTTGATGATTTTAAGCAAAAAACAAGGAGACACAGAAAAAGTAACCAAATTAAAACTATGCTACCAACTCTTTATTGACTTGCTCTAAGAGTTGTAGCATCTCTTCTATATCGTTATTCATTTGTTCTACTTTTTTTATTAAAATTAACAGAACCTTACACAGAGTCTTAAAAGTTTGGATAACAGAAATATGGTAAATTTGTGGATATTATTGTTAATTTTTATTAATAATATAAATATAAAAAAAATTTAGTTTAAAAAATCTTTAGACCAAGTAGTTAGCGCAGACTTTCTGAGTGATAATATAAACAACTGTTGATTTACAACATAATTATAATATAAATTTTATGATTTGATATAATAATAAAAATGATAAAATTTTATTATAAATATAATTTTTTCGTTTATTTTAAAGCCTTACCAAACGAAAGAAGTCACTATTAAATAGCTTGCCCTACTGAAGTACCAAAAGTGCGCTCTGCCCGGTGACTCAGAAAGAAATTGGTTTGCGTTTGAATTGAAGTGATGAGGTCTTTTAATATATTTTTATTAGATAAATTACTGTAAAATTTTTATAATATTTGAATTATAAATTTATCATTACTGTAATATAAATACCTATTAAATTAAATAAAAAATGGAGTTAGTAAGAGAGTAAGATTATTAGAATTCTTTGTCCTGCAAATGAAAATTAATTTTTGGTTTTTTAAATGTGCTCGATAGCATCTCGAATTTCTAAATAGAATGATCGTTTTTGGTTGACCTCATACGTTTTTGCAAGCGTGATAATTATTGTTATTGATAAATGATTCCAGTACTTAAGTCATTATATTTGTTCCCTCTCTCAACTATCAACTCTCAACCATTTTGCTTTACCGCTATTTAGATTGAGGCATCATCCTCATCCTCTTTGTTTTGTGTCAATTTTTAAGTTTAGGTTGGATCCCATGGCAACAAGTTTTAATACTCATAATTGTGACCCAAGCTTGACTTAGGTCCAATTTTTGTATCTCGAATCTATTAATAATTTAATATCTCCCTGTACACGTTATAATCAGAAAACTTTATAGGCACATAGACTCGTAAGTTGAATTACTTTATTTTAGTTTATGGGCAATAAAAATTTTTCATTTTGTTATTGGGTGAAACATGTTTAAAATGAAGCCGGCGGAAGTGGGTCTAAGTTGGATCAAAATCTAAAAGCTTATAATTGACTCGAAAAGAAAAGTAGTGCAATAAGAATCAAGAAGAGGAAAGCCAACAATATCAAGCTGGGATATAAAGCAAGGGTTTCCAATAAAAACATTATTTTTTATAAAAACACGTAATAAAAAATTATACCAAATGTTATATCTTCAAATAAAAATATTTTCCTTGCTTTCAATCAAATAAACAATACAAATTAGGTCACAAAACATTTTTACTCAAAAAAAAAAACTTTCACAAAATTTCAATAATCCTCTAAAATCCTGGGTTTACACGTATCTTTGATTAGTACTGACTTCCACATTGTTTTCACATTGTTACAAAATAAATTGACTTTTGTGTATGCATTTTTCTATTTATCGTATATCATAGTAGATATACAAAAGTTTATACATCAAGATTGTATTCTTTTATTAATATCAATTTAGTTTTTTTAGGAATTAAATATAGTTTTTGACACCTCTACTCAAATTAGGTAGTCCAACATTATTAGAGGTATTAGTGTAAATCTATATTTAGGAGATGATTTGATAATTGAATTATAAAATGATATATTATTAAAATATTAACTTGATGGCATCATCAAAGAGATATCATGTATTAACAACTACTAAGTAAAGTATTATTTTATTAGTTGTGATTATTGAGTAATTTAGAGAAATATTTAAAGGGGTTCCCAAATGACAATAGCCAAGGTTGACTGCTTGGCTTAAAAAGTCATAAATACCGTTGGTAGTCATGGCTTGGAACCATTATAGTTAGCAGGTTTGCTCTCCATCATTGGTGATGAGTTCAACTTCTTTGCGAAGACAATTGGGTAATCAAAGTCCAACCCCCAGCCAACCATTGAGATAAACGTGCAACTTAATTTGCTGTACCATGCTTTGATTATTTGCATTTTATTTGGAAACACTGTTTATTATTAGTGATGGAATATTTTGATAAAAATTTATCACAATTTTTTAATCATTAATTTATAAAATGGAATGAATGATTGATAAGGTAGGAGTATAAAATATAATTTTATTTTTCATTTTTTTATATTTAATATCAATCATTGGATTTGGTCAGATCAGATGTCATAAATTTGTATCAATAAATTGTGTTAAAAATTTGAGTTAAATTATTCCTTCACTAATTACTATTACTGTTATTATGTTATATAAATAAAACTTATGAGTTAATTCAAATTTATCTTAACTATCAGTCTAAATATAAGTCTCACTAAATCATTGAATTTTTTCGCAATGCTATTCTTACAAAAATTTTTTATACAAACTCATCCACCTCTATAAACTTACATGGTATTGTGTGATTAGATAAATAAATGCTAATAATAAATAATATTAATTAATATAGATGATGTGAAAATCATGTTATAATATTATATCAGTTTGTATATGTGAGATTGTATAAATAATTTATAAGAATAGTATTACTCTTAATTTGCTCAATTACATCTCTCAAACTCATCCATCCGAAAACATTTTTTATTAGTAGACTTTATCAAACTATTTACTGAGATAGAGCGTTAAGGTTGATAAACCAATTTTGGCACTGACAAATCAAATTTGTTTCTGTATTACCAAATGTTTAAAGTTTTTAGTTTTATTCAAAATCAAAACAATTCTCTAACATGAAGAATTCGAAAAAATTGTCTTCCTCAATTGTTAGTTAGTTATTTAGGCAGTGTACTAATTTCCCTAGTAAATTCCAGGGACAAGATTGACCATTCACCGTTGATAAATTTCTATTTTCTTACGTACGTATATGAAGGGAGTTTTTCAAAGAAACAATAGAAGCAAAGTCGTGGATTTTCCCCCGACTTCAACGACAACAATCATGGCTTTAAACTATCAAAGCCTTTCAAAGATGTGATAGTACCAGATCAATTGTTGTTTTGATTTCCAATCGCTCAACGTGGATATACTTTTGTTTTCTTTAAAAGAATAAACATATTAAAACATTAATTCTTAAAATGACGCAAATACTGAAAATTGTTAATACTTTTCTGAAATGTGAGTTGATGGTCTTGCTAAAATTCTCAGGTTAGGGTCTGAAAAGATTTGTACAATCCATGTCCATGCACAATATTTTTTGCCACAAAATAACATAGCCTTCATTACGTCATTTTTCAAAATTTTCGTAAATTTAGTGTAAAAGTTGTAAATCTTTGTATAAAAATCGTAAATATAAAAAAAAATTATAAATGAATAATATTTTACATTTACGATTTTTATACAATGATTTACAACTTTTACACTAATTTACAAAAAATTGAAAATAGTTATACAATATTTCATTTACAATTTTTTTTTACACATTTACTATTTTTACACAAGAATTTAAAACTTTTACATAAAATTTATAAAAATTTTAAAAAGTAATACACCGATACAACCAATGCACTGTAACTAAAACCTCGTTCTTGACTTCGAACCAAATGCTTCCACAGATAAAAAGTCAAATTAAACAGTGTTAGTGTTGTTTTCCTTTATTTTATTATTTTTTTTTTTTGGGTCATCTTTAACAAGTCCGCGAACCCTTTTGGCAAATAATATACAAGTCAAATTTCCAGGCCATAAAACATTATTTTTATTGGTATTAGAAACTAATTGAAGTGATTTTAATAAGACATTTTATTTATATTTCTACCAACAAAAACGATTTTCATAAAAATGTCATAATATCAATTTGGTTGATTTTATGATTAATTATGTAAAGTAGTTGACTAGCCATTTATATTTAGAGCAACGTTATGCAATTAAATTGTTGTTCTTAAATAATAATATGTGTATCTGCTATCCTATCCTTATACAACGATATTTACATATCATTTATCACATTAATTCATTATTAATTTTAGATGATATCAAATAAAAAAAGCAAGTTATTAATGATAGAAATTTGGGATATTAAATAAAATGTGCAATGTTATTCATGTATTTGATTATCAACCAATTATTTTCACATTATATATAAGAATCTTGTGGGTATTATGTAATCTACATATCATATGGGATCCGGCGGTAATATTACTATACGAATAGCCCTACGTGTCAATTTGCAAGACATTTGATGTCCTCAAACAAATTTTTATGTCTAAAATTTTTGCCAAACAAGTAACCAAAATCAAATTATCATTATATCGGCTTTAATCGTGGAGAAGGAAACATAAAATTGAACACGTTTAAACTTGAAGAATGGATCCCTATTCCCTCAACGAATTTTCATAGAAGACCAATATTTTTGGTTCCCCATGTAACTGAAACACCATCTTATTTTATAGAAAAAAAAAACTTAAATATAAAAAACAAGTACCCAAATGAACAGTTCTTTATTCATTGAACAAATCGACATATACATATATAACTTACGTGTTATCAGTGTAATATAAGTGAGATCAATTTATATGGTATTATTATATGACTAATATTCATTAATTGAACTGCATAAAGTACATCTTTAATTATATTATATAACACTAATTAGTACTTCTTCACATGATTCAATATTTTAATTCGTTTTGTAAGACTCTTGAGGTTGTAATTCATTTAATTTAATGTTGTAAATCAAGGTATTGTGGAACCCTACTACCTTTTTTATTTTTTATTTTTTAATTCTTCAATTGACTGTTTACATGTTTCGTGATTTAGATAAAAAAAAAAAAGTATTAGTGTTATTTTCTTTCTTTCATTCACATTATCTTGGTCATCTTTAACAATTAGTTCACGAACCCTTTTGGCAAATAATATACAAGTGTAACAAGTCAATTTTCCAAACCACAAAACATTATTTTTCCTGGTGTTAGACAATAATTGAAGGGATTTTCATAAGAACAGTTTATCTATATTTCTATAAAAAACGATTTTCATAAAAATGTCACAATATCAATTTAGTTGATTTGTGAATAGTTATGTATACTAGTTGACTAACTATTTATTTTTAGATCCATGTTATATAATTAAAGTTTTAGTTGATTTTATGATTAATTATGTATAGTAGTTGACTAACTGTTTATATTTAGAGCAACGTGATATATTCAAATTGTTATTCTTAAATGATAATGTGTATCTGCATCATATCCTTATACAATGACATTTACATATCATTTATCACATTAGCTTATTATTAATTATATATGATATCACGTTAAAAATTAAGTTCCCGATGATATAAATTTGGGATATTAAACATAATGTGCAATATTATTCATATATTTGATTATCAACCAATTATTTTCACATTATATATAAGAATCTAGTGCATACTATGTAGATCTACATATGGATTTCGGCCACAACATTACTATACCAATAGCCCTATATGTCAAGTTACAAGACATTTGATGTTCTCAAAGAATTTTTATGTCTATAATTTTTGTCAAACAAGTGACCAAATTCAAATCATCATTCTATCGGCTTTAATCGTGGAAAAGGAAACATTAAAAAAACACGTTTACGCCTGAAGAATGGAATCCCTATTCCCCCAACAAATTTTTATAGCAGAAAATGCCAATAAGTTGGTTTCCGAATGGAGCTGAAACACCATCTTAATTATTATATTAAAAAAAAGCTTGAATATATAAATCAAGCACCAATTAACAGTTTATTTATTCATTCAATTAATGAATTGAGCTGCATAAAGTACATCTTTAATCATATTATTAAAGACTAATTAGTACTTCTTCACTTAATTCAATATTTTAATTCGTTTTTTAAAACTCTTGATGTTGTAATTCCCTTAATTTATTGTTGTAAATCAAGGTATTATGGAACCGTATTACCTTTTTTATTTTTATTTTATTTTTTTTAATTATTCAATTGAATGTTTATATGTTTCATGATTTAGATAATCATTTTGCGGTTGATTGTCGCTCTCGATCTCTTAATCTGTATTTTCAGTTTGTCAATATATATGTTAAAATATAAGAATAAAGCTAGAATATAATTAACAATATTCTACACTAATCTTCAACAGAAAATTATTTTATTATCTTATTTTGACTGATTTAAGTCGATGGCCGGCTGCATAAAGAGTCCATTCAAAGAATAATCATATACAAGTCAAGAATTAGTTAGATAGATTTTGATGGAAATAATAACGATTTAAGTAAGTTTTTGATTAGTAATCAGGGCCTTGATTAAAGGAAAGAAAATTGCATGCCTCATTTACGTATCTCTTTGACGACCTCCAAAGCAAAGTTGAAATTACGAAATATGAATGATGTGTGCAAATGTAGAATATTGAATGACTAAATTTTAGGGAAAAAAATAAATTTTTAAATTTTAAATTTCATTAAGTAACATATTGCAAAATAGCTATTAAGAGAATATTTTGTTAATGTTAATAGTCTTCTTCAAAAAAAAAATCTTATATATAATTATTTTGATGAAAATAATTTTTATAAATTATTTACAAGATAAGATAATACACAGGTGTCCACAAATTAGGTACAACATTTAAAAAAATTGAAGGGATAAATTTTTATAACAATTTCTCCCTTTTTTTAGTTAACTTCTTAGTTTTGGAATCCAATACAAGTGTTACTTAAACAAATAAGATGGTGTAGTTTTTGTAGAAACCTGAACACGATTTCCGAGACTAGGATCTTGCAATTATAGGCTTGAAAAATTCTTATAGATTTTAATCCAAATTAGCTCCCAGGCATCTCTGCAAACTACTTGAACAAGACGATTGGGCGTCAAACAATACTGGACGAAACCTGAGAGCACGAGACAAAGGTCAAATGGATGGAGCCCTCGAAGTTGAAATGTTACTTGGAGAAGCCCATTCTCAGGGCATGGGTGTATATCTTTCATGTTTTTGGCTTTTTGAAGGCTCTAATCATCAAAACATGAAGCCCTAAATATACTTTATATGTTTTTCCTTATTCATTGTCTAATTGTAATTAGTAAACCTAGTTTAATTATTGTTATATATAATATAAACCCGAATTGGGCTTAAAGGCTTTTAGGGTCCAACCCATATAAGTAGGTATTTAATTAATGAACTCTTTAATTAATCCAATATCTTAATTAATCTCATTATTTAAATAAGAGTTGTTCTATTCAACCCCCATTTTTCACATTTTCAACCCCCACTTTTATTTTATTTTATTTTACAATTATGTTCTAAAATAAAATTACTAAAAAAGATAGAAAAAAACTATAAATACACACCATACTGCATTTGCGTATGTATATAATAAGGAGTGGTAAGTTATTTACATAAGTTACAATTTTGCTTTAATAAAAGAAGAACAGACTGGCTCCTGCATTTGCCTATGACGTTTGAAGAGTTTGGTCACTCACCACGTCTCCATGAATCAAGAATTAGGACTTCATTTATCGGCCTTATGTATCTCATATGTTAATACTATACATTAATTATCAGTAATCGAATTTGTGTTTTGAAACTCCTTTTGATCATCAGTGAAACTTTTTTTTTTTTGTTTGAATCTAACTGAAATCCAAACCCATCTTAGCTTAGGCTCAACTCATCATCTCTCTCAAGATAAAAATTTGTTTTGATAAAACTGACATAAAAGAATGAGATCAAAATGGTAGTAGCCATAACATCACTACTCTTTCATCTTCGGGCATCCACATTGAACATCTAAGTTCTCATTGGACAGACTTGAACGACTCTTCCTTTCCATCAACAACCCACACAACATACCCATTGATATCAACCTCATACGAAGCTTTCGCACCATGCCTAGGAAGAGAAGCTGCAAATTAAAAGTGGGTGCAATGAAAAACTTAGTTATACACTGAAAGAATATTTAGGGAATTAAATATGGTCTAATCAGAAGGAAACAAGAGTTTTAATATTTTTTTATTAGGTGTATTTAAAAGTAAGGGATGAAAAGAGAGAAAATGAAGGCTGAATAGAATAACTATTTAAATAATAGATTCAATTACTAGTTAATCATATTAATTAAATTGGCCCATTTACTAGTTTACTAATTATTATTTATTTAATTTAGAGATGCTCTATTTAGTCCCCATTTTTTCATCTCATCAGACTCCAATTCTAAATATAAACCTTTAAAATTGTTTAACTTTTTCAATAATCCAGTTTTACCCTTATTATAATACCAATAGTTTAATATATTTAACTCAACAAATTATAATTTTTAACCATTTAGCATACAACCACAGTAGCTCCATCGTTGATTACTGTAGTCACCTCCCCATGCAGACAGAAGATAGAGAAAAAAAAAAAAAAAAACCAGAGTGGATAGGAAAGCCCGAGATTCTCCAAATATACAAGATAGTGATTTTGATAATCTTATTAATATGCATCGTTATATGTTGTATAAACATGTAAGAAATCTAACATCACCACATTTGTTCAATTGGCTATAGGCTTGGGCAATGGGGTAGGGCGAGACAAAAAATAATGCAACAAAGCGGGGATAGATATCAACTGCCCCGTGCCCGCCCCGCCCCGGTTCCAAGCTTGGCTAATTAACTGCTTGGGAAAGTTAGCACAATTTATACATATTTCAAGATAAAGCCTAAGGTTTTGTTGGAAAAGGCTTGATTGGAAAGGGTTATAAGAGACTGCAGTTAAATTTATTGTTTGCATTTGATGAAACGGTCTCCATTGCTTATCCTAGGAATCCTTAATAAGAAAATTTTTAATGGAGAGAAGACGGTAGCAGCAAATCGTGGACCTGCAGCTGTTGAAGAGATGATGAATTATTTTATGAGTTAAATTCTAGGCATTTTGTACAGATGGCTGATAAAATATAATTTATTGAGTCACCATATCAAATAACTCTCACAATAGTAAGGGTAATTTTGGTTGATTGAAAATAATGAAATAGTTTTAACATTTTTAATAATTTAAATTTTAAATGGGGGTAAATAGAAAGTAAGGGGTAAATAGAACTACTCTTTAATTTAATAGTGGGTTTTATTCTCCAATAAGTTTAATTAAATAAAATAATTAAGTTCTAAAGTTCGGATCCTGTTCAAAGCAATTTTGTATTTTGTAATCAGCTAGCTAGAGAATCTTAATAGACATTTTTAATTACAAGCTCTAATAGATTTGATCGAGTACCAGAGATGGTAATTTTTGACACAACACGCGAACATGACTTGACAAGACACGAGTTTAAATGGGTTTGAGTTTTGGCTTAATCGTATTCGTGTCATATTCATGTCGAAAATGTCAACCTATTTAATAATCATGTCGTGTTCGAGTTGAGGGCCTTCAACGTGCGAACATAATTATGACATGACACGATTATAATATGAACACATTTATAACATAATTAACACGAATACATATTCTACATGGTTGACACAATAACATAATTAAGACAAATATTAATACAATTACAAAATAATTTAAATTTTAAAATACTAAACTTAACATTATATAGTCTTAAACATTTTAATTCTTACATATTTCTAAATTTTAAACTAAAAATAAAACTTTAAATCCTAATAAATTTTATAACTTTGACATTTTTGTCATTTAACCAAAATTGAAAACACAATTCAATAAAAATTGAAACCTTAATCTCCTCCCATTCAATGAAACTCAAAAAATACGTTGACCCTCTCCTCACCGGTGCGAGCCCTCTCCTATCTTTACTGCCGCCAGCCCTTATGGTTTCACCACCGTAGCTCCAACGTCCAGTAGTCCCCCTCTCCTCACGCTGTGACTATAGCCTCCTCCAAACGTCCAGTCCTTCTCCTCGCAGCCACGACCAAGGGAAGCTACCTCCAGCCCTCCTCCTCGCAGCCACGACCAAGGGAAGCTACGTCCAGTCCTTCTCCTCGCAGCCACGACCAAGGGAAGCTACCTCCAGCCCTCCTCCTCGCAGCCACAACCAATGGAAGTCACTTCCAGCCCCATTAACTTCAGAGATCAGGATCCAATTGTGGGCATATGGGTTTGTTTTGAAATGGCTAGTTTTATCATTTTTGAATTTTTTTTTTGTCATTAAATAGAATTAAATGAAGATTTCGTTTTTATTGGATGATGAAAGTGCTCAACACATGAAAATGGTGATTTTAATGAATAATAACCATAGAATATTTGATTCCATTTTATATTTGATTAAAATATTGATTTAATTTACTTGTTTCCTTTGTGAAATCATATATGTAGAAAATTATGTGTTTAGGTATTAATATTGTATACTACTACTTCTCGATTTTGGTTTTGTTGAAAGTTAGAGACATGCTTACAGTGATTTGCATTTTGAGATGGAATGGGATGCTTTTCACGTTATCAAGAATACTTTTAACTTGTCATAGTATATTTGAATCAAATAAAAAAAAATTGATTAGGAATTCTGCATCTTTTTTCAAGTACCCAAACTTAAACTTCTACATATAAAGCTTAACTCTCTCGTGGAAGAATTGATAGAGTTTGTGGAATCTAATCTTTTCTTAGTCAAAATTGAATTCATTGTAGACATATTTTAATGAAATTCTCCATGGAGGAATTGAAATATTGATGATTTTGAAAGAATTTGGCCGTGCATAGGAGAGAAGCTGGAAGGATTTTATAAACATAGACTATAATCCAGAAAGTAAAAATAAAAATATAGACAATCAAAGTTTTTTTTTTTTTTAAAGTCACTCTATGATATTGAAGCATACATACGCAATTCACTCTTGTTTACATCTAAAAATCCATATTAAGTTATTATACACTCGATAAGATGTAGTGCCATATTTTCCGACTGGCTATTATTCTAATGAAAAAGAGAAAAAAAAGCCATTAATTAGTTGATTAATATATGGTATGTCTCATATAATTCTATAATCTGATTTTTTTAAGAGTATAAATTTTTTTTTTAAGGATACTTAAGAGTCGAAGAGGAGATGGATAAGAGTTGAAGAAATTTTTAGTGTTTGTTTGTGACGTACTCAGTTGTGATTTGTGATGGATGTTTATAACTTTTTAGTGTTTGTTTGTTTGTTTGTGATGAACTTGTTCTAAGTCATCCATAATTTAGGAATGTGATATTTGTTAGAGATTTCATGGACTTTAGTTTTGTTAATTTTGTTGTATTTGAATTATTGACGTTGATTTCTTATTGTATTTATATTGCATTTGAAGTTTGTATGATTTCTTGGTATTTAATCTTGTTTCATTTTGTATATTTTGTTGTAGCTTTTTCATTTGAAAATGGATTTTAATATATAATCGTGTTGTAAATGCAAACGTGTTATAATTTTGTCCATAAACATGTTATAATTATGTCATATATGTAAACGTGTTATAACGTGTCATAGTCGTGTTAAATGGATCGTGTCAATTGTGTAAACGTGTCTTAGTCGTGTTAAACAGGTCGCGTTCGTGCTTAATACGAACATGACCCATTTATTATTCATGTTAGCGTGCCGTGTCGTGTTACCTATTTAATGATCGTGTCGTGTTCGTGTTGAGCCTTCATGACACGAATAATAAACGGGTCGTGTTTGTGTTGAGTTAATCTTTGTCGTGTCAAGCTCAACACGACACGAACACGATCCGCGGATACGAATTATCACCCCTATCAAGTACCCCATTATCTCATAATTGTAGTAAGTCCCACATATTAACTTTGACTAATTCCACTGTAAAGTCAAAGTTGCACTCTTTAATTAAATATTATTTACAGAAAGCTTAATAATTTAATCTAATTTAATTATCTCTTTAAGCCCTATTCATTAAGCCAAAGTTTTACATAACTACCTTTCATACAATACCAATAATTAGAGTTAGGTATAATTTACCCCTTTTTTCCCTCTAATTATTTTTTGAGCTCTTGATGTCAGTTTTACATCATTTAAATGATTTAGATATATTGCAATAATCTTAGTTTTTAATAAACTCTTTTATTAAACACTTGATCAAAATTTAATCATTTAAAACCTTGTAAAACCATCAATGTAGTACTCTACAATCCTTTAAAGTCATGAATTCCATCTCTATGATATAGTGTTTATTAGCATATCGATCTTACAATCCTAACTAGTCAAGGTATTGATATTTCATTTTAGATCTCACTTTTTATTCTGGTCAAAGATCATAGCCTATATACTAGAGGCACCTTACCCACTCAGGATTAAGGTAAGAATGCTTTCAGTTCTTTGGTATAAAAATTCACATTTATCATGGCATTTCCACCGAATGGATAAGTTCTACTTAGTCCGTGTTTAATATATTTATTTAATGCACAAGTATCTTTGTCCTAAAATCTTTACTTCAAATGGTTAGAGACTCGTTATTTTCCCGTTGAAGATAAACAACACAACAATCTTGTCAAACAAAATGCTCAACTTTTGTTTATAGGTCGTGAACTAGTTTTGAACTTCAATAAATTTTTTTATCTTATTTATACCTCATTTTAAAAAAAAAAAAACTTTATGAATGTGCAATCTCTAAAACTTTTAGTCATTGGTATAATCACATTACGCTATAAATAACTCTTATTTATTCAAACAAATGTTTATAATATTATGGAAATACCCTTACTCTTACAGCAGAGCTCTAACATTTTTATCTATATGTGTCAATGTCATTTCTAATTTAAGTAGGCTAGTTTCAATATAATATATTATGTCAATATTTTTTATGTTGATTTTGAATCTTTTCTTTTTTTAATAATGATAACCAATAATATATTATTTTTTGGTATTTTGTGGGTCTATTTGGACTATTGTAGTGTCTTGATCATACAATCCAATTGACAAAGATAACGTGGGTCATCAGATAATATGGGCCAGTCTCTGATTATTGCACCTAAATTGGGCCAAGTGGTGCGTGTAGCTTAACCACCCTTTTTGCTTTTTATTGTTATAAGTAATTCTTTTCAATCCCAATTTTTTTCTCGTTAGCCTACACCTCAAAATAAACGACGATAAATAATAAAAATATAATAAATAAGATATTAATATGTAGTAAATAGATTTAACAAAAACTTTCCATCTCTTCTTACGAATCTCTACCATTTTTTCCTATTTTCTCTAAAAACAATAACTTTATGTTTTTGTCACAAAAGCTCCATTCTTCCCCTGTCTTTTCAATTTTTATGT
Organism: Boswellia sacra; assembly: GCA_013180625.2. Lineage (NCBI taxonomy): Eukaryota > Viridiplantae > Streptophyta > Magnoliopsida > Sapindales > Burseraceae > Boswellia > Boswellia sacra. The sequence continues at coordinate 514,045 of SNVD02013908.1, forward strand.
TTTTTCTCTCCCATTAAAATCTAATTATCTTTCTTTCTCTTTAAATTTCAACCAAGAACATAACTTATATGTAAATACCAAATCATCTAATTTTGTTTTCGCTCTCCTTTCCAACACTTAAACTAAAAAATATTTGATTGATAATTTTTTTATATGAACTTGGAGAATTCAATATAATGAGAAATACTATTAAAATCATTATTTTTTTATGTATCTATTGTTTAAATTTAAGAAATGCAACTGTTATAAAAATAAAAGATTTAAAGAAAAATAGACGACATTAAGATTAAGTGGTAAAGTTTATCACAAAATAAGATGTGGGAGCTAATTAAAAGTTAAATTAATTAAATTCAAGCTTACCATTAATATATTTACAATTAAATTTGAGTTTGATAAAATGTGATTTAAATTATAATTATACCCTTATTAAATAAGAGGTGGGACTAACGAGATGAAAAAATAAGGGTCAAATATAACTACTCTATAGTTATAATTATCAACATCAGTAACATTAACGTGGTACTAAGGTACAATATTTTAAAACCGAAATTATACAACATTCCCAATCTTGTACATAATTAAAGGTACCATATTTTCTATCTATCACATAAAATTTAAGACATATTATTTAAGACATATAATCATTTAAGACGTAAAATTAAGATTGAGTACCATAAATCTTTACTTTACTAAGGTATGTGAACACAGTTAGGATCTGGTTTCAACTGCCACAATAGGAAGAATTCGTTGTTTAATGATAAATAAATATATTATCACTGAAATGGATTGCGTTGGTTAAATTAATTGGGTAGTTTGGTCTGATTGGAAATAGGCTTGGAGCCCAGTCCAAATTTGAGAAGGAGACTGCAACTTCACTTCGCTGTGAATGGGCCGCATGTCGACACTGCGAAGCTTGCAGGGCTTCTCAAGGAATTCATCAAGAAATGCGTGCAACGTCGTGGAGTTGGAACCCTAAATTTTAAATAAAATAATATTAGACTTATAATTCATTTATAATTAAGATTTTATAAAATTTAAATTAATAAAATATTATTAAATAAGTAATTACTATATTATTTAATTTAATATCTTTTATTTATTTTTATTTTTTACATATCTAGTGATAAGTTATCAACTGAAGTTGTATAAAAAATAATTATAGATGTAGCATTACCCCTTCAAATAACACATTCTTAAATTTCTAGAAATTATCTCAACAAACCTCCAACAGGAGGCCAACACGGCTGGCGCTTGCTTTCAACTGCGACATTGAGAATTCGATGTTTATTGATAATACAATATTATCAATGAAATTGGTTGCACCAATAATTCGGTTTTAATAGTGTCATGATAAGGAAAGAGAAGAAATTAATATATATATATATATATATATATATATCATATGATTCCTAACTTGTTGTTTATGTGATATCTATTAAACTATTTTTTAATTATTTTCTAATTAAAATAGTTTAAGCGATTTCTTTGAAAAAATAAGGAAGATCTGATTTAAAAAGATTGGTATATTCGTTTTCCTAGCGTTGAATTTATTGGACAATTAGAAAATTTGAGATATTGCTATTTTAATAATATCCTACTCAATTTGATTATTTTTGTTTGTTTTTTTTTATTTAATCGATATCATCTTAACTCCCTTTTAAAGTTAGTTTGAATATTACTTATTCTGAATGAATAATTAAAAAAAAAAAAGTATCTTTGGATATCTTGAAATTAGTAAAAACTGATGAATTTTCTTTTAATGTTGTCCACAAATTAGTCCATTCAAAAAAGGGTCGATTTGGTCAAGATAATTATCGGAATCAAGTAGCTTTGATCAATAAGGAAAGCAAGGTACTTGAGCAAACCTATCTACATTGTCCACATCGAGAAACGTTCAAACTATAAGTCAATTATACGAATATAATTTTCTTTTATTATAAGTTTCTGCAGATTTTTTTTTTTTTTCATAAGAGGACGCTTTGGATTTTTTATCGAGTAATGTAATGGGGTGAACAAACGACAATTCCATGCCACGAACACAAAGTTCAAAGCTGTCTTGATAATGACTTTTTTTTTTAATTAATATGTTTTCTTATTATTATCATTTAGGATTTTAGGAGAGTTTGAATATTATATGAGTGGGGTTATTTTGCACTCGAGTCTCTTATTAACACGCTCATTTAATTAATAAACCTCTTTTTTTAATTTTAAAACATTAATTTTTACTATATAAATCTACCATAATTTCCAATATAACCCTACTAACATAAATTTTACAAAGTAAATCACTTTTCTAAATAAACCCTCCATATTAATTTTTGCACCCGCCAAATAATAAACAGTATTATTTGATTAAGAGAAAACCACGGCTGTTAATTAAAAGTTTTAAAAGAAAAACTTCGGTGCATCAATTTCTAAGCTCATAGATGTATCTTAGATTTTGAAGCTTCATAGTTCATCACCAAATGGTCGTGACTCATATTTAATTTTTATTGTTTGTTCGGATAAATTTTTTAATGTTTTCACGTTCGTTTCATGCGGAAACATCTCTATGTTTCTTTGCGTTTTGGAAGTTTTAGTTGCCAGGCGAAACAGCAATCGCAAAGGATTTTGAAGCTTCTTTGCTGCATAGTGGCTTTGTTTTGATTTTAAGTTTTTGTTTTCAAGTTATGGAAACAATACACGGTTGATTTTATTTTTTATTTTAAAAATGATACGTGATTTTAATATTGATTTAAATATTGATGAATATTTAAACGTGTATATTTAATAAGAGCTTAATTTATTATATTATACTAATAGTGTCATTAAATTTGTCGACTTAAACATATTTATAGTTTTTGCGTCTTTTGAATTAGTTTCATCTTAATTTCAGTTTTTTACACAAGTTCGATAAAATGGACATAACTTTCTATTTATATCTCATAATTGTGCAAATCTTGATTTGGTGGAAAGCTGATTAAATTATCTACAAAATTGTATTTTCAAGGATCATGAAATTCGGACGTCTAATAGACCAAAAATGGGCTTGAAGCAAACCCGTTTGTAGTCTCGGCTCAGTCTGACTATGTCTCTGTATTTTGGTCGTATCTCTTGAAATATGAATCCAAATCATATGATTCAAGATGTTCTAGAAAGCTAAGATAAATATCTTCAACTTTTATGGAGACATATGATCAAAATTCTAAATATTTCTGTGCCTAAATTTATGGTCAAAGTCGGTGCACATGATGATATAAATTATTATCAAGATATTTTACAATTGTCTTTTTGTAATTTGACAAGTTTGCCTTTAAATGCATCTATAAATAAATGAGAATTGTGACCCATTAGGACATCCTAGCTCTTGGCTGAGATCTTTTAACATTATGTTTTCTCTCTTATATTTTGTTATCTTAATATTACTAATAAATCATTTTATTCTTGCAACTTATTTTTTTCTTACATAATATCTTGCTAAATTCTCTCTTGTAAGGTAAAATGGTGAAACCATTTATATGAGAATAAAGATTCTCTAACCCTTTAATATATGCTTAAAAATCATAATCTTTTATTGTTAATTTTATATGTTTTATATCTTTTTTTTTTATCAATCTTGACACCACTCGTAAAGTGGATGTTGAAAATCCATTGTAGATAATTCTTGATATATCAAATACTTGGATCCTTTGTAAACGTCGTATGGTTTTTCCTTACTAACACAAGTATAGTTAAGAACCTGGATTTATTGTAGAAATATGACAATTGGCACGTTGGATGCTTGAACCTATTTATAAAAAGTGGTATAGATATTGGTAATGAAACAAATATAATTCATATAACTAAAATGGGTTTAAATGATATGCCTTCCGATTGAAACTTTTTTGATGTATGGATTCCAATTGAGTTATAATTGGGTTATTTATACTTATTTGATATATCAAGAATGGATCCCATAACCTTAACTTTCATTATTATTATGTTAATTATTCTTACTTATGTATTTTATTATTATCGTTTATTGTTTATGAAATTGTTCATTCATTTGCTATGGTAGGATTTATCACCTATTTTTATGAATGATTTTATCACATTTTATTTTTGTTTTATATTTGAATGGTCGGTTGTACCAACTACCATCTTTACTTTTATTTGTTAATATTGTCTTGTTATATATTTGAATTATTGATATCATATTTGCTCATCTCTTAATTTGTACAACTAAATTTTCTTCCTTGTGGATCGACTCTGATCTTATTGGTTTTATTATTTTGATACTCATATATTTGAGAGAAAATTATTTTTTAGATGTGTCAAATATATTGATAAATATGTATTTTCATAAAACAGTTTTTTAAAAATAGAAACAAACAAACTATTAAGCATGTTAATCCAGGAAAAAAGGATCTCCAAAAGTCATTATTTTGTGATTGAAAAAAATTAATACTGTTCCAATATTGTAATCCTCACAATCATTGATTTGTTTCTCCACATGCAAAAATTGTCTTAGTTTTTACAGAATTTCCTGTCAACTTAATCTAAAAAAATTGGCTACAGAGACGTAGGTAGGAGATGGAAGCTGATTATGAAAACAGTGATAGTACAAAGGTGATGATAAAAAGTTTTCAATAAATTAGTTTTAATTGGACTTAATTGTACATTTATTTGTGGATAACTTTGTAATTAAATTTTTGACAAAAAGTCGGTGCGTTAATAAGAAAGTTTGCTGCAAATAACCCTACTATGATGTACATCTAATTATTCTATACATTTGTCACACCTTTAAAAAAAATAAAAACACCTTTTTATCAATTTTTCATGATGTATAAGAATATAATTATTAGAGTGTGTATATATATATGGGTTGTAATACTTTAATTTAAATTTTTTAACTTAAATCTAAATATCAATTAATGATTATTCACCTAACAATCAAATAGTTAAGATTAAAAATAAAAAAATACATTTAATAATGCTAATTCATCAATAATTTCAACTATTTTATTAGTGAGATGAATGAACATTAATTAATGTGTAGAGTTTGAATTAAAATATCAAATTCATATATATATATAGACACACATACATACATCTCCTTATATTAGTTTATATATCTCAAAATATACCAAGTCTCTTATATAATAATAAATTTAAGAATAATAATATGACTCCAAAGTTAACATAGGAAGTGATATGATTTTATGTACGTGTGGCATGTGAATATCAATTTAATGTGACGAGTGATTGAACTCATATGGTAAGTGAAATAACTTCATAAAATCACTAAAATGTATTAAAATTGAGAAATACCAACAATTTTAAGAACAATACTCAAAGTTTAATGTATGATAGAGATATTTGATCAAATTAATATCATATTTTATAATATAGATAATATTCTGTGTTATAACTTAATTCATTGATTTAAAAAAAATTGTTGAGTTTATTACGAGAAGAGATGTTCCTAAAAAAAAATATAGCATATTGAAAGGACAAAACATTAGAAGAAATGGGAGGAAAAATATAACAAAATCGGGGAAGAATGAAGATAATATTATATAATAAAATATCAAAAACTCAATATTTAACAAGCCCAATAAACAGAATAACTTGAGACAATGTACTAAAAGAATTAGAGAAAACCAAGCAAACAAAAAACCACATAATAGACAGCTTAAGTCTTGCATGATTATTTTAAATTATTATAATGTTTCAATTAAAAAAAATATACTATGAATTTTTATAAAAGTAGTATACATATGCCAACCTAAAGCCTTCATATCAACAAATAATTTGCATAATAATTATAAATTATATATATTATTTAAAAATATAAAATTTGCGACACTATGTAATTGTTTTTACGGTTGTTAACTCCGAAAAAGGAAAGGAACGAAAAGAAAGAAATTAAAAAAGAAAAAGAAAAAGTCGGTGAGTGAAATAATTTAAACTGATCAGGAAGGCTGAGTTTGCCCTAAGCTCGTGAAACGCCTTATATAAGGCGTGTCTCCCTCACATTGTATCCTTACAATATCTCTTCACCGCACCTCAAGTCTTCTATCTCCGATTCCTCTCTATTATTTTCTTCTATTTCTCTTATTATCTGAGGTATCTTCTCCATATTACTTTCTCTTTTTCAATTTTATTTATTTGCGATTCTATCAAATATATTCTGTATTGTATTGTCTACTTTTATTTTACGATTCAGTTTCGTTTGGCTTTTTTGTCAAAAGCGTTGGTTGATACGACGTAATTTTTTTCCATGATCGGAGCTGGAATTTGTTGAATCGGGATGAATCTCGTGTCGTTGTGGTGGAGCTGTTTAGATCTGTGATTATTTTTTGTTACGTTTTGTTTTTGAATTATTTATTTTTATTTGTATGGTCAGGATTTGTCGTGATTGGCTAGTTTTACGATGATCGGATTGGATTTTAATTGACGTGTGATTATAAGTGATATTTAGATTGTTGTTTTGTTGTGATTCAGTCTGTCTTGGAGGTTGGATAGATATCAAATTTATTTTCGATCGATTGTTGTCAATTTAGGGTATCAAATTTAATTATATCGCATTTTAAGAGGGATTGGTCTGATCTATTGCCTCTTGTATTTAATTGTTCAGTTAGGCTTGGAGTGATATTTGATATTTCCTTGTAATGATATTGACATTTGAATGACAGTGCTGGATTTTTTATTTAATCTTTTAATTTGTATTATAAGTTTAATCATGTGAGCTGTTTCAGTTTAGAATGCGTAAATATTACTTATTTTTGTTCGGATTTTTTTAACTAATAATTATTAGATCCTCTTTGAATATAATTCCAATCCCCTGATCATGTTTGCCTTGTGATTCAAAGACGAACTTGGCATAGAAGAATAAAATGTTAAAATTGATTGTTTACTATTATATACTTGATGGTTTATGATTGCTGTTCCATATTACAATTCTATGCCTCTGGCAACACCCTCTCTTATTTCTTATTTCCAAGTGATCTGTTGTTGTTATTGGATTGATTGTGATACAAATGGATTTTAAAAACACGTTTGTATGCTTGTGGAGATTGATGCTTCTTAAAGCTTTTGATCTTTGGATTGTGGTCGATGTTAATATTTAAAATTTTGTTCGGGTGGCCATAAGCTGTTTCTGGACTGTTTTATATAACATTAGTGCCGGTATTATGACTTAAAAGTTCTAAATATATCTGTTGTATCCTTGCAGGAAGTTGGCGGTTTAGCCTGCTGGGTTGCAGCTTGACAAAGTGGAGGGTGTTAAGTTTGAAGCTTCTTTTATGTCTGAACGGGCCTCTCTCTTTTTGTCATCAATCGGGTTGCTCGGAGAATACTGTCCTACGTCCAGAAAAAAGAACAGACAGTCCTCACATATAGTTGGCTGCATGCATCTTGTGTCATCGGGAGCAAATAGTACACACTATTCTGGTTGCCAGTTTATGCGGCCTTCTCCAATTCCTAAGAACTTGTTTGCTAAAGCAGGATTTTTTGTTGAAAGAGACACTACTATTGGTTTCTTGTGCCCTTTCTGATATTTTATCTTATCGTTCTAACACAGTTAAAACAAAATGGCATTGCAAAATATTGGTGCTTCCAACAGTGATGATGCCTTTTACAGGTATAAGATGCCAAAAATGATAACGAAGATCGAAGGGAGAGGGAATGGCATCAAGACAAATGTGGTTAATATGGTTGAGATTGCAAAGGCTCTGGCTAGACCTCCATCTTACACCACTAAGTATTTTGGAAATGAGCTCGGAGCCCAGTCCAAATTTGATGAGAAGACTGGAACTTCACTTGTGAATGGGGCTCATGATACTGCTAAACTTGCAGGGCTTCTGGAGAACTTCATCAAGAAATATGTGCAATGCTATGGATGTGGGAACCCTGAAACTGATATAGTCATTACTAAGACACAGATGATAACCCTGAAATGTGCTGCATGTGGGTTTGTCTCTGATGTTGATATGAGGGACAAGCTTACGACTTTTATTCTCAAGAATCCTCCAGAGCAGAAGAAATCATCCAAGGACAAGAAAGCTTTGAGGAGGGCTGAGAAGGAGAGGCTCAAGGAAGGTGAGGCTGCTGATGAGGAGCAGAAGAAGCATAAAAAGGAAGGCGGAAAGAAGAAGGGTTCTTCTACTAGTACTAAGGATGTTCCTGCCAAAAGTGCATCAAGCAAGAAAAAAGCACAGGCATCTGACGAGGATCGCTCACCGACTCGCAGCCAGGCTGATGAGAATGAACAAGCAGTTACTGAAGATGATGACGATGATGATATTCAGTGGCAGACAGATACCTCACTGGAGGCAGCTAAACAGCGTATTCAAGAGCAGTTAAGTGCTGTTACTGCTGATATGGTAATGCTTTCAACCAGTGAAGAGAAGAAAAAGTCAGCGAAGAAGTCTCCTGAGCGTGAGGGTGAGAAGAAAGGACATGAGAATGGAACTAATGGTACCAATGCCCATGAAAGGCTTGTTGATGAGATAAAGGAATATCTTAAGAAGGGCTCCTCTGCAAGCAAACTGAAATCCTTTCTCAGTTCCCTCTCTGGTACTCCCCAAGAAGTCATGAATGCTTTGTTTGTAGCTCTTTTTTATGGTGTTGAGAAGGGTTTTGCCAAAGAGGTAGCCAAAAAGAAGAACTACCTAGCAGCAGCAAGCCAAGAGGAGGGATCGCAGATGGTATTGTTGCATTCCATCGAGTTCTTCTGCGGCAAGGCGAGCCCTGAGGTGGTGAAGGAAGTGGCATTGGTCCTTAAAGTGTTGTACGACAATGATTTATTGGAAGAGGAGTTTGTAGTTGATTGGTACAAGCAGGGCCTTGGTGGCAATAAAAACTCTGTGGTTTGGAAGAACGTGAAGCCATTCATTGAGTGGCTAGAGAATGCTGAGTCTGAATCCGAAGAGGAGTGATTGATTAGGAAAGCCAGTTCAGGTGGAATCTGCTAATGCTTATGCCTTCCCAAGTGTCACTGGTGTGTGTTGGTACAAGTTGTCATGGTTTGAAATAAAAGCAGGAACATAATGCACCTGCTGAAGCGATTTCTTTTATCTTATGTTGCCATTGTCGTAAACGGTGTCGAGTTTGTTTTATGTATCGGTTTCTAGTTTATTTATGTGTCGTCGTCCAAGTCTGTTTCTATCTGGGTGGATTGTAATGTTGCATTTATCTTATTATATCGTGATCGAGTTGAACTGGGTGCTATTTCTATATTTATTCCTTAAAATCTTATCTACTTGTTAGAAAGTTCTCCCTGCTGTCCTATACACGAAAAGATTCTTCTCCCTGCCTTCTGTTTCTGTTTTATGAGAATGTTTTATAGATATTTGGTTCTTATTTATAAGATATAAAACATTACATAAACGCCCGATATTTAACCTTAATTAACACTAAAGCGTCCGATATTTAGCTGGAATCTTGAAGATATTATCCTATTTGATTTTTGGACGTCGTCTGTCAAGCTGCAACAAGATACGGTCTTGAATCGGATAACATCTTTTACGTTTTTGACTCTTATCTGTTGCTACAAGTAACAGATTGTCAAACAACGCAAACCTCTTATCGTTATCTTAGAATAAATCAAGTACATTCTTATCTCCGTATTTTGGCCTACATAAGCACGCTTTACCCATGTCTTCCAATCGCTTATTCCATATAGTCATCATAAAATAGTATTAATTCAGGTATCAGTTACGTAAGCATCAAAATGATACCACTGGTGAAAACATATGGCAGTGTTTGACGCGCTGCGTTGGATAGCAATGCATAGCTACTCCTTAATCGACGTTTGGCCGAGTTTTGGGAAATACTGCACTGCATCAAAAAGCGCACAAAACTACATAAAGGGCGCATTAATTACCCAAATTTTATAATGTGTCTCACCTTGGGTTTACACTGCAAAAAATAAAAAATTATTATATTTCTTTTCGGTGGTCCACATGCCGTTACACAACTGAATAATATATAATTTATTGAATATTTAAATAAATATTTAATTATTAAAAATTAATTTAATATAATTAATTTTTAAAATTATAATAATTATAATATTTTTATTTTAATATTATTTTAATTTATTATAAAGGTTAATAAATTTTTTTATCAAATATAATATTATTTATCATATATCCAATACAAATATTATTTATCATTTATCAATACAATGACAAATTAGATTTAATATAAAATTTATCCATTCAATACAATACAATATTATCTAATATAATCATAATTATATTAAACTATATACAATGCATTATATAAGTCATATTAATTCTTTTTTAAATGATTGGTTCTTTTAAATATGATTAGTTGTAGGTAGATTATATAGGTGGATTATAGTTAGTTATAAATGGAAATATTATTCCTTCAAATTATGATCCACCACGTTAAACGAATAATAACATAATAGTTATTATTTAGTAGCTTTATGACAGATTTTAAGAGTATGTGTTACTATTTTCTGTTCCAATAAATTATTAAATCTATCTAGAAATTATGTCTAATTTTCATTGTAAAATAATAAAATACTTAATACAATTATCAAATACATTAAAATAATGAATTTAATATTAGTTATTAAAATTGTTAAATGTCATTACAACAAAAAAAATATTTATACCAATAATAATATAATAACAAGACGAGTGTACTCTGACCCATAAAGTAGAACCGCACGCGAAGGAGCGAGTGTACTTTGACGGGTCGTGGTGGCGTACAAGCAGTACTGGGTAAAACCGTAATTCCAAAACAAACAAAGAAGTGCAGTAGCATAGTCTACTGTAGTTGAGTGCCCGTTCTCCGACCCCAGGACGTCTCCTTCTCTCTCCTTGCCCTCCTCAGACACTCGCGCACTCGCACACACAAACGCCCACTCGCACTATAACCGTACTTAAACCCGACCGGGGGGGGGGGGGGGTGAAAAGAGAGAGGCAGCACAGCACACACAATTACAATCACGAACAAAACAATGTCGTGTTAAAAAACCTAATAAATCCAATCCATTACTCTCAAAAACAAGACAAATGCCGTCTCAGCATTCCTGCCCCGTCGACCCCCGCATCTGGCGTGCCTGTGCCGGCTCCTCTGTCCAAATCCCCACTCTCAACTCTAGGGTTTACTACTTCCCTCAAGGCCACCTCGAGCAATCCTGTCCCTCCATCTCCCTTCGCCTTTCCCGACCCTTCATTCCTTGCCTCATCTCCCATGTTGAGTTCCTTGCCGATTCTCTCACGGACCAGGTCTTCGCCAAAGTTCTTCTCAATCCCCTTAACAACTCTTTCCAACCTTCTGGAAACCTCTCTGAGCAAACCAGGGGGCTTGACTCTGCTGTTGGCGACAATGCGATTCTGCCGTTTGCCAAGATTCTGACGCCGTCCGATGCCAATAACGGCGGGGGTTTTTCTGTCCCCAGGTTCTGCGCTGACTCGATCTTCCCGCCGTTGAACTTCCAAGCGGATCCTCCCGTGCAGACGCTGTCGATCACTGATATTAAGGGGACGGTTTGGGAGTTTCGACACATTTTTCGAGGGACGCCGAGACGGCATTTGTTGACCACCGGATGGAGCAAGTTCGTGAACAAGAAGAAACTGATTGCTGGAGATTCTGTAGTGTTCATGAGGGATTCGAGGGGGAAGATGTTCGTTGGAATCAGGCGGTTAATGAGGTACGGAAACAATGGGGACGGTGCCAGGTGGGGGGAGCAGATTGGGATGAGGCCTGAGGCGCTGGTGGAGGCGGTTGAGAGGGCGGAAATGGGCCTGCCGTTTGAGGTGCTGTATTATCCGAGGGCTGGCTGGGCGGATTTTATAGTGAGGGCTGACATGGTGGATGCCTCGCTGAGGGTGTTTTGGACGGCTGGGATGAGAGTGAAGATGGCAGTGGAGACTGAGGATTCTGCCAGAATGACATGGGTTCAGGGCACTATTATGGCTGCTTCTATTCCTCATAGTGGCCAGTGGTGTGGCTCACCATGGCGCACGCTTGAGGTATAAAAAACAATGTTTATGATTTTGGATGATTTGCAGGTCTTATAGTTGTGTGTTTTATGTGATTCGAGTGATATTTTGAGAAGAATGTTTCTTTTTGTGATTACCAGTAATGTGATTTGATACGAGTAATTTTATTTTGTTTAGCTTTTCTACATGGTGTAGAAGCCTCATTTTAAGGAGTCATAGATGATGGCACAAATTCCCTTGTTTTAGAGTTCTGGATATTTCACTAGTGGGTTGCCTTGCCTGAGTGTATAGGCAAGCGCTTATTTCACCTTTGGCAACACTTGTTTGAGTCTGATATTTTGTTGTGCCAAGGGAAAAGAGGAATGAACTCTATTGGCTGCTAATTTTAGCGTTTCTAAGCCATGGTCAAGATTCAAGGCACTATAACTCAATGTGAGGATTTTTGGGCAATCTTGATTTGGCTGGAATGTCTTTAAAAATTATAACATTTGGTTTCTTGTTTTTCTGTCCTCTGATTGGATTTTGAATGATCTCCAGACTTTATACTTAAGACATAATGCATTATTTCATACTTCAACTTTCAAGAAGTATTAGTTTCGTTTTTGAACGGTTGAACTAATTAGGCATGTGGTTATTGACAACGGTAGATTCTAATATCAGCTTCAGGTCCTGTTGAATTTTTATTGGTGTAAATCCTACATCAAAATTTATTTTCGAATTGTATCAATTTTCTGTCAAGTTAATCCTGCTAGAAGGCACCCTATAGAGTGAGATAATGTGTATATAATTTTCTGCATATCTGGATGAGAGCAGCTTCTTCGTTTTCTGTGCCTTGTTTGAGGCCTTAGATTGGGTAGCAAGTTTAGTAGTCAAAATATCGTGCTTGGAAATTGGTTAATGTAGCATTAATGTTAAAAGTTTAAACAATGTAGTCATATCTAGATATACATATTAACATGTATTTTAAATGCCTTTTATCTTCACTTTCTTCTATTTACCTTGTTTATTTATCTATGTATATGTGGTTGTTTTTAAACATTATGTTTAGGATGCTTGTATGCCATATTTAAATATGGCGCTGACGACCACTGGTAAAAAAAAAAAAAAAAAAGCTAAGCATATAAGGTTTTTCCTTTTGTTTATATTCTTAAATCTTTGAAGGGCAAAAATGTCTTGTGTTGATATAAAAATGTAGCCATGAATATATTTAATTATCAGACATGATTTTTCCTTGCAAATGTTTTTGATTGCTAGTTACTTTTTATAAAGGTTCTTGTTACCTTCCTGTTGAAGACTTGAGTTTGCTTTGTACTGGGCTAGTGATTCTTTTTCTTAGGAATGAGGGGAAAATGTGTCTTATTTTATCTGAATTTTTTGGGTTTGATAGTTGCAGTGACATATTAGGATATAAATTTACTTAAAAGTTTTTGCGGAGTATTGAGATAAACCCTTTTCTTCTGTAAGTTTTTGCACATGTTTCTGCTCCATCTACCATGTGGACAAGTTAAATTTTAAGGTTTTGTGGCATAGGTTACATGGGATGAACCTGAAACTCTGCAGAGTGCAAAGAATGTAAGTCCTTGGCAAGTTGAATTTGTTTCACCCACCCGTCCGGTTCTCACCACATATCCCCCAGCAAAGAGATTGAGAATTCCTCAGAATTCTGATGGAGAGGAAGAGAACTTCTTTCCGCCGACACGATTAACTAATTCAACAATGGGGCACATGAACCATTCATTGTTGAAGTACAACACTTTTCCTGCTGGCATGCAGGGAGCCAGGCAAAATAGTTTTAGTGTATTTAGTTTATCCAACCTTGTAAGTGAGACTGCCTGTCAAACATTCCATGATAGTACCTTTGGCAACAACTTAATGCCAAACCTGAAACGTGTATCTACAGAGTTGAACGTTGGCAGTTCACAGTCTGACAACCTATCACCAGATAGCCAAAGTAGTGTGCTTTCTTGTGGCACTGAACTTCTTGGAAACCACGGCTGCAACTTGGCAAAAGTTGGTATTGGTTCATTTCAGTTGTTTGGTAAGATCATACATATGAATCAGCCTGTTGAAAGTGGTTTGGATGATGTTGCTTGCTTGGAAGATGATGGCAGTAAGGGTTTCAATGAGAGAGACGGTATAAATAAGCCAGTGAATATTCCCTTGACATACACAGAACTGCTTGACAGGTCTTTGGAATTGGAGAGACTTGGCAGTTGAAGTTGGAGCTTGCTCTTTGTGAACTAATAATGGCACGCATATAAGTAGCTGTACAGGTATGCCTTTCTTTGAGTCCTCCGTACTAGGTTGAATTATGAAACTAATCAGCAGATGCTAATTACTGTCAGATTTGCAGACTTGATGTTAAAAAAATTTCCTTTTCAAATTTGGCCATGCTTTTAGATGCATTGAGGATCACTTTCACCCTACTCAACAAGCATGTCATATGTGCTTCTCGTTGTGCAAAGTGCATATTGTTGAAGTACATGAATATCTTGTGCCATTCTTTTGTTACTGATTCAGTGTTGGATACTAATTACAAACTATATTTTTTCTTTTTCTTAATCTTTTTTGTTGTTGCTGTGTTCTGTATTTTTGGAGAGGATGACAACATATGCTGATCTGACTGAAATGGATTGATATTTCCTTTTCGTATTTTCTTAAATACAATATATGGAAGAAGTGAATAATAGATGTCTTTGTCAGATGTTTATAATTCTTGTTTTCTCCTACACATGCTAACCTGCATGTATAATAAATCCGACATGCATGTTGAGTTCATTTGGTCAAATACTAAGGAAGGTATAATAACTATATATGAGGGTATGGCATCATATATGCATATGGAGCAGTGAAACTGTTATGACACATCATGATATTGCTGATCCGCTAGTTTGTTCCAAACTTAGAAGGTTGGCTACTTGGTAGAAAACTTGAAATTAAATGTTCTTTTTACAATCCTACTCACAGCAGTTGTACATTTGGGTTCTTTAAGTCCATTCAGTTCAAGGTTTATTCATCCATGGATCTGTATGAGTGATCATAAATTTTGGAGCTCAAAAATTGAAGGGGCTAAGGCTTCTTGTGGTATCATTTTCTAAACCCTTTTTCAGTTTTACAAATTAATTAAAAAAAAAAAAGATGAAAAACATATTTGATAATATTTTTAAAAGATGGATTTGGAATATACAAATTCATTTTCGAAAAACTAGATCTAAACTCAAAAATTTTTTATTTATAAAAAAGAATTTACAAAACTTAAAATTTATTTCTAAAAATTACTGTTAAAAAACAATCACTTTAAATTGTTTCCAATTTTTTTTGAGAAATAACATATGTAGAATGCAAAACTCTTATGTGCTTATCTAAAATACTAATCAGAACCACGTTTTTATTGTTCCAGTTCTCTAAAATCTCCTTTTGATAATGCTTTACGATACCTATGCCTGAATCTTGAAATTTAAACTCATATTTCCCTCTCTGATTTTATTTTTGCATGATGATACCTGATGGACCTTAATCATCCATTAGCTGTTTTATACCTGTCAACTCCAATGAGGAAACTGATTCATCTTTTACTTATTTTGAGTGTTTTGAGCTTTCTATCACTGCATAATTATGATATCTACTTTTGATTTTTCATGGCAGGTACTTGGAGCAGAAGGAAGATTGACTCCTTAGACCTCTTAGATGTTGGCAGTCGTACTTTGTGTAAGCTAGTTTGTTTAGGTTGCCATGTTGAAAACTTGGAACAGTTGCAGACTTAGTTAGAAAATGTTAAATCTAGTACCAGTTGTGAGATTTTAAGAATTGCTTCTAGTTAAGCTTTGTTTGAGTCGACTTGATTTGGTTTTATTCTGGAGAAATCCAATTTGGACAACATTTATGTGGTCATGGGAAGCTGATGATTGTTTATAATCTTTGAAATGCATTTTAGCGGATGTCTGAGAGTTGCTTTTCACTCCAGGCAATCGGAAATAGGGAGAGTTGCAGGAACATCTGTATTCATTAGATAATTTCTCGTAGTTTCAGCTTGACTAATTGATAGTTGTTTCCAAGTTAATAAATATTTGGGGCCATCCTGCATTGCATTTGCATGTCAGTCAATGCTCCAAGGTACAAGTTTCAGCCTGTTATGGCTATGGACGGTAACAAATAAGTAGCGGCGGAGGACCTTTGGGAACTTAACGATGGTGAATACCAACACTTTCATCTATGCGCAAAGTTGCACTTTTTCTTCTGATTGTGTTTTAAAATGCCGTACCATCAGACCACAACAGTAAAAGAACGAAATTCTTGACGGGAGTTTCCTTCAACAAATTTTGTCAAAACTATTGCCACCTGGATTGTTTGACCATATATACATGTAATTGTTTATCTGCATGGACAAGGGGATAAAGATGAAGCAAGTAAGTCTCAAGTTAATATATATATATATATATATATATATGGGTTTATGTGGCAAAGGCAAAAGCTTTAGTACTTGAATTTAAGTCCAAGATTTGCAATTAGTAATTAGTATTATATTCTCCAACAGCAACTATATATCTGTTATCGGCTCTTCTTATAATCTAAGTAAAAATTTATTAAAAAAATAAAAATAAAAATAAAAAATTATATTTTTAGGAAGCTTTAGACTTTAGCTAACTCAAATTATAATTATAAAATAATTAATTAGAAGTAAATTATAAATATAATATTATTCTTAATCAGATTATAATCATACTGCAGGAGGCATAACATCTCAAAAGTTGCTGAGAAGAGAGCAGCCTCCAGCATCATGTTACTCAATTATGTGAATTAAAAAAATAATAATAATATAACGTCAAGCCAAATTGTAATAGGAGTGCAGGCAAATCTGGAACATTGTAAGAGAGCAACTGGGAGAGAGAGGGATTGGGTAACAACGAGAGAGTCATCAAATCCAATCAAATCAAGTTAATCCATGGCTGTCTTTCTGTCAAATTATTCCTCCTTGGCTCCCCCTCGCCTCCGTGCTTTCTCTTCTTCTTCTTCTTCTTCTTCTTCATCAAAACCCTCCAAAACCCTACCCCTTTTCTCTCTCCATCGCAGACCTCCTCTCTTGAAACCCATTGTAGGGTTTTCTCCCATCAACAAGCCAACGCCTTCCTTCACGTCTTTCTTCACTGTACGTTTTTCTTTTCCTTTCTTCTCTTTTAAATTCCCTCAATTTTTATCTTATAAAAATTCTATGCACTAATTCATGTCTCATATTATTCTAGATTATAAGTTGCTTATATTTTGTACATACGTTTTCGGCTTCTATTCTATGTTCTGATACGTGTCAATTAATTGATCTTTCCGGTTTAACAAGTTTGTTTAATTTAAATGTTGACATAGGAATTCTTCTAGAATTTATATCTCTCCTGAACCAGATACAAATGAACAAACTAGGAATTAAACATCTGCTCTGTTAATGCAAAACCATGCTTTCTAGGTATCGAATCAAATAATTTTATGTTTGTAGTTTGCAACAACATATTTCAGATTTTGGACCTTTACATTACATTTAGACATTCATTGGCTTTCAGATATATCAATTCAATAAACTATTTATTGTCTCTCTCTCTCTCTTGCTTGTATGTGTATCGAAGATGCTCGGTATGCTGATTTCAATCTTCACATTTGATGCATTTTTTACTAGTTATCTGCTAGTACTTCTAGGCAATCATATTCATGTTGACAGTGACGTTTATCGAAATTCCATAGAGTTTTTGCTCTCTTGCGAGAGTGTTATTTTCTGAGTAAATAAATAACATTCAGACAAATTTTATATGAACTAAGACGATAGCTATGTCATTTTTGCTATAATTTTTATCTTTCTGTTTTCTCTTTATGATTTGTATTATAACTATTCAAGCACAGATAAATGGAAAAGAGGGTTTTCAGAATGGTGTACAAGTATCTGAGAGCGAAGCTGGCCCGGAACATCTTTCAGATGTGAATTTGCTTATTGAAGCCTACAAGGAGGCTGTTCTTAATGGAGATGAGAGGACTGTGTCTGATATTGAGGCTCGGATATGTATCATAGAAAATGCTAAGAATGAATTATTACAGAAAGTTTCGGCATTGTCAGCTGAGATAACCTCTGGGAAGGAGAAATATATCCGCCTACAAGCTGATTTTGATAACTTCAGGAAAAGATCAGAGAAAGAGAAGCTGAATGTAAGGTCTGATGCCCAAGGAGAAGTGATTGAGAGCCTTTTGCGCATGGTGGACAGTTTTGAGAGTGCCAAGCAACAAATAAAACCAGAAACAGAAAAGGAAAAAAAGATAGACACAAGCTATCAGGGTATATACAAGCAATTTGTAGAGATCATGAGGAGCATGCAAGTGGCTGCAGTACCAACAGTAGGCAAACATTTTGATCCCACGGTAAGTGTACCTCGTAGAATACTTCATTTTATATTTCTCTTCTTATAAATTGGTATCGTGTGTGTGCTCTTGTTCATGTTGGTTAAAGAATGAGAAATTTTACAAGAGTACATTCGATTATGTCGGTGATAATTCATCTTTCTAATTCGTTCTGTTTTGTTTTCCCTTGAACGTATATATAAAGAAGTTAGGAACTGTAATTAATATAAGGGTAGTTTGAGATCTTGAATGACAACTTCAAGAAGAACGGTCACTATCATCCGCTTAAACCTTTGCATTAATAAAGTTTAGTTTCTGATCTCTATAGAATATAATTCCCATCTTGTGGCATGAAAACTCTTGTTCAAAATGCAAGCATGATTGACATTCCCCTGAAAATCTACCAGTTTTACAATGTCATCAACTATTTGCGGAGGTTCCACTTTCTTCCCTTTGGGGAAGTACTATGAATGGAGCCAATTCATGGAACTGATACGAATAACTCATTCATTTCAAAAAGAGTTTATGCTATGTTGTATAGACTTATTAACCTTTGTTCTGATGCATACAGTTATGGACACCCCTTTCTTTTTTCCCTTCAAGGTTTGTTTTAGCAGAATTATGAAGTGTAACCCTCGACAGTCCTGTAAACCAGGAAGTCAAAAAATTATTTGTCTGTGGTCGGCAGAGTTAGTCAGTAATTAACTTATGAACTGATGTTTCTTGTTAGTGTTGTGCCATTTTCTAATTTCTTCATTTTGCAACCATCTTCCTTGTGTAGTTGCATGAAGCCATTGCACGAGAGAGATCTGAAGAGTTCAAGGAAGGGATTATAATTCAAGAAGTCCGCCGTGGGTTTCTCCTTGGAGACCGGCTTCTCAGACCTGCAATGGTTAAAGTTTCTGCAGGGCCTGGTCACAAGAAAGCCCCTGCTGCCTCTCAGAAATCTTCTGGGCAACCTGCAGCAGCTGGCAGTTTAGATGAACTATAGTTTTTGTTTCAGGAGCTTTAATCTTCTGAATTGAGACTTCTTGTTCCATTGACAGTCATGGGTTGAAAGGTTTGTTGTCAGTTATTCATATATTCTTTAACTCCCAAGGTAAATGTAGTCCCTTTTAGTGTCTTGCTCTGCAACAAAGTTCATGTGTCACTATTGCATTTTAGCAAGTCTCAAACTTTGTTTTCAGAAGGGGCTAATCAACACTCACATTGATCATCTTTTTTTCTTCTAATACGAAAGTCGCAACTCTTATTTCTTACCAGCCTTATTTACGTACATTATATTGATGGTGATTTTTCTTCCAGCTAACTAAGATAAACCTTGATTTCCCTCAGAGCCAGATGATAAAGATTTGACAAACCTTGATTTCCCTCAGAACCAGATTGATGACAGAGATTTGAATAGAGAGAATCTTGCGAGTAAGGGTGAAGAGTAACTGATGAATTGAATATGGTGAGAATAAAACCTATGTTTAGAATTTAGAAGGAAGAAGGTAAGGCATCAATGAGAAACTTATAACTCTCCTAGGTTGTGACCCTGTCCACGCACCTAAGTGGGTACCTTATTTTCCTTCTAAGATAACGACTTTGTTTATGGACTCTGTCAAACCTCGGAGATGACCTTGGAGTGCACGCTTCGAGCTGATCAACCGTGTCAATCGAATTTGTCAACTTGGGAGATTTTTATTACAATCCGAATACATCCCATATCACTCTATGAGTTTTGAGGTCGCTCTCAATTGTTTACTGGGTGAAATATAACCTAATATGACTTTACATGACACGTAAAATAGCTTGCCCTAAGGTGAAACATATTCGTGGACAATGTTGTTCGACAGAATGGTAATACATATTTCTTTAATAAAGCTTGATCGCCTGTTTTGATCTGGATAGGGTGATATCAATTCTAAGTGAATGCCATTGCATGACTTGAATAATGAATCCAAATCATGACGGTTTTTTAATCTGCTCTTTATTTGACGAGAAATTAATTACAATCATAGAAATAAATGCCCACTGCACTCCAACACTACTATGGGACTCCCACCACGCCTAATTATTTATAATTATGCAACTGCTTAGATCACAGCCTAAGAATCCACAAATCTATACAAGGGCCACAGCTCCAATCTTCAACCGTTGAAACTCCGATGTTAATTCCTTTGTTGGGATCAAATAATTGACATTGTTCATTTGCTATGTAAGGGCTCTTCCTTATCTTTCCAAAAATGCACGAACTCACGCAGTTTGATCTCCTGTTGATCATGATCTGTTTTTCTGCACTTCCAATCAATGCCATAATTAGCCTCCACCAAACACAGACGATAACACAGCAGAGTTGATTCATGATTTATGATCTTTTACATGTGCACTCAAAGAAACCCACTGACAGAAGTGGGGAGCCACGTGTACTGTTAAACTAAAGAGTTGCAGAAACGATGAAGGGTGTTGAAAAGAGATCAAACTTACCATCGTTTAATATATGATTTATGATCTTTTACATGTGTATTCAAAGAAATACCATGGCGTCAATCACAGATGCAGATGAAAGAAGAATCAATTTAACCACCAATACAAATTCACAAGACATCCAATCCACGCAGCAAGTCACATAGAAATAGCAATTAATAATCCATGTTTCTTTTCACCTTCCACGCTTCTCCACCAACTATCTCCCACTTACAAGTTACATATGCCAAGAATGTGATTTTAAGATTAAAAGAAGCAAGTTAACTGTCAAATAACTTAGATAACTATTCCAAGTAAAGGTCATTGCATATCTAGCGATGCCGGCTTGATCTGCATAAACTTATGGTTGTATCCATAGAAACCATCCGTTTACAAAGCAAAACGTCTCATTTTCTATTCCATCTTAAGCATTCTAACCACAACAAAAAGATTGCCTAACAACTTTCAGGGTTTAGAAGATCCGTTAATTTCAATTAGCCCATTAGACTGACCGGTAAATGTCAATCAAATATGTAGCCTGTAAATTATGAATTCTATGGAAAATGAAGAATCTAAATTGAGAAATCAAACCAACCAGTTGAGCTATTAATAGCTAGAATCTAATGGGCAACATTTATCATTAAAAACTTGAATCAAGATCAAGCATAAGAAAAAAAAAATACCATTCAGAAGGTGAACTGGCATGATTGATGGCGTTATAGAATTTGGAGAAGCGTCGACGAGTTGGCGGCTTCGGTTTGACGGGTTTCTTCCGCAAACCAAAGATATCTTGAATCAAAGGGACGTGAACCAGAATTAACTTCCATGCCAACCACCATCCTGAAATTAAAAATTTCTTCGAAAATCAAAACAAAATAAGAAGCAGAAAAATCACAAGAGCATCGCAAATCGCATATAAAAAGAAAAAAAGAAAAGGAAGCTTACCCAGAACAATGAACGAGAGAACGAAGGAGATGGCGAGAAATGGACGTAAGAATAAGAGATTTAGGTAATTCAATAACGAAACGGAGTTTGGAGAAGACGACGACTCCATCGTCAAGCTTCCTCTCTAAACTAAAACGCACGCCATTTCTATGCTAACCAAACTGCTTTTAGAGTCTGTTTCTGATGTGTTGGATCGTGGACTGGACTGGTAATTGTCTGTTGATGGTTTGGGCCTTTGGGTTACTTTACCAAACATCTAGCCTTGATTTCAGCCCAAAAAAAGTCCAAGTTGAGTATATTTTTCTTAGGTAGGTTAGTTTAGGAAACAAATAAAAGATTTATGAACATTCAATTACAATCAAATTGGTAACACCCTTTCAATAATTAGATTATAAGTATTTTATGGGCAGTTTCGTGTGAATCGTAGTATTATCTATTATGAAGGACTTTGTTATGAAATGTTGGTAAAACCTATATGAAGAGAAGGAAAAGGAATCAGTACTCTTCCAAATAATGTAATTTTACTCAATAAAAAAAATGGATTTGTAGAATATCCTCTTATATAATTAAGCATACCTATAACCAATTTAGTATAATTAAAATATGGAATAAATTGTGAATTTAACAAAAATTTATTAATCTTACGAAAAAAACTTACAGTTAAAGAAAAGTCCAATACAAATTTGATGAGTTGATTCACTTTCACTTGTTTTGTTTGATAGAGTGATTATTAAGAGGTTG
Source organism: Boswellia sacra (assembly GCA_013180625.2). Lineage (NCBI taxonomy): Eukaryota > Viridiplantae > Streptophyta > Magnoliopsida > Sapindales > Burseraceae > Boswellia > Boswellia sacra. The sequence continues at coordinate 536,496 of SNVD02013908.1, forward strand.
TTTGCTTTTTTTTTTTTACTTAATAATTTTTAACATTTATTGGCACTTAACACTTATTTTTGTATCATTTTATGATAAGTTTATTTTTTAATTTTTTAATTAGTCTTAAGTTGACAAAATAATTTAAATATGACATGTTTACTCTTAATATTAATACGTAATATTTAATGTAGAATATACCTTAAAAATGGAATACTTAACAAAATTAAATTTAAATATCAATAACAATAATAATTAATAATTTATTTAAATATTAAGTTTAAATGAAATTAAGTGAAAAGTGAAAAAAACAAATTACACATAAGTATTATGATTTTATTAAATATAAGGGTGGTATGGTGAAATTTCAATATTAATATGAAGATATTTAAGGCATTTTATAATGTTAAAAAAAAGCTCAAACAGAGTTTTCTTTTTTTAAAGTTTTAATTTTAAGTTTATCTCCATAGATGTAAAATAATTATTCGTAAACCCTTCTTAAATAATAATCAAATAATATAAAATAAATTTAAAAAGGTTTTTAGTATTAAAAATACATTTGGATCCTTGGAGGAGCTAAAACAAACGCACGATAGAAATAACACAAAAAATTGCTTTAGATATTTAATGGTCGATCTAACGGCCAAGGAACATCCACGTGTCCTAGACTCTGTTTATAGCCACAAGTGGCCCACCTTCGGAGTTACGACGAGCAGCCAGCAAGAATTCCCAATCAAATGGGCCCTCAGACCATAAAATAAAACAAAAACCAAAATTAAAAATTAAAACAAAATTGTGAGGGCTCCGTCTCCACTGAACCTAGCCGCTTTTGCTGTCCAAATGAACGTAACATTCCCTTCTTTGCATACAACTCCTATGTCGTTCCACCACGTGTCATCTTACCTGAACAAAGTACAGGCTACCGGCACTTCCCGGTCACCACATCTCCGAACCGCCAAATAATGATCTAGGTTCATCCACCATACTCCCCATCTACCAGTCACTGTAAAAGCTCCTTCCCACACCTAAAATTCCCTTTTGGGTCTAATCGAAATTTCAACATTCCTAGGGTTTCAAAGTTCAGTTAAGAAATTTTATGGAAGCTTCCGCTTCTTCATCATCAACGTCTCGTCACAGACCAGCGATGCGCTTCTTTCGTTGCAGTTTTAGACGCTGTTGTCGCTGCTTCTGTTGCTTCTACACTTACCCTTGAAGAAGAAGTTTCCATCTTTTATCGATATTTTTCTAATTTCAATTTCATCGATTTTTAGACTTGGTGTTGGATTTTAGGGGTTTTGATGGATTTGTCATCGCATACTCAATCGAGCCTCTCTTTGAGCTTCCATTCGCACGATTCATCGCCACCGCCACCGGCGCCGTTGCAAACGACGATTACCGACGACTCGATTTCTCTACAGCTCGATTCGTGTTTCAGGAATTCATCGAATCCGATGCCGTCACAACCGTTGCAACTACTCGATGATAAAACGGACAAATTCAACTCTGAAAATAACGGAGAAGACAATGAGAAGGAAGATGAGCAAGAGGAAGAGTTCAGCATCTTAGGTCACACGATGTGCCTAAAACGACAACGTGACGGTCAATCTTTGCTGTTTTCTAAGCGGCTCGCAATCGAGCCGGGGCTCGAATCGCGGCGGGCTGCGGTTCGAGCCTGGGGGAACCAGCCGCTGTCCCTGGCGGACCCCGAGATTCACGAAATCATGGAAAAGGAAAAACAGCGTCAGTTCAACGGGATCGAGTTGATTGCTTCGGAGAATTTCGTTTGCCGTGCTGTGATGGAAGCGCTTGGAAGCCATTTAACAAACAAGTACTCCGAAGGATTACCTGGAGCTAGGTATTACACGGGAAATCAACATATTGATCAGATAGAAAGTCTCTGCATTGAACGCGCATTAAAAGCGTTTAATCTTGACAGTGATAAATGGGGAGTTAACGTTCAGCCTTACTCATGTACCTCTGCAAATTTTGCTGTCTATACTGGTCTTCTGTTACCGGGAGATAGAATTATGGGGCTGGATTCTCCGTCAGGTGGGCATTTGAGTCACGGGTACTATACACCTGGAGGGAAAAAGGTCTCAGCTGCTTCTATATTTTTTGAGAGCTTTCCTTATAAAGTGAACCCACAAACTGGTTATATTGACTATGAAAAGTTGGAGGAGAAGGTCATGGACTATAGGCCCAAGATTTTGATTTGTGGCGGGAGTTCTTATCCAAGAGAATGGGATTATGGGAGGTTTAGGCAGATTGCTGATAAATATGGTGCGGTTTTGATGTGTGATATGGCTCATATAAGTGGTCTTGTTGCAGCTAAGGTTTGGATGATTCCTATTGTCATAAGCTTTAGTCTCATGTTTTAAGAACTTTGGAACTGTACGGTACATTAAATGCATAAGCAAAGATAGATATAACATATTTCTGTATTTCGTGTTAGATTTATGTAGGTGCAGTTATTGCTACCGAATAATTAATGTCATTTCTGTTGCATATAATTAATCTCAGAGGTATGTGGATAAAAATTAGCTTAACTTAGCCCTTCCATTTGGTGACTGATTGTAACTAACATAATTGAAACATGAACATATCTGTTTTGCCTGTTGTGAATAAACCGCTAATGTTGTAAACATTTTGCTGCTGCTGGCATCTTTGTTTATACACATGAAAAAGAAAGTTTTATTCATTGACTTCTGGTGAAGTGTATTTGAAGTGGCTTGCATCGTAACACTAAAAAGGGCTCATCTTTTTATTTGCTTTTTACTTGCTAAACAGCTTTCTGACATTCCTCAAGAGAGGGAGGGTTACGTGCCTCTGCTGCATTGCAGCGTAGCCAATTGTTAGGTGCCACATGCACGCCAAATCAGCACGAGTATCCAGCACGCACCTGACGATTGGCTGTAGTGCATTGCAGTGGATGCATGCCAGCCTTTTCCTCCGCAAGATAATATGTGATGGGACTTGCAGAGGCTATGATATGCATCCTATTATTGTCAAGTTACACTCTAGAGGCTAGAAACTACAAAATGTGGTGGCAATTTGTTCATATAATCTAATAGAAGAAAATGTGTATCCGAGAGTATATAAAAAAATGTATGAAGTGTCAGGTCCTTAGTCCTTATCAGTTGCAACCTGTCAGTCCATAGAATGATGCTAAAATAAACTAGAAGTGAGGCTAGTAATGTGGTGTGAATTTTTCAGTAACTATATCTGAAATGCCTTGTTCCTCAAATGATGTTTTAAGGATTGGAACATTTTAGGATTATAGTATATGATAGGGGAAGAAGTTAAAAAAACTGAGTTAATTGTCAGGGTTTTGGGTATTGTATTTGATGTGAGTGCTTTTTTGTATTTCTTGTTTGTATGAACATTCTAATATTATTAATGTCATGGTCTCTTTTACAGGAATTGGCCAGTCCATTTGATTGTTGTGATATTGTTACTTCAACAACTCACAAAAGTCTCCGTGGGCCTAGGGGAGGTATTATTTTCTATAGGAGAGGCAAGAAATCACGGAGACAGGGGATGCCTCTTGGTCATGTTGATAGTAGTAATCATTATGATTATGAGGAAAGGATAAACTTTGCTGTCCATCCATCGTTACAAGGTGGTCCTCATAATAATCACATTGCTGCTCTTGCTATTGCCTTGAAACAAGTGGCAACTCCAGAGTACAAAGCATATATGCAACAGGTGAAGAAAAATGCTCAGGCTTTGGCATCTGCTTTGTTGAGAAGAAAATGCAGATTGGTGACAGGGGGCACTGACAACCATCTGTTGCTATGGGATTTGACTACCCTAGGCTTAAGAGGTATGCTAACTTAAACCTTTTCAAATAATCTTAAAATATGTTGTAAATTAATAACCAGATGTTGGAAAAAGAATTTACATCTTGAAACTTTGTTACATAATTGCAGATGTGATCCTACTATTATTGGTTTTTTAAAAATTAGATATTTGCCAATTTATCTTCATTCATGATTGTTGCTTCACCAAAATGCTTGTAGTGATAATTTCTTATAATTGCTCTATTTAGCAAATTGGTTTTAGTGGTATAAAATGGCTATCATGCTTAATTTTCTGAAGATCTGTTCAAGATACTTATCAACATAGCAAACTCTGTATTTTAAGTTGTGTAATGTACCAGTTCTATCATGTAATTTGAATTAGCAACTAACCCTTTTGTTTTCCCAGTTTTACTGTAGTCATATAGTTTTTTTTGCAAGGTCTTAGATAATCGATGTATAGTATAGGTCCTCTCTGCTACTTCCACTTGGATACCTTACTATTATATATTTTTAACACGCAAATGATTTTTTTAAGTTTCTTGTAGTACTCTGGTATTACACAATAAGAACTTTTATTCCCGTATGGTAGCAGTAATTATTGTCTGATTGTTGAATGATGGTTAAACGGTAAAGCAGTGAGCTTCTGCCATTTTATTAAAAAAAAAAATTTCTAGTCGGCTTTTTTCTTTATTTTCAGAACTCTAAAATCCTGGTAGGTCAGGATAGTGATGCCAGTCTGGATAGCTTTGGTTGTATGCGTACAACTTTCAAGAATTTTGGCAGCATTGGGTGTTTATTGAACTAAACTTATTTTGCAACTAAAACCAGATGGTTGCCGTGCCAGCAGGGATAACTTACTCTAATTTAGACATTTGTAGACAGATTCCATAAACAAATGGGGCATGATCACAGCTGATGATATTCTGCAACTTTGCCGGACACACAAGTTTTGTATTTTGTGTCAAACCTACTTGTAAACTGATACATCATAACATGGCATACAGAAGCCACTATAGCTGGACATGGAATATAGATTAGAGGAGTGTCATGCACAGATCAGAAGATAATCAATCAGACACATATGATGATTAAGCTTTTAAAAGAGGGGCCCTTTTGTACATGTGCTATGTTGGCTACCCACTTATAATTTGGTCCTGCCTGTCATTATCCTTCCATCTTTATTTTGTCTTCTTTCTTGTTTAGTTTTCTTCTTCATTATATAGAAATCCACAATTTGGAATGAGCGATTATAAAGACATGCATGCTGTTGCTTTTTTTTTGATACTTGATCATTTAAAAGTGTCCAGGAGGAAATCCAAATCAGATGTCATTTTCTTTGTAGTTTCTTTTATATCTTTCTTTATGTGATTTCCTATGGTGGTTATTCAATCTGTGTCATTTTGTCAACATCTGTGTGGGTTTGTGGATAAGTGTATATCCGTGTGGAAAGTGCAGGATTAGTTGATTATGCTTAGGAAATACTATGCTGCAATTCGATATAGAAAAAAGATTAATATTTTAGGGTTAAGTGCCTTAAAGAAAAAGTAGTTGAAGTTGTATTCTTTTGAGCATTGCTGTAAATAATTGTACCATTGAATTCCATATTTTACTTTCTGTCACTTTTTAAGTTGTTGCAAGGACATGTTTTTATGGCTTTTTACTTAAGTGGTACAAATCAAATTTTTAGAAATGGAAACTTTTTAAGTAGCAGTGGTTTAAAGTGTTTTATCATGATGATTATAATAAACATCCAGCGACAAGTAATCTTTTAAAAGTGTATAAGTGGTTTTGTATTCTCATTATGTCTAAAGTTGTGCATTTATACCCTTCTTTTGTATATATTTGTCAATATAAATATGCATAATGCCTTTCTTTCTGTCATTGAAATTGTTCCTGCTCTTGTTTTTTAGGCAAGAACTATGAGAGAGTCTGTGAGATGTGCCACATCACACTTAATAAAAGTGCTATATTTGGTGACAATGGTGCTATTTCTCCTGGAGGGGTTAGAATTGGTAAGTAGAAAGCATAAAATGCATATACTGTTATAATTTCCATGGTTTCTTGTAATATTTCTTTTGGCTTCATGAAACGTTAATATGCTTGTCTCACATATTATCATTTAGTATGCATGTTATCATCTGTTTAATTGCTTAAATTTTTCAGTATGAAAGTATACATATTGGTAAAATTATTTAAAAACTTTCCAGTATTAATTCCTTTTAACTCCAAATGTATTTGTTCAGGCAGTGTACTACAGAACATCTTATTCTATTGTTTATATTCTTTCTTGTTAACTATTTCCTTAAGTTTAATATGGTTTTGACTAGTGATTGATATGGATGTTAACATGTTCAAAAGTTAACTAAATTTTCTTAAAACTTCTTTTACCTCTCTAATATATATATACACACATATATTTTCCTTTTTTTCTTTTCCAGGGACACCTGCAATGACATCAAGAGGTTGTCTAGAGTCGGATTTTGAGACAATTGCGGACTTCCTTCTGAGGGCTGCTCAAATAACAAGTTCTGTGCAGAGGGAGCATGGAAAATTACAGAAAGGGTTTGTCGAGGGTCTTCAGAACAATAAAGATATTGTTGAACTTCGAAATCGGGTTGAGACATTTGCTTCCCAGTTTGCAATGCCAGGATTTTGATGGTCATAAATGTGTAAATGGTACATCCTGCATGCATTTATGATATCATTTTTGTTGCCACACTCTAGTGTGGCTTACCACCGCATCTACATGGTAACCATTCACTCCTCCTCCCCCTTGGTGTCTTCTATGTTTTTCCATTCGTCTTATGTAAATTATACAAATAGGTTATGATTTTTCATATGTTGCCAAAAGTTTTCGACCGTTAATTCCCAAAGTTCCCGCCTAACCATTTCTTTGTATTTATGGTAAAAGTTAAATACAAGTTGTTCCTTTCCCTAATGCTATATTGCTGGAGGTATCATCTAATTAGTTATACGTGTAAAGCATGTGAATTTCTGTTTCGGGAGTTGTCATGTTTTGTTTTCCTGCTAGTTATATGGCCTGCTGCTCACGCTGCTATTCGTTCTAGGTCATTAATAATAATGCGCAAAGCCACTATCTTAACTGTTCTAGGAGTTTTCTTTGCTTGAAGCATTCATTGCATGCTTTCTTGCGTACTGTAAATTGTCTTCATTAGTTTGATTTCAACGTCCTGTTATGGGTCTTTTGTTACTGATTTTATGCACCGTAAGAAGGGGAAACTAAAGTTGAAAATTATTTTTATTTTAAGAGCTGTTTCCCCTCAATTTTTAATTGTTCACAGTATTGAAGAACATGATTTCTGGTGATCATGTAGTCTTGGCGTGTGGTTGAAAAGGTCATAGATTTGTTGCAACATAATTTTGCTGCCAAATCCTCTTGCCTCTGCCTGGCACAGCTAAGCCATAATTTTCTTTTATTTAAAAAAGAGAAGAAATTAGATATTTGTCTTGATGTTCGGCTCCTTTCCCCACTATTTTAAAATTTAGTTCATTGAGCATTCTCGTATGGCACCCTTGAAGGGAGGCAAGATATGAAATTCCGGCAAGGGACAAAAAGCACGAGATACGGTTAGACGTGAGAAAGTGACCCTCACACGCCCCTAATTTTCTCATTTTTATATTTTTCACAGTTACAGAGCCCAAAAAAGGGGATGAAATTGGATAGTGAAAGAATATAAATTAATGTTGAAAGAGTGAAAGAGGGTCACAGAAGAGACATGTCAGGAAGAGTTATGAGCTTAGAAGCTTTCATCATCAACTCCATTGCTTTCAAAGTAAACCGAATCAGACAAAAGCTTCCCAAGCACACCTTTTTCATCATTTTTTCACAACTAAAATGATTAGTCATTTACTATAACAACTAGGGAGCACTCAGCCACCCAGCCAGCCACCCCGTCCCTCTCTCTACTCTGTGCCCTATACAAACCAGAACTAGAGGGAAGCCACTTTTGAAATATAAACTACATAAAATATGACACCCCCCAAAAAAAAAAAAAAAACACAACAACAACTAATTGTGATTTGACTGAGAGAAAAGGAAGCTTCTATTCCTTTTGTTCCTCCATTTTCTTTTGTCTCTTCGGAAGGAAAGAGAAATAGGAAGAAGGAGAAGTATTAGAAGCTGTTGAACACCTATACTGACCTGCTTGAAAATTATTCATTCGTTTGTTGTGTTCCACATTTTAATATTCCCTGGAATTAACTATTGTATTCAATTGAAGATTTTCATTTCTGGGTTCCAAAGAAAAGCTATTCTTTATAAACTTCAACTATAGTAACCGCAAAGAACATAGAAACCACAAGAGGAGAAATATGAAAATTAAAAAGGAGGAAATTGTTAAAAAAAAAAAGAAAAAAAAAGGAGGAAGAGAGGGGTTAAAGGTACAACAACCCCAACAACTGATTCCTCTACCTAGTAATAAACTTTTTTTTTGGGTAATATTTATTTCAACGATTCTAATCTCTACCTATGACTGCAAAAGTCCAAAAGCTTCTTCCTTCCTTCAACAATCTCATCAAAGAAATCATCAAGTTGGCTAACAATATTCTCCGCACCAGATCTCAACACCCCAAAACATCCCTTCAAATTCTCCACTCTCTCCCTTATCCCCACCTCTGTTTCCCAGTCAATCACCACTCCTTGCCCACAACTTCTCTCCAATTCCCCTCTCAGCTCATCCAACGCCATCTTTGACCTTCTAAACTCATACAACAGCACCCCTCCTCTCCCATTCATTTGACTTATCTCTGCCGCCACTCTCTGCTGCAGCCTCGCCGTTGAGATCATAAACGCCGATCCAAAAAACAAGCAGCCCTCATACCCTCCTCCTCCCACACTCGTTTCCGGCCAACAGTACACCAATCCATACACCAAGATCATTAGCAGCAGTGAACTCACGTTTCTCATTGCATACAACACCCCTCTGAACCCATTGAATCCATTCAGCTTTGACTCAATTGACACCCTCTCATCGAATCTCAATGAAAGTGGCTGGATTCTTGTCTCCATCAAAGCTCTGTTCTCTTCTTCCAGCCCCACCGCTTCCCTTCGACAACCTGAAATTGCCCGGATCACCTGCTTCATTACATACAACAAAAAGTTAGTTGCTTTAATGATTGAAATGAATGAATGAACAAGTAAGGAGAGGAGTCTACCTGTCTGGAAAGCTGAGGGCTGAGGTGGCGATGATTGTCAAGCGAGGAAGTGATGTTGAAGCCAGATGAGTAGTAATTTTCCATTCCTGAAATTCCTGATTTGAGAACGTGACAAGCCTCCCAAAGCTTGGAACTTTCGTCCATGTATTCATCAAGCCATTTCTCTCCCACGGGTAAGTGGAGTTTTTGGACAAGAAGAGTTAGTTGGGAATGGAATGATCTAAGAAGAGACAGAACTCTTTGGAGGAACTGGATTGACATGAAGTTGCTAGAGAGATAAACAAGTTCAAGATCATCGATCCCACGAGTGAGAGAAGAGTAGAAACCATTCACAGAGTTTGTAGAGGAAGGATCCATAGGAAAACAAAACAAAACAAAATTAAAGTTACGAATGAGGGAGGGGGGAGGAAGAGAAAAAAAAGCTTATATATAAATGTGTATATATATAAAATAAATTTTTTTCAAAAAATTATAAAAAAAAAAAGAGAGAGAAAGATTTTATATAAAATATTATATATTTATTTATTTAAATTAAGAGAAGAAGGAGAAGAAGAAGAGGAAACATAATAAGGAGAAGGAGGAGGCAAAGCAGAGAGGGAATATCTTAGAAGCTCAGCTCAGGTTTCTAAGGTTGAAAAGGATTGTTGGGAGCAATGATGAATGTTTCCTATACAGGGGGAAGGATGATTGGTAATATGCCATTTCCATTGTTTAATGGGCAGAAAGGAAAACAACTAACTAATCTAACACACACTTCATTTCTTTAAACAAACCAAATCATCATTTGTAAATGCTTAATCTTTTATTTCATTTTTTTCTTCTTAAATATTTTCCTTTTCTTTTCTCTCCTACATTATTCTCTTTCTAAAAGAATCCCAAATGAAAGTTTTCGTGAGCTTCCAATTTCTTACTTTTTGCTACTTTTATTTTTTTGGTTTCAAAATTTTCTAATCATCCCTTAGACTATTAATCATGCCCTTCAACAAACAAGCGTTATATATATATAATTATTGTATAGAGACAAGAAGATAGAGAGGCAAGTGGGGATGTTAATAGTAATAATATATTTAGTTGGCATTGTTGTCGTATGATGAAAGAATAGAATAGAATAGAATGAAATGGGGGTTATTGGGTTGTAAAATGTTTGACTGGATTATTGACTGAGATTCTCCGCTTCTTCTGCTTCTATTCTACAACTTAAAAATTCTTCCATTTAGATTATGAATCTTCCCCTTTTGATTTGAGTGCTCTTTGGCTGCTTCTTCCCTTTTTTTCTTCCTCGAGCAACTGACTTTGCTCCTTTGCTTCCTCTTGTATTTTATTGAAATTTGTGGGTTTACTTCTCCTAGATTTTTTTTTTATTTTTTCAAAAAGGGCAATTGGAATGATGAGGTTCCTTGTATGTATATGTGTTTTGTATTTAACCTTCTTCTATGCACACAATCAGTCTTTTTAGGCCACATTTTCCCTCCTTTTATGTTATTTTCTCCTGAGATTTATTCAAACATCTCCTTCACAAAACACCAAAAAATTAATAAATCATGAAAAAAGAGTTGAGAAAATTTTAGCTCAAAGTAGAGCATAAAATGGTCTAAACTAAGGACCCATCAAGCGGCGGATCTCAAAGAAGGCCCTGGTATTTTCTTGACTAATATTTGGTTTATGATAAATTTGGGACCCAAATTTGTTGCATTTGACCAATTGGGTTTCTAATGATTGATTGGTCCTCGTTATTAATCAACGGCAAAAGCACGTCGACTAAGGCGTGGGCTTTTTTTTTTTTTTTTTTTTGTTCTCCGTTTTGGGTTCAATAAAAAATGAAAATTTGGTTGTTCTATTTAATAATCTTGAATTCTTGATTAGATTATATCACTATATAAATAATTTATTTTTCACAAGCTTGGAAGGTGGGGGACCATCAAATCTTATTTATTGGGTTATGTTTAGTTTTTATGAAAATTGTTATAGTCGGGTGCTCGTGGGTTTTTGGAGAATGGGACATCTTAGAGTATGTTGGTCTTTTAAGATTTCATTGGAAAGTGAAGAGGACCCTAAGCTCCATTATTTAAGGCCATTGATTTAGGCACCCCTTATCTCTAACTTCTAATCCAAGACTGCCCTTATACTTACTATTTCTAGGCCACGCCTTTGCCCCTTTGATTATATCTATCAAAATCCACCACTAAAATATAATAATATACATTATATTCGATTTCATAAAAAACTTTATCTACTTCATAAAGCAAAATATTATGCTAGAGCCAGATTTCTTTCTTTCCGTCTCTTGCTTGGATTAATTTGATCCATATATAACTGAAATATGAACAGTGAAGATATTAAATTCAAGCATTGCATTAATTTAGTGCTTATTATCCAGTTGGAAGACTAAGTAATATTCCATGATTAACAAACATTTTCAAACATTGAACTTGATGAGCTGACAGTTGAAGGTTTTTCAGAAGAATAGTAATATTATTTTCATTTTTTTACGTAAAAGGGTAAATTTTTTGAAAAAGATGGAGACTATGAGGACCTCCTATTTTCGTTAAGCAAACAAACTAGCTTCTAACAATCCAAATATTGCCAAGTGAAATAAGGTAGGGCTAGATCTGGGATCTGGTTGGTGTTGGTGGGTGCGGGTTTGATTGGTTATCTTTAGTAAAAGAAGGCTAAGAAGCACTTCTCAGTCTTCTCTCTCAAAAAAACTTGTAAAAGCACTTCTCAAAATTTATCCCCCCTTTCCGATTTAGAAAACCCAATAATATGAGCCTATTTGGAAACTGAAAATTTTTCAAATTTGTTGTGGTGCAGAAGTCTCTCCTCAACTTAAAATGGGTCCATCATAATTCACCAAGGTAAATGCAAATGGATGGCAAGGTTTGTGTGGCTACATCCCCATCATCATCCAAATCATGAAATTAAATTACCCTAGAAGGCCCTCACAGGAGAATGTTTCACTTTCTTCTTAATGATCATCGATGGATACAACTGGATGGTCCATAGCTGGCCTCTAGGAAATGAAAATGATATAAAGGAATAATTGTTCATATAAAATTTCAAAGAGAGCAGAGAGAGCAACTTGAAAATTAAAATGATCAAGTCATGGTTGATAGATATGCCTAGTCTTGCCAACTTCCTTATCAAATTAGTTCCCCAATTAAATTGGGGTTTCTAGGGGACCACTCACCCTTCTTTTCATTCTATAATTTTGATGTTTAATGAAGATAAAGTGATTCCCAAAAGCCCTTCTAATTAATTTGGTTTTAAGATGAAGTGATTTTTGCAGCTCTCCTTTGAATGAATATTGATCAATGGGGCACTTCCCATCTCAAATATTAATGTTAAGATTAAGATGAGCCCAGGAAATGAATTGAAATTGAATGTGACTAGAAATATTGAACTTGGTCCAGCCTTATCATTTTTTCGAAAACTTGCAAAAACTTTAAGTGTAATAAGCTTCCAAGTCACGGAGTTGAAAATTTAGAATACTTGGTGTTTAATTTGTTCAATCATTAAGTCCACATAACTGATGATGGAACCAAAATGTGATTTCAAATCCATCACTTTGAGAATCAAATCTATTAGAAGTATGTTTTCTTTTCTCTTTACTTAAAAAAAATGTTTAATCTATTTTGATAAAACATTAAAAATTGTAACCTATCATTCCCTTCTATCCCTAGACCTAAGTTGAAGCTACTCTTGAATTTTTTTATGCTTTTGTAAGTGAAGAAGGCAAAAAAAGTAGATAACTGAAGACTAAACTGTGGGCTGATGCCTTATAATAAGCAATAATATGCCATACACATACACACAATAATTGAGTAGTTATAAAGTATGGAAATTGTCTCGTCTCCAAACACATTACATTACATTTTTTTATCTGTAATTATAAACAGTAAAGTAGAAAACTGGGAACACAGGAATCGACACCAACAACACCAATCAGCCTTTTATGAAAGCAAAATAATTAAGTAGCTGGAGAGGGCATCATTGTCTTTCTCCAAAGTAAGTGCTCTAATTATCATAAACCAATAAAAAAGAAAGCAATTAATAAAATTAATAAAATCACTTCCTCTTCTGTGTTTGTTAAAAGGGGAAAGAGAAAAAGAAGTAATTAAAGCTAGGTAAAAGTGTTTTCAGTAGCTACTAGCTAGAAATTTCAGGACAGGTGGCAGCCCAGAAACAAAACAACTGGATCGTAAATCATATCCTCAACCTTCTGAAGTTGAGTTTTCTTTTTTGTCTTTCCTCTGGGCCATCTAATGGCCTTTACTATTAGGATTTATGATAGTCTCTGATTTGGCGAACAATTAAATAGAATTTTAAAAACAATAAAATAAGAGAAGAGAAGAGAAGTATAGAGAAAAATGTTATGCGGCCAATTGGGCAGTTAAAAGAGTGGAGTCCTATCCACTCTAGAAGCTAATCAATTGGGCCCTTGTATTTGTATTTAATTCAAGTGTAGAATAATTCTTCTTCTGGGTATCCGAATAATGATTTGAGCTTGAAATCTCAGTGATGAGTGAGTGATATGGTTGAATTCAAGAATTTTTTTTGTCATGTGTGATGTTAGCAGTCAAAACTTTCTTATTAGAAGATGGGCCACAATACATTATGTTGACATGACCAAAGAGCTTGCTATTCAATGAGTTCAAGCCGCTGCTTGTTTTCTTGTAACCTCCTTTTTATCTTACATCATGAATTATGACGAAATTTCATGTCATTATGTAATAGTATTTTGCATAGTTTAAAGATTATATTCTATGTATCAAAAGTTATGTGCAGTGAGAATCATGACAGTATGCTCATACTTAAACTAAGCTTCAAGAGAGTGGAATGAAATATGAGTAATTGCGACCATGTAAATGACCAAACAGACAACAGTTTTTAGAGAGACGAAATGGGGAAGGGAGGAGTGGGTTTGGAAAGGAACCCCAAGGAAGAGTTAAAAAAAAAAAAGGAAAAATTGGGAGAGAGGGTCAACCAATTAGCAATTCTTCTTATTATAGAGAAACAAGAAGAGTACTTTGAAATGATGAGATGAAAAGAAAGGACTCAGCTATCATTTTTAAGGGCATTCATGCCTTGCGCTTGAGTCTAGAATACCCCATTACTCCTCTTTGACTAACATTGGCAGTGAGAATGAGAGAGAAACAAGGCAATTGGCTTTGGCTTTAGCTTTAGCTTTGCTTTTTGATTCAACTAGGCAAGGAGGGGAGGGCAATGCCCACTTCAGGATTCCTTCCCACTATAGCTACCTTTTAGCCCCTTTCTCCTCCTCTAAAAGAAGGAGCCCCTCTAAAATTATATAATGTTACAATCAACCTAAGCCATCAACTAAGCATTTATAGTAATGTAGGAATGTAACTTGTACTAAGTGCTTTATAGGCTTTAGAAATTGATATCTAGTTAGAAGCCATAGGGTGTCCTTTTTCATGATTATGATTTTGATCTTACAAGATTTTATAAATCCAATATGGTTAAGTCCTTACCTCAACATGTGCCCATGTGGGACATGCCACATGTTACAAAATTAATGGTAGCAGCAGCAACCTAAATGGTGCATAAGGCGTGTGGAGATGCTAAGCAGAATAAATTTTTGACAGCCGACATGTTTGTGGATACCGACCAAGAGTCTCGTAACAACTTTAGTCTCTCTTGAATAATACTTGTGATCTCCACGTAATGTATATTGGGCCTCCAACCTAATGGCTATATTTTAAAAGACTTAATACTTGCACATATGTGTTTTAGCTTTCAACACGTAGAGCATCTTGTAAGTGGTCCAAGACCCCTCAACCCTCATGGGAATAACAATTCAACATGTATATTTATGTTATATGCACTTTGTTTAAATAAGCTGTTTGCATCGATCATGTATAAATATATACAAAAAGTCTTCATTGATATTGATATTACATTTCTATGACTCTCTTCGTTATTTCGTATTATTATTGTATTACGATGATATTATAGTTAGTAATATCTAATTAAAGAAAATTGTTTTCTAAATAAATGTGATTGGTGTTAACACTTTTCATGCCACTGTTGAGTAACTTTTTGTTATGGAATTATCAACCGGCCAGCTGTTAAGATGACATTAGAGAGAAAGGCATGGCTGCTAACAAGGCTGCACTGCAGCAAAGACACAGTATAAAGAAAGTTTTAGGGGAATTGCGGGCTATGTAATGAATGTAGATGAAGGGACCAGACGGGACCAGACCAGACCATGGTCCGAGAATTATGGTAAATGGCTGAGCAGACCAAAGTCCAGTAAGGCTCCTGCCATGAATTCTAAGCCGAAAAATGATCCAAAAGTCGGGCACACTTTTATCGAGGACATAGGAAAAGTCGTAGCAGTCTTCTACAACTTTTCTTGGCTAGGGTTGGCACTTGGCAATGGGTACATTTATACAAGCAGCTTTGAGGCTTTGGACCCAATCATTATTAAGAGTAGACTCACTCTAGGCCCACTTTTTTGTGCTTTGCATCAGTTGTTATTTAGTACTTTTTGATGTTCTCAAAAAATCCATTATTTAAAGCATTGCGGCTTCCTGGCCCTATTAGGGCGGCTAACATCGACCAGAGCAGAATGTAATCATTTCTCTAACCCAGAAGGAGAATAAGAAGGAAAGGGAAAAAGAAAGTAAAAGTTTAAATTAAAAATTAATGCCGGGTTGGATTTAGTCTGCGCAAGTGTAGTTTAAAATAGTTTAGAAGGATTGAAGAATAGATATTTGACTTTGGGCCACTAATCATATCTGGCCCATTAGAGTGATGGTAAAACAAATAGTACCATCTAAAGGTCATGATGAAGTATTTTTGTTAAATTGCAATTCATATAGTTACTAGTACTGTGAGATGAAAATGCAAGCTTATTTTACCTTGTCTATTATATGGGGTTTTTGATGATGATTTGTATTCGTTAAGTTACTATACATGTCAGGTGCCATTTTGATACAGCTCGTACAATTAATTATGGATTCTGCGAAAAGAAGAAGAATATGAGAATTCCATTGTGCAGAGTTGTTGCATTATGCCCAACATAAGATAAAGTTGAATAAAGAAAAAGAAAAAAGTGATTAGAAAGAAAGCCTGACAGACAGGTTATGATTTACGAGTTGGATCTGCTCGCAAAAGAGAAAAAAAAATTCCCAAAGCACGCCCGATGGGACTCGAACCCACAATCGCCTGATTAGAAGTCAGACGCCTTATCCATTAGGCCACGGGCGCCCTTGTTCAGCTGATACGAGAAGATACTTACATATGGGAGACAGCTGAAAATGAGAACAAGAGCGCCGTGAGTCATCTGGTGGATGCAATTTTTTATTACCTTCATTCGGCTATGTATCTTTTATTGCCTTCCTCGCCTATTAATGAGATCGAATCGATTGGATTTCTAAAAAGGATTATTAATCTTTAACATCCTTAAATTTTTAAGAAATTTAATGATTATGAATAATTGACTTTTCTCACATAGATTCATTAAATATCTCTTTCCTTGATATTTAAAAATAGATTGTGCTTATAAAGTGCCAAATGCATATGAGAATAAATCCTTAATGTCGTTTCCTAGATTATTACATGAGGGATTATTCGCAATTTCAGTGGCACAAGAATTAGTGAAAATCAATGGTCATAGCTAGGCAAAGTCCGTTGCCCAAACAGTCTCACACCACAGGAGAGAGGAATTTTAGCTTTTGGCATGAAACAAGTCAAATGGGCACACAACACAAGACTATTATCAAACACTTTCCCTTATCGCTTCATAATCGATCTTCACGAGAGACAATCCATTATGATACTGTTTTGAGTGATTTGAAGAAGTGGAAAATATCATGATGCTACAGGCGTATAACTAAATGATACAAGTGCAAGAAATTATTGCTATCTCTCCACTGTAGAAGCCTCACTAGTTAATTGTTAAAGATTCTCAAGATCATGTTGAAAGTGAAAAACATCCAAAAGAAAATTTCATTGGAAGATATGGTATCATATAATTCAGTCAGAGTACTGTTTACGGTATCAGAATGTTTCATAAAGCTCTCCTGTTAATACCAAAAGGTACTTCTTTCTTAGTACAAAAAGCAAAAGGAGAAATGGTGAAACGTAATTGCCACAGACTTTCCAACCGAATGGCCATCAACTGAGTATTTGATATTTAAGTATCTTCAGTTTCCCCAAGTTATAACTGTCAACATATCGCAAGTTCTTATCAGCATAGCAGAGTGCACAAGTCCCTTACCCTTGCTTGAGAAATGTTAGTATAAGAGAAGACCCTGAAGTTGCCATTATCCATGCAAGTCATAGTCAACTGTGAGTCGCTCAGCATGACCTGTAATTACCATTTGACTAGTATTAGCATGGAGTCCCAGTGGTTAAGAACCTATTACTTACCTCGGAAATATGTTTAATATATACCGTTGTAGTGAGTTGGAGAAAGATTAACTATTATCAATAGAGAAGTTACTGCTTTTCGGGTCTACTCTGGCCAAGGAGCCAATTCACTCTTCCAATATATTTATTTCTTACAGTGTGTAAAGCTATAAATGGTGCAGGCCTATATCAAATTTCAGTGAGGCATTCAAAATACAACGGTATTTGATGCAAGACCAACTACGCTAATTGCAAAAGTAAGCGAGTAGCCGTACTGAATAGAATAACTATGACACGCGTGAGATTTACTACATGTTCTGCAGTCAGTACATGGCAGTGGTTTGATTGACAATGCGGTCCTGTATTCATTTTTAATCAGACTGGGTGAGAAAACTACCCACTGTCCAGTTTACTTTCAAGTTGACAACAGGAGTGAAAGAGTTTCCTATCTTTCCCTGTAATTGCTATCCTATTCACTTATGACTTTGTTTCGTTATTTTTTGGGCGGAACACTCATGTTTATGGTGGCAAATCCATTATACAGAATGGTTTTGGTTATCGGGTCTTCACTTTATAGTATCCACTTATCGATCAAATAATTTGATGTACTAAAATCAAAAGTGTACCTCACAGTTAGTTGCTATGTCGTTGCAGGTCCACCTTTTGGAAGGAATGCAGTCAACATATCTACACCAGTTGCAATACTGGTTAATATTTATTCCTCCGACTACTGTTGCAAGACATCCAATAAACCTGCATACAACAAAATCTCTTTTTACAGCTCTCACTGAAAAACTGATGGATTGGCAGCGAACAAAATCAACTTGCTTACAAGTAAAAGAGGAACTCACACAAGCGCAAAAAGAAGAAGAGAAACACTCCTCAAAATTGGCTTGTCTAGCTTCAGTTTCGACCTAATGGAACTTTTGACACCATACTCAAACAGGCCGGCTTTACTATGAATTTCCGGCTGAATCTGAGGGGTGAACAGGAGCATAAAGCCAAGTAGAGATCCTGATATAAAACCTCCAATGCTTGAAAAGTTGTCTGTGTAAGGTAGCAAACCAATAGCGAAGTTGATTGTGGAGACAAACAAAAGTGATGCTACGGCTGCAAACTGAAATAAACCAAAAGATTTCACAACTAATCAGATAAATGAGAAACACAAATACTGGGAATGGTGTGGGGGGTGGGGGGCTGGGTAGGGGTGGTTTGGAGGACCTTATTGGAGTAAAAGTTCCAGTTCTGTATAAGGGCAGAAAGCATAGCTCCAAGCAATCCAAATAATGCACCAGATGAACCGACTGCCGGGCTATTTCGGATGAAGAGTGCACTGAAGAAGCTTCCAACAAAAGCAGAGAGTAAATAGATCATACCGGTCCTCACTGTCCAACAGAACCACAAAAAGATAAATCACCAAAAGCTAGCAATCCAGCAAACTACAAACTTATAATACCATGACAGCTAATATAGTTACATGGTCCAAACTCTTGCTCCAAGTGAATTCCCAGAAAAATAATACTGCAGAGGTTGATGACGAGGTGGATCAAACCAGCATGCAACCATGGGCATGTGAACAGACGCCAAGTTTGGTGATTCTCTTCCAGCAAAGTCTGACGAAGAGCCCCCATTTCATCCAGCCTGTGAGGCCATAAGCAAATTTATTTGATGAATTGATAAGTACCATTAATATAGCAAATAAATATTCAAGAAGCTTGATATACGCCAGTGATTCAACTAATTAAAGCATTGGACAAGGAATCATCTGAAACTTCCCCAGCAAAACAACGTTTAGTGATATATATCAGAAGCAACAACTCTTTTATCTCTTCACGAAACACATTTTTTTTTCATTAGAAACAGTTCCATTAAATATCTGAGACATATCAATAAGGCGAGCTAAGAAGATTGAGACAAAAGCTTAAGATACAAAAGGCTTTAGCAAGTCAATTCCAGATCAATCAATACAGTAAAGAAAACTCTTCTCCAACCGAAACTTGCCCAACTCAAAATGAAGACACCGGGCTCCAAAGAATGATAGAAAACAATAACAACTAGTTGATAATAAACCTTTTCGATGAACAAGTCGATCAATTCGATTTTGTATCCTTAAAATTGTCAACAGTTACTTGGTTAAGATACTTGATCATAAAAATTCGCAAGAATCCACAGGGTAACCCATGTCAGGATAAGAACTCTTAAGCTTTCAGAGAATTTAACACAAACATTTGGAATATTTGAACTGGTTCTTCATCACTTTTCAGATCAAATTGACCCCAAAAGAAGAAAAAAAAAAAACCGAGAATGAAATCAAGAAACCATCTCTCATATTCTATTACAGCAGAAACAGATTGCAAGAAGTTTGTATATAACAAACAAATCAACAAATCACGATGAGATTCGCGTGAAGCAAAAAGCTACTGACGTGGACGCGCTGGGACCCAGCAAGGGATTCTCAGAAAGCGGCTGAAACGAGAGCCTTCCGAGCATTTTGATAGCACAGTCACCGTGAGAGTTCCTCCAGCAATCGTTGGCGACCATCGTGGCGACGAAGGCGACGACGTGGAGAATAACAAAGACGGAGATGACCCACGTGTCGCTCCTTTTTGTGCGCGCACGAGACTTGAAGAATGGGGTTTTCTGGTGTTCCTGGTCTTCGTTTACGGACAAGCTGAAGGGAAGAAGTGGGGTCGGTTGCGGTGGCGGCTTCTTTGTGAGCTCGCTGTGGAGTTCTTGTATAGAAGTGTCTGCCATTGTTGGTTTGCTTGCAAGAGAGAGAACGCGAATCGTCTTTTCTGGGTTTCGTCGCCTTAATTGGCAGCTGTCATGTGGAACTGAATTCGTTTGAGACGGTTGGATTTGGCGGGAAAATTTTGTATATTTCAGAATAATTCGATAATATGCACTGAAGTGAGGTTTTTCATCAACGGGATTCGTGGCGCAGTGGTAGCGCGTCTGACTCCAGATCAGAAGGTTGCGTGTTCGATTCACGTCGGGTTCAATGTCCTTTTTCCCTTTTTAATTTTTCACTTCACAAGTCTAGAATTGCAATTTTAATTATATATAGTGATAGGGTAAAGGCGACTTATGAGTGGATCCGTGGCGCAATGGTAGCGCGTCTGACTCCAGATCAGAAGGTTGCGTGTTCGATTCACGTCGGGTTCAAATCCCGTTTTCGTTTTTTTTTTTTTTCAGTTTTAATGTAGATGGGTAGAGTTGTAATTTTACAATAAATGCGGATATAAATAGGATGGTGGGCAGTTAAGCCGGCGTTTCTGATAAAAGCAAGCAAAAGATGGTCCCAGTCAAGCCAAGCCATAATTGAACAACTTCACCGCGCACTGTACTGAACCCAGAGCAGAATCTGAAACTGTGCTACATCCCAAGCTCAGTTCAGAAGTTGTTGGGGCTTTGGGACTTGGTTATTGTGATTGTGGTTGTGGGTTGTGACCACTTGGAAATTCTGGTTGGACACATGCTTAATGCCAATCTCCTTTCATCGATCCTTCCATAACTAGCTATCAGGTCCTACCCTCCCTACTCACTCCCTCCCACCAACCCATCTTCCTTAATTTCACATGCTTCTTGCAATTTCATCGTACTTCTGGCTTCTAGATTGCTTGTAAGTTTGACATGGCTCCCAAATTTGCCATAATTTTCTCGTCTAACATGCATCTAAATATCTATGAAACAATTATTGACTTCCTTTGAGATGATCAAAGCCTACAAACAAGGTAATCTACAGGCCTCCACGTAGCTCTAGTGGGGAATCTTTGTTTATTAATGCCGCGATTACGGGTTTCTGCATTTAAGACTCACAGTTGCCTCTTATTCTTCATTGCAAATGGGCAACTTTCCCAGTCTACGTTCCACAACCTTATTTGTTCTCTTTAATGAAATCGTAAAGTAGGTTTTATTCACATCCTTCAACGATTATATCAGTATTACTGTGAGATCTCAAAAAATAACTAAAATTTTAAGAAATTGTTAAAAAATGATGAAATCATCATTAAAAAAAAAAAATACCGTAATCACACTATTCGACAAATCAGCGGTTCTAAAATTTCTTTAAAATTTGATTATTTTTTAAAAACCTCCAATAATTTTATTTTATATATATATATATATATATATATATATATATATATCCAAATTAACCATATTATTTATCTATTGGATCTGGACTGCTCGATAACCAGTTTCCTTCACTTTGTACGTAAATTATTTAAGAATGTTAAATACAATCATTAAAAAAAAAATAATCAGATGAAAAATGTCGAAATTCACTTAAAATTATTTTGAAGTGGACCGTGGGGCTGCTGCCATCGCATGATTGATCACATCACATCTTCTTGGTGGCGGGAATTGACGGCTATTAAAATTTCTCCAAGATTATTTAAATCCAATCGAAATACAAAAACAAAAACAATGGAATGAATACGAAGGTAGAGTGAGAGGTAATTCCCCGCTCTGCTATTCCTCAGCAAGGTAACCTCTAAATTCGGTGTCGTTTTTTGCAATTAAAACTCTCTGCGGCTTATCAATGCATGATTTTTTAAAAAAAAAATAATAATTGTAGCTGCTCGGAAGGAAAATGAGCTCGTCAGAAATCGAATCGTTCTTCGAGTCGGCTCCGCCCCTGAAAGAGCGTGCCAGTATCAGCGAGAAATTGAAGGAATTCATCGAACTGAATCGCGAAGGAAGGAGAAGACTGGTGTGCGTTACATCAGGAGGAACCACGGTGCCTTTGGAGCAGCGTTGTGTTCGTTACATTGATAATTTCAGTTCAGGACACAGGGGAGCCACCTCCACTGAGTACATCCACTTTGCTCTGTCTTTAATTGTTTTGATTTTCAGGATTAATTTCATATTAACTTGAGATTCGGTTTATTATTCATAATTTTAAGTGGACTTTAATGAATTTTGAAAGTAACTGGAAAATACTTCTATTTTCCTTCAACCTATTTTTTTAACTCTTATTAATTAATTGAGTTTGTAGGTATTTTGTCAAGGCTGGATATGCCGTTATCTTCTTATATAGGAGGTTAGCATTCCTTACTTTTTTTTATCTATTTGCTTTAATTGTTTGCTAATTGCTGTACTTGTGATTTTTTTTAATTTTTTTTTTAAATTTATTTATGCAGGGGGACATGCCAGCCGTATTGCAGGTCTCTTCCTGATGATCCGTTACTTCAATGTTTTGAGGTGACTGATGATTCAGACATTCATGGTTGGTAGCTTTTCTGGTAGAAGTCTTTGTTGAAGGGGGCTTTGTCTATATTCACATGAAATGATTTTTGTGTTCCACTACTACTAAGTTGATTTGGTAATGTCTAATATTTCAGTTCGCCAGCCTTATTCTGACGCAGTGAAGAGGGTTGTTAGGGATCATCATGCTGTATGGACCATTAATTTTTTTTTTTTTTGCTAATTTTAAGTGATTTGGGATTTATCTTTCCCTTGAATTTTACCATTTAATTCCCCATCTGAAGTCTTATGTCATTGCAGGCAGTAGCGGGAGGTATTCTATTAAAACTTCCTTTTACAACCATATTCGAGTATCTTCAGGTTAGCTTCAACCAATGTCTAATTTTTTTTTTTTTTTTTTTCAATGTTAAGGTGCTGGTATTGTGAACTTCACTTGGTGTCCGTGTGAATGTGTGGTTTAATTTATTTCATAGTCGAGACATGTTGTTTTATGCCTTCATACTCATTTGGCATATGTAAATAAATAAAGTCCTTTTCGTTTTCATTTCAGTGCATTTGTGTTATTTAGTAATACTATTATTTTCATCAAATGGGATATGGCTTCATGATGATAACGGCCGTGAAATTAAATACGTTTGCTGGATCACACAACTGTAACATTACCTTGAATTTATAAAGATGATAGTATACCTTCATGCCTCCTGTGAAATGTTGCTCTCATTTAGCTAATTTTCGTACGATGAGTGATTATTTTGTTTGGGGATCTGAAATAAATAAATGAATACCAATGGCCTTAGGATTATAATCTTTCATTTAAATCACCAAAGTTATTGATCTTGCTTATTTATGGGACAGTGAGAATAAAAATTGTGTACAACAAGAACTTCCGTTAATTTTTTCTCTTTGTCTTAGCTGCTGTAGCCAGTGTAATATGATACATTTGCATTCCAAGTCTTATTTCTCTTTCTGTTGAATAGTTTGGTTTATACGTGCCAAAATCATGAAAATTTTACATCAGTTTTATTATTTATTTATCATAATCTTTGCTTTCCTGCATATCTTTTTAGCTCAACTGGTACTTCTTGATGCAGATTAGTTTTCCTTTTCAAATCATAATATGAATCCAATAAAGATTTTTGAGAATTGCAATGACTGCAATAAAGATTTTTGAGAATTGCAATTCTGCACAGTAGTTTTCTTCTGTTTATTAAATAGCTGATCTTGTATCATGAGCAGATGTTGCAGATGATTGCCATATCGGTTAGCACTCTTGGGCCATATGCAATGTTCTATCTCGCCGCTGCAGTGTCTGACTTTTATGTTCCTTGGAACAGTATGGTAATGGTCCAACAAGTGTACTAAATACTTGATTTTGGGGTCTTTTTTATTTTTTTATCATTATTTTTTTTTTGGGTCTGCATTTGGTTATTTGGATAAGTAGATCTTGTTGGTCCTAGAGACAGTTCCACCCTTCTGTACAGAGAACATGAAATTTGGTGTGTCATAAATATATTGCATGTCTGATTTTTTTTTTTTTTTTTTCTCAAGATCACAAAGATTTCCATAACAACGAAAATTCATCACTTTAATAATAATTATAATAGGAAATTAAGCATGTGGGAACTAAGCTTCCCTCCAAGAAGAAAAGAGAGAAAATAATACTAAGTTGTGGAGGAAGTTCAGTAAACTGATCAGCAGTTCTGTTATGTCATCTGGTCCATTACTTACATTTGCTTTCCCCTGGGGCAAGCTTTGTTTAACAGAATTTATGAACACTTTATTTCCTGCAAATACAATGGGTCTGTGCATGAAAATCAAAGGGGGGAAGTTTTTCATATTTCTCCTAAAAGGATGAGGCTTGAGCAAGGAAAAATTGATAGCTTGTTGACACGTTCTGTTTGCTCTATAGTTAAGGAGAGTAAATGTTTTCTGTAGTGAATTGCATTCTGGAAAGCTGGCTAAGGTATGCAGCCAATTCAGCTCATGTTAGCATTTAGCAGTATCACATTATAATGCAACAAAACATGAAAATAAGGGAGGTTTTCTGGATGAATTTTTGCATCTTTTTACTAGGTATCTGATGTGGCCCAAAGGCGTTTAATTTAGTCTATGGAGCCTGGAAAGTATAAATTGGGAGAGTTGTTTACATCTATTAGGAAACATGAAGGTGAAGTTGGACCACTAGTTATTTTCCAGGTACTGGATGGTTAATTATCTACTCCTTTCTTGCTCACTAGAGCTGTATTAATTTTGCAGGCAGAACACAAGATTCAGTCAGGCTCTGGTCCTCTGGACATGCGACTTGTACAAGTGCCAAAAATGCTCTCAGTGCTGAGGAAAGAATGGGCTCCTATGGCCTTTTGCATTTCATTTAAGGTTAGAGCATTTGCATTTTAAAATTAATGTAGCTGTGGACATCAGATTTATCCAAGAAGCTTCTTAAATGAAATGTATGCTCTGGACCCCACAAGAATTAAACCTTTAAATGAACGAAAATAGTAATGGCTTGAGTCATAGAGCATTTATGTGGGTTGGTCAATGATTTTAATTTACAAATGTTACATTTTCTGTCAAATAATAAGTTTCTTGAGTTTGAAGGAAAATTGAAGTACGATTCTAACGTTGAAAATTTATGATATGTTCTAGAAACTTTTTGCCAGCACCACTCCTTTACCTTGAACTGGAGAGTCAAAATATATGATTTTGTTATAATTTGGTAGGACTCTCACCAAAAACCTATTAACCATTTGACTTTGATATCGTTTCCTGCCTTACTCACAGCTTGAGACAGATTCAAAGATTCTGTTAGAGAAGGCTGATATGGCTCTCAAAAAACACAAGATGCATGCAGTTGTTGCAAATGAGCTGTTGACCCGCAAAGAGGTGGTTGTAGTTGTTACAGATAGTGAAAAGATTTCAGTGCACCGAGACAAGACCGCTGATTCTGATGTAGAAAAGCCTCTGATTGAACTCCTTGTGGACAAACATTCAGCTTTGATTAAGGGTTCTAGTACATAGCAAACAACACAAGACACCTGACATATACAACAGAATTGTCAAATAATGCCTTTCCTTTCTTCCCAGTATTTTTATTCTCTCAAGCCTAGTGTTGCCAAGAATTGTTTCCTTGTTGTATTTAGCTTCTTTATTTGGCCTTACAAACTCTGTGCCAAACATTTTTTGTTTAGTGTTCTGAGAGGGATGTGGAATAAGAAATATGACTTGTCACTCTGATTTTCTAGTATTGTTCAATCTTGAACTAGTATCAAGAGTTCCAAAGAAAATGTAGCGTTTTTAAAGTAGAATAATTAGATAATCGTTTCAGTTAGTTTTAGGTTGCAGCTTTGGCAATTATCGCCCTGGGGCCCGTGCTTCCATGGTTCCATCACAAAGCATGAATTACCGATCGCAAAAGCCAAAAGTTCACAGCTGGCTCATCGTTAGTTTTTGGTTTGAAAAAGCTGTTATGGATTTGCAGGTCTTGTATCACTATTTAGAATCATCACACAGTCATAGATATCAAATGCTAGGGAACATGATGCGGGCTTTCACATCTTTTCCATGCTGTAAACAGATGCTAAAGCTATAATGCCTCAAACACAATGAACTGGTTAACAGGATTACATATATATTCAACAGCAAACCTCAACCCCTATCCTTGAACAACCATTTTGTACAGGAAGCGATTTCTCATTCTTTTCTTAATTCGGATGCAATTGCTATGTACAGTTCTTTTCTTTTCCTTTGGTATAATAAATATATGCCTAGGAGAGATGATCTGAAAGATATTGTACAACAGAAAGCTGTGAGCAATATGTGCAGCATAGCCTACATTGATTCATCATCTGTATCAAGCTCGAGGCCCTCAGCAGCTAAAAGCTGACCGATGACCCTTCTCCTTTCTTGTTCTGCTTTCTTTCTCATCAAGTCCCTTTTCTTTAACACAAGTGTATGCCGCTTCAAAGTATTTTGAAAATACTCCCTGGACGCCTTTTGCTCTTTTGCTAGAATTTTTCTTTCCTCATCGGGGTCAATCTGAAATTTCATTAGAATACATAAAATTGAGATGTACTTTGAAGACATGCCAAGATAATGAAGGACTCAAAGGCTTCATTTGAGAAAGCAAAGTCGGACAAATATGGGAAAGAAATTAGGGAGTTCTAGAGGTTATTTTATTATTATTACTATTGTGGTTTTTTTTTTTTTTTTTTTATAAGTTGGTAGCGCTAGAGGATTATTTAACCCACTTGAGAAGACTCATATTACTTTAATACCTTTGAATGAGAAAGACGGCGTGCGCGAAGATTTAGCTGAAGCTGCTGCTGCTCAGCCCAAGCTGCAATTGCCATATCTCCCCGCTGATCAAAAGCTTTTCGCTTTTTTATAAGCCATTCCATCCATGCTTGTGATGCCTACCATAACAAGAAACATAAAAATGACATTACTTGAAGAGGTAAGTTGATAAAAAAAATAATAACTGGCCAAATAAGAGACCCAACTAATAAACAAATAGAAATCAGACTTGCTACATCAGTTCATTCAGCATTGTCAAATGAAAACCGCTGCTGGAGAAAAGTAAATGATGATTATTTTCATACACGTTTTTGGTAACATTAATGCTACAAACCATCTCAGTTATCAACCTTTTTGGAGGTTCAGAGTTCAGACCTTTCATCAAGGTCCTATTAACAGAAGCTCAAAAAAACAATGTAAACTTCTAGAAAATTTATGACCAAGAAACAGGCTCACATAAACAATCTCTTATCCTTTAATAGACAAGAGACTGTATGTGTTACTGCAGGTTTGATACTACATCAAACTTCAAACTCTTATGCACCAATTCTGAAACTGTGTACATTTCATTTAATATGTCAAAAGGACTTAATATTCATTTGAGCTTCGATTAAAAGCTTGTTCCTCAAAACTCATTTATAAATTTTGTGATAGAACTAACAAGTTGCACTTGCATGTAGAAATTCTGAATTATAAGCTATGTATCAGCTGGTACAGAAATTAAGAAGTATATTACCTTCATAGGATTAACTCGGTTATCCATATCATATTGCCTCCGTTTTTCCTCATCTATGAGCAATTCATAAGCAGCTTGAATCTTAATGAATCTAGCTTCAGCTGTTTCTCCTTCCTCAAGGGTTCCTCTACCATCGTAAACTTTATAAGGTATAAAAAAAAAAGATTTGATTAGTTGAGAGTCCAGAAGCAGATAAATACTCAAACAAAAGCTGAACCATAACTCCCCCAATCACCTTTGATAATGATTGGCACGAAATTTTACATTTTGCAAAGTGTATGTATATGTCAAAAGGAAGGAACAAACCATCTGGGTGATAAAATTTGGCCAAACGCCTGTATGCAATCTTTATCTGCTCTTCATCAGCATCCCTTTCTAACTCTGGGCAATTCAAAATCAAAATCAAAATTAATTAAAAAAAAACTGTTAACTTCACCTAAACAACAGATTGAAGGAATCAAATACAGAGCTAATTTCGAAAATGATTACCGAGAGTTTCATAAGGAGATTTTTGGTCGGCCCAATTGGAGGCGCTAACAACAGTTCTTCTCTGGTTAACGCGAAACCACGACTCGGTGGACTTCAAATCTTTGGATCCGAACCAAGGAGATAAGCGGGGTTTGTAGCTAGGGTTTCGAAATGAAACCCTAACTGCAGAGCGAGCTTGGTCTCTGTGAGCTATCATCAGAGAAGTGAAAACAGCGTGAGGCCTACAGATTGTTCTCAAATTGCCGCTCATGCTTCGTTACAGCTCAATCAAATCGCAGAGCAGAATTAGGGTCTGATTTTAATTTTATTTTTATTTTTTTAGAAAAAAGAATTTAAGGTTGGAGGCGTGAAGGAAGTGAAAAGCTTATGATAGTGAATCTTCTGAATCTCAGTTTTTCTCTTATTTTTTGTTTTTATCAAAAATTCAGTTTCAGGCTTCAGCCGTTTCTTTTTTATTTTCCTTTTTCATATTTTTTTTACCGGGAAATTTGTGGACGGTTGGCCTCCAAGCTCCATGACGGTTGGGTAGTAATATTACCATTTTGCCCATCTCTTGCTTTGGTGATTGGGCTGGCTTCTGGTTGAGGTTATGTCAGTTCTGATTGTGGCTGGAGACTATGTTTGATTGGCCTGTGGCTTGGTTTGCTGATGTCATGCAGTATTACTTCTCAGTAGTAGTACCAAGTCTAATTGAACTAAAATTTTTATCAAACAATTGTGAAAAAAATCGAAACTAAGGGTTAAGTTACGTGAAAACAAATTTACGTGATATAATCATAATTCGATAATTTTTCTTTCGTTTTTGTTCTCTTAAGCTCGCTTAATAGCCAAAAAAAAAAAAGTAATTAATATTGTTACCTCTAATATTTAGATAGATTATTACTCTCTTTCAATCTTTGATAGAGTAATATATAAATTTTTAATTTCTAAATACTGTTAACCCATCCTTTAAACATATTACAAAAAGATAATTTATTTATTTCTTTTTATAATAGAGAAAAATTTTAAAATATTAACTTTTATTTACAAACTACTTTTTATATTTTTGTAAATATAAAAAATTATATTTTTTAAAAATAAAAATTAAAAAGAAAACTAATTAGATTACGGTTTTCGCTTATCTACAAACCATTTTCTTTTTAATTTTTATTTTTAAAAAATCCCTTTTTATAAACCATATACGAACCATTTTCTATAAAAACTTAAAAAATATGAATTTTTCGAGTTATGTTAGTTTTTTTAAAATTAATCTTCTTTATAAAAAGAAAGAAATAAAAAATCTTATAATATAAATAAGGATAAAATTATTTTCTCGTAATATATTTAATAAATGGATTAACGGTATTTAAAAATTAAAAATCTATATATTGCTTTACGAAAAATAAAAAATAGAGTGTTACTTTTGCAAACATTGAGATGACAATATTAGTTATTAAAAAAAATCGTCGAGCGTGAGAGGTGAAAAAAAGAAATGATCAAGCTGTCGAGACGTCGACATAATAATAATATCTATATTTTTGTAGAACTATTATATCTCAAAACACCTCCTCAATTTTAATTATTTTCAATTTTAACCAAGTTTTCATTCCCGCGGCTCCGTTAAAAACTTCGATTGGGCTAAACCGGCAGCGTTCACTGCGGCCTCCAAGAGACGAACAAAGAAGCTGGCAAATTCTGTTTATTTGCTTTGGTTTTAAACAAGATGTTTAATTAATTAAGTTTATAATAATATTCTTGAAATTTTGAGGTGATCATTAGTTAATAATGTAGGCGACGAGAATCCTTATCTTATCATTTTCTAGTCTTCCTTTCTAATGAGAAGCAGGCATGCTTTTCTAATGATTTAGCATATGCTACCATTGACAGTTCTTACTGGTCAATAGAAATTGAATGCCATCTGTTAATAAAACTTTTATACATAAATGTTACAAAACATATTGTACAATATTTATTTGAATAAATACATTCATAAAAACATTATAATCCATATAAATTTTGCAATACACTGGCGATATTTGGTATTCATATGGGCAACGGAACTACCAGAGTATAACAAGCAAAGTACCACTCTTAAACAGTAGTCTCAAATTCAAATCAAACTGCCTAACCATATACTATACAACATGCACAAAAGATCAATCTAATTACCTAATTTTCTTCTTCATGCTTGCAGTAATAAACTTCCTATATACACCTTTTTCATACTTGAGTAGCTAAAGAAAATACAGACAGATCAAGTATCCACTCCCTTTGCAGCTGAAACACAAACTTTGGGGTGAGCACAGCTAGATGTACTGTTTTTGTAGCTTATACTTTTGTAGACTAGGCAGATTCACGAGGACGAGCGGCCCAGAGTGAATTAAGAGCACGAAGACGGTGAAAATATTCTCCCAACGCAAGTAATGCTCTAGCAGCTTGGCGGGTTGTTAGGATACGGGACATTTGCTGCATAGTCTGCTGTCGCAGATGGTCAGCCTGTTACAGAGAACAGCAAAATAAATGAGAGAATGCACTTGATTTTATTTTACGTAGACTCGACAGAATAATCAAACTGTTTTACAGAGGTCAATACTATCAAAACAAGCAGCAGTTTTTTTCTAGTAACTGCTGAAGTAGAGTTCGAGTAGACTGTATTACGGCAAGATTGGTTTCACTTTAACAGAGCATATCAACTGTCAGGATATCGACTACATCACAGTAGCTTGTTGCTTTCCTTTATTAGCTTCAAGGAAAGGTATAATGTATACATAAAATGATTTAAGAAACAAATTAGATAGTAATGTTGTTAATGAAGAAAGAATGAAAAGCAATTCTCTTTTCTTTTCTTTTTCAAATTTTTAATTTCATAACCTTTTCAAAATGCTGTTTGGAAATTAATTCTCCGTTATTATATTTTCTAATATGCAAAACACATCATTAGTCCATTTATGAGCAACTGGGGGAGATGAGGACACAACTAATATATCTATTGTGAACCTAAGTTACAGAGTTCAGCAACTAATGTCATCGGGGTCTTGGATGGACTCTAAAACCTCAAGTAGATCTTTCATGAGCTTGTAACAGCTGGGTCTCAGGAAAGAGAATGGGAGTTGCTGAAATTTTTCTACAACCGAGATATTACCTGGTTCACAAAGCTCTCTAGTGCTTCCAACTTCTCTACTGCAGCTGCCATCTGAGTCTGGTAGTTTCCTCCGCTCAATTGATCAGCCACTATACTCTGGGAAAGTGTTTGCTGGAGTTTATCTATTCCTTGGGAAAGAGCATCTTCAGCTTGCTGAGAAGATTGCTGAAGGTTACTGACACATTGAAGCTGCTGATCGGTCAAGGGCTCAACTTGTGGAAGGAGAATCTGCAAAAACAAATCAGCAGTTTCACAATCATTTCAAAAAATCATTATCAAAGAAGTGGGTCTATTATTGATGATTGAGAGAAATACTATGTGAATTGTGACATCAAAGTCACTGGTCTCAGCATGAAACAACTCGGTGAGGACATTACCCCACATGGAATGCAGCATGTGATAACAATGACGATCAAAGAGCTATGTAATAAGAAAAATTAGCGAGTCCATAAATTTCATGAAGAAATTCATTAAAATTTTATCTTCTGTAGCATATTTTAATATTCTATTTCTAAGTTCACCTTCAACAGTCAAAAAAATCAGACAGCCATAAACCACTTAGAACTACAATCATCCTGTAAGAAGTGGTGAAATTCATCAACACCTAACAGGTCAAAGATACAGGCTTAATCAAAACCAGTTCTCATAGTCCCCTGAGGGCATAAATAAGCTGCACACAGACCACTTTTCCAAATGATGCCCATAAATCAAAGATAATATAAGCATTCTTCAAACTAAAGAAATAATAAACAAGGTGTTACATTTAAAAGCTCTGATGGCCGAAATCCTCCAATCCACTGAAAGAAGTGCTCTGTTGGTGTCCTCCACATGCCAGAAATCAAATAGAAGACATCAGATTTGGCAGCATCTGCTTTCATGCGGAAAAGACTGTGATAATGTTTCAGGCCATTTTCAACTAATATACGGAGCTCTATATCAGTTATATGAGCTTGCATAGCATTTCTAAGTTCACAAATCTGTCTGTTTTGTTCTTCAACCCAGTGTCCATACTCCATCTCAAATGCAGCAATCCCTGCAATATGCAGACATAGTTTATTTAAAAGAACAAAAGTAAATGTAGGCAGAAGATATTTAACTAAAATAGCTCCATAAGAACACTCGATACTAAGAAGTAATCACTAATTATGTGCCCACAAGAGTAAAGTTAACTGGTTTGCGGGAAACTAAAAGAAGAAAGTGTTTATAATATATAAATAAATATAAAAGCACAGAGTTTATTATTAGAGGGTTGAAAGGAGATGGCAGAAGGAAAAGTATTAAGACAAGAGGAACCCTTCACCATCAGCAAGTTGAAGGTCAGGTCTTCAAATATTAACTTATTTTACTTGTCATTATAATTTTTCAGACAGACAAGATAGAGAAATCTTAGACCAATCGACTTTAGGCATATTTTAGTTAACTAATATATTAATTCTTATGTATTTCTGGAATATCCTTCACTTTGTGGCTACATATTACATTCCCTAGACTGTACAGAATGAATGGATGCATAGACAGGGCTCTGTAACTTATACAGGGAAATGGATATATGTTAGAAGTGCTGAAACTTACTGTTATAAACACACAAAAACATTACAGTGACATGTTAGTAGCTAAAGTACAAAACACATATAGAATAGGGAATCAAATACCATGTAGGTGATTGTCACCACATAAAAGCACAAACCTGGATTTACACTTCCGTTCAAGCCTAAGCGACTGCCATCTGATGTAATGCCTATGTACAGACCCTGCAAGAAGGCATTACTGATTAACTAGGTCCTACATATAATTCTCAATTCATTTAGAAATTTAGTTTGACATAGAAGGGAAAATCACTGAAATCAAAGACAAATTTTCACCTCACCTGATGTCTAGTCCTTTCAAGTTCCTGCTCCAACTGGACTAATTTCAAACGGCTAGTTTCTAACTGTTGTACATAGGCCTATCAAAAAAAAAAAAAAATTTATCCTTCATGATAGTGAATCTCTTCCATCAGTATAGATTTATACAGAAATGCATTTCCTTCTACCTTTTTTCGCATACGACTTTTTCGAGCTGCTTCACGATTTTGTGCCAGACGTCTCTGTACCTGTACATAGTTATGTTTTTCCATCATTGACACTGCCATTGTAAACACATCTAAAGAAGACATAGTTATAATTAATATATATATATCTATCTATCTATCTATCTATCTCCAAAGATGTATTCATAGCACAATAAGAAATAGATTATTAAATTCAATGCTGATGGAAAGTCAAAGAAAAGGACTCTTCTATTTCGATGTGAATTATCTTATAATAGCGAGGTACAATGTCCCAAAACAACTTGTACATCTTATGTGCAATTACTCAATCATATTAAACATGCCACATCAGAGAGTGACAATCTATTACGCTAATCCGGTAAAATGTACGCAAGAAAAACAATGGAAACTAATAGAACATATAAAAAGCTCCCTTTCAGATACAAGATTAGTAATACACAATATCTATCTCACAAGAACAAGAACAAAAGTGCATGAAAATAATTGTGGCATGTGATAATTTTACAAGCTCATCAGATTACCAGTACACTTTGAAAATCTTTAAGGAACACATTAGGTACACAACCTTCACAAAGCATGCTTAAGCAGTATTTTTACAGAAAATCAAAGAGGGTTTCGCATCTAAGGTAAAACTATTGCAGAAAGAACTTCAATTTTGTTACATATCTAACAAATTTAAGCTAGAGCTAGTAGCAATCTTTTTATTTCCTCAGTTTCTCACAGAACATATTGAATTGAAGAGGCATATATTTGCTCCAATCAGGTATCAAACAATAAGAAAGTACAATAACAGTAAGATGCATTCTCATCCAAATGGAGAGGGAGAACAAGAATGAGAGTAGGTTGGATTTTGTTTATCACCTTCTCAGAAGGTTTGGTTGTTTCTTGATCACTTCTGGAAGGCTCCATCGAGGACTCATGAGAAATGAATTCAGACTGCAGAAGTTAAACCAGACTAGTAAGGCCATTAATCAGATGAAAGAACAATAAGATCCAGTAAAGAAGGAACAAAACCGAATGTCTTTACGTTGTTGTCTAGCCTAGCATCCACCTGCAAAATCGTGGATGAACCAGTATTAGGGCTAGCATCACCTTGAAAGGTGTCTCCCCACATGCCGATCTGGTGAAGCGGCTCATATATGCTCATCCTTCTCAAGGTGGCAAGCTGAGTTGATGTAGAGCTCATGCTCTATCAAAAACTTGAAACAAAGAAACCAAAGTGCAAATAGGTACAAATTTGTATACTGAAATTCAACATACAATAAATGCAGAAATGAAACCAGTCCTCATAAAGTAAATAAAAAATGTCATTGCAAGTTAGAATATTGATAGCATTAAAAAAAAAAAAAAAAAAAAGCAATATTCCAGCAAGTCTACATTGGTAGCTTCTCGCCAGCCAACAAAATATAACCAATGAGAAGATGGGTAATGTTATTAACTTTTAGCTTTGTTTGGCATACATTAGAAGGATAATGTCTCTAAAATGGTTTGGTTACGCAAATATACAAAAAGCATTTTCTACTGGAGCTCATCCACAGAGTGGACAAATTGCATGAGAGTAGATGTATAGTAAATAATTAATTGCATTCCTTGCCGGTACTCCAGGCGCCTGGTTTCCTCAAAGGAATGAGATTTCCCAAATGTACTTATTACCATAGGACAATTGTCATGCAGAAAAAGGGAAGTATATGATTCTAAAATTTGGTACCTATCTTATAAGATCTTTCTCCATAAAATCCAAAACATCTGAAGAAAAACTGTGAATGAGGAACAACCACGGCTGCTCCAACAAAGCAATCACACTTCTATTTTCCACCTAGAATCAAGACTTTCCTTTTCTCATCAAAATTATTAAAACCTGGTAATCTTGCCGTTCCAAGAGTCTTGAACAAAAACAATGATATCTCACAGACATAGTTAATATGAGTAATCTTGTAACAACAGCTAAAAACTTGAAACTATTTATTTTTGAACTTCTAAACTTTTGCCTATCCCCACCACCATAACTGGATTCCAAAAAGTAGCTCCTGCCGAACAGGCAATCGATCTATGAGGATTAAAAGACGATGGAACAAGCAAAACATAAAAAGCAAACATTTGCTACTTCTAATCTTTAATCAGTATGAAACGCTAACAAAGCTTGATCCTGAGAGCGTTCATGTGATGGTGTGTAGGGGATAGAGTCTGTAATTTGTAATTAAAAAAAGAAAAAAAAGAGAAAAGCATCATGTAGCATCATAAAATCCAACAGTTGAAATCAAAATATCAGCAACTAACCAGGCTGGACCTGAGGGCTTGCCTCTCATTCAATGCAAAAATGGCGCCAAAAACCACATGTTCACTAATCCACAGACCAAACATAAGATAAAACAGCTACTAAGTGGTTAGCACTTTCACCAAACTAAAAAAGCTTGCGGCAAACTAATGAAAGGAATTGAGAAGAGAACTCAATAAACAAACATGAAACCAAAAAATAAAATCTTTAATCAAACCCAATTGGGTTGCAAAGTAATTGAAGAAAACAAAAGAGCGATAAATAATAATAATATCTTGAGCCCAAGACAGCAAGTGATAAGAAACAAATAGACTCACCCTGAGAAGCGAAGCCTAGCCTTGATCAGCTACAAATCTCTCTCACTCTCCAAGTCCAGGCCACTCCCTCTCTTCAATTTCAAGAAACCCAACTCAACACTTGAAACCCGTTTTATAGTAGCGATTAGCAGAAGAAACAACCTAAAGTAACAGTGACAGAAACAGAAACAGAAACAGAATCAAGATAATAAATTTAATAAAATACAACAAATGGAAAAGACTCTTTGATTTTTATTGAACGCCACAGTCAAACATCAACGTCCCAGTGTTCCCACTCAAAAGTAGCACACAACTTTGAAAATATGCGCACCCCATGTCCACCTTTCCCAACTTTAACCTGCGCACCCTCCACCCCTCTTAACCTACACCCCCATCCATATATGTTCATTTTGTGACGTCCCTAGCTGACGCCATTTCCCGGTAGAAATGGTTATGGCTGGCCTGCCGGGGCGTTTTGGCCTGAGAATCTGGCTCGTCTTACGTGGGAGAAGGCGATTGGTGGAGCTTGAGATGAAGATATATATTCATGTAATTCTGATAATAATTGTGAGTTTGGAATTTAATTCTTCCGTGGAAAATTTGAAAGATCGTCTGACTTTGATGTGGGGCCACGTTAATGTTGTGAACACGTCAGCATGTTGTCAGAATTGGACCAAAAACAAAGTTCAAAATGCGCGCGTGTGAGATGTCTCCTGCTCCTATTGTGGCGGAGAATGGCCTGGATTTGCTTTTCGCTCGTGTGAGTAACCAATCAACTTCCTCGCTGGCCGCGCTTCGAAACAGGTGAATTCTAATGTCTACAATATGGCTTCACCATCTTCCTGAATTTTTATTTTTGTTTTTTACAATATGATAATTATCATCATGAGAATTACTTATATATTTTGATAATTATTTTAAAATGCTTATAAATTTCGTGGGATAATGTCAGATAAGTTCGAGAACTTCTAATTTTCAACAAATCTAATACTTTCTTTAATTGATTAGTCAAGTTCAACTTTAAAAGATAAAAGTAGGATTTTAAAGAATTTATTAAACATGTTGAAGAATATAGTTGATGAGTCTAGGAACTACATTCGTATTGCTGGTGAGCAATTGCTTACTAATTGGTCAGTTCATCATTTCGTACGATAATGCTTCTTTATTCAATGCCTTTTTTTATATACATTAATCAAATTGTCATATTTGATGAGCGGGATACTTGTCAATTGTCAAATTGATGAACGTAATTTGCATATCTAACGATAACATAGCTAGAGAAAAAAAAAATTATTAAATTCCAAACTACCTCTCCAATTTGATTATTTTGCATTTTTTTTAAATTGTTTACCAACTTGCCGAAGAAAAAGGGTTTCTGATGCCATTCATATCAAACCCATTTATTTATTTATTTTTGATGTGGGTTTTCTTTATTACAAATTAATGAACGACGACATAAGATATTAAAGATTGCAGTAACTTTTTACTCAAATTGGATTGTCCTTGGCTTGGCCTGGCCCTTCCCACACTAGAGGGACGGTAAAAAGAGTGCCACCTTTAATTTGCTTTGTACAAATGAAAGAAATTCATAAAGCAGATATCGCCTATCAAGCGAAAGCGACTAGCTTTGCTGGCTTTGCATTGCAGAACAACACAATAATGAATAAAAGTGGAGATTCAGACACTGAGAGACTTCCATTACCAGAAAAAGAGCCTGTGAAGGATTATTGATTTAGCTTTGTTTGGCTTTAAAGTCACAAAAACCTGTAGCCAAAAGGGGGGGTCATCATCGTCGTCTATCTCTATTATCTTCACACGTAGATATATATATATGACATAACATTCACAGCCCTTCAATTATTTTTCAAAGCGCGCGCACACACATGTATATAATTCTAACCTACTTTATACAAGTCTTTTATTGAACGTATAATTTCCAATAATTAATCAGTTTATTATGCCAGCTGCTTAGTTACAGGATTCTTAACATCAAAATGGAAGCATATCAATCTAGCTATATTTTAAATATTCTCTCATATATGTTTGGTAAAAAGAACATTATACTTAGTTCCAACTTTCAACGATACACATATTCTTCAAAATATGAATCTCTACATAGACTCAAAATAAATATATATTAATGGTGTATATAATATACTAATCATTGTTTATATACTTCATACGTAAGGAATATAGGTTTGAAAAGGTTTAGGAGACCAATGGTTAATCAAGGGAATTATAATGCTGTGTCACTACGCATCATCGGTATAAAGAAAGTTTAAAAAAATAAACAAGTATAAAGAAATAAAGAGCAAAGATATACAACAACTTGCCAGCTTTCTAAGTGGCCATGCGTGATGCTTGCTCTGTAGCTCAGTTTGTAATCCTTTCCCATGTAATGGTTGCCACTAAGAAGATGCAGTATATAGGTGCTGGTTGTCTCGTTATCTTCATTAAATATTGATATATTCTGAGAGGTGATGACAAGAATAATCATGAAGATCAAAACTAACCCTAAAACCCATCACCTTTTATTAATTAGTTCAAAGTGCACCTTATTTTAGTACAAATTGACCTTAATAATATACTTACATTATTATTCATAATAAGTCGCTTTCCTATATATATGTACATATCTATCATCGGACAGGACATTCGAAAAAGTTAGAACTATAAATTAATTAAGGTACATTATTGTTGTATAACAAAATAGTTATATGTACAGGTATATATGTCTTTTTCTTTTCATTGCTCTTTTTTTTTTTTCCTGCGTAGTGGCTAGTCTACATGCATGTTTATATAGTTTTTAGAAAATGAATTTTAGTGATAATTAAGTACAAATATGTTTTGAGATCTCCATTGAATTAATATGGCTTCTTGCTTTTATTATTTTCAAAAAAAAATATATCAGTAGTGAAACACCTTTAGAATCAAACGATATATGCCCATCTAACGAGCTAAGTACACGCAGGCTGCAACAAAGTTTGGCCAGAAATTAAAGGGCCTTTTCCCCTTTTGCTTTATTGCTTCAAGTTGGAGCAGGAGATTCTTCTGGTACTTTTTTTTTTAGTAATGTTCTTCGTAAGTAATGGCATCTTCTTTCCTTTCCTTCACTCAAGCCCCTCACGGAATCTTAGCGATACTCTTTTATGGTTACCAGCAATTAATTAAAATCTAGAAACACAAAGATAACTTAATCTATACATAGTTTAATTAAAACTAAAAATGGATCTTCTTAAAAGCAAAAGGTGTTTTTGTTTCAACGAACTCCACTGATTTGATCACTTTTCCTTTTTTTTTTTTTTCTTCTTCTTCTTCTCCTCTTTTTGTTATTTTAAATTGTTCCTTTACCTATTGCAAAAGAATAAAGCATATGTATCTCCACCAAGTACATGTAAAAGTGCACCAAAATGGATTTGTTTGTTCGAGAAATTGTTATAAGTCTTCCTTGATATGTACTTTATATATCTAGTCTAGGATTCTACTTGATTTGTGATTCACAATTCGATCCATCGGTTCAAATATTTATATAGAGATAGCAATAGATGTATGTTTATAACATGCCCATGTAGAATTTACTTCAAAAGAAAATTGAATTCACATATCTTCAATAAAAAAATGACTATTAGTTAAGTTAATAAAAAATAATCAATGCTAATATTGAATACTATTATTGAGAATGAGATAGAAAGATCAAAGATATTAATTAATTTATATGGGGATATAGAACAGTGATGTAATTGGTAAGAAGAATAATTTGGATGAGAAATGATGCACGTAGAAGCATATATAGAAAGGTTCAATAATTGTGTGTACTTGAATCTCTGCAAAATTGATATAGTCCTATAATTTATGTCTTCTTGCCTTGGACATGTACCATGCACATGGTAGCAAGCAATATATATAGTAATAAAATTCTATGCTAAATACGGGGGGCTGAGAGAAGGGAAGGGCTAGCTGCCATTGGAAATGCATGCGTTTGTTCCTTCTGACATGTGGATGGGAATGACTTATTAAAAAGCAAGAACGACTAAAGTGGTAGCTTTGCAATAAAGTGGCAAGGAAACCTACTTTTGATGACCAATTGCGTTACACAAAAATGGACATGATTCCAATTCCATACAACAACAACATCGAGGTGTTAGTGTAGGAGTAGGAATCTTCTCACGTGCCAGCCAAATGCGTGAACGCAAGTCTAATAAATAATGGCCTAAATTGAATTAATGCGACTTTATCTATCAATAATCCCCTGGCCCTCTGGTGATGCGGCAGCCTGAGCCTTGATTAAGTAGAGAAGCGGGAAATTAAGGGCGGAGATTGAGCTGGGTGAGTGTCTCCAAAAAATCAGGACCTTCCGTGTCCATCAATCATGGCAAAAAGTCAAAAGAGAGTCAGGCCGTTCTGGGTGGGACCAGGAACCTCGTTGCCTACCCTACAATCTACAGGCTTAACAGAGCAGGGGGACTTTGTTCCTCACAAGACAAACTGACATTCGTTCTTTTTATTCTATTCTCCAGCAATCCCAAATGCCATTTATTGTTCTCCTGCTCACACTGACGCTGAATATTCTCTTTCACATCTCGTTGTTTTGTTTGCCTTGGAACATTTACAATCAATCAATTTTGGTATTCATATTTTATGCCTTATAATTGATTCAAAAATGGAAGAGATGGGTTTCACTTTCACATAACATCACAGCGTATTGGGCTGGGCTAGAAGCTGCCCTTAGTTTCAAACTCAAAAGTCCAAGTTTTGACCTTTTTAGTGTAGTGTACGAATACGAATACGAGATGTGTCCTTGTAGTGTGCGTATGTGGTATTTGGTATCGTGTGTTGGGCTTGGGCGTTCGGTATTTGGTTGGTTTGGGTCTTGACTCTTCTCAAAATCCCGCCAAAACAGCATGAAAACCGGCTTTGGCTGTTAAGATGTTAACCATAAAGTACTCTCCCAATCTAAATCTAAAAATAGGATCCTCTTCAACCAACTGAAGCCACCCAGATTGTTTCTAACGGGTTCTTCGATCTTTCTGGCGGCTGACATTTCGCTACCTCCTCAAACTTCTTTATCTGCTCTTCACTCATCACTCTCCAAACCTTGACCGCCTTATGCATCACCATTCCATTCCATGCTTCACAAATTTACAATATTAATTACATATTGTGAAAATTTTTCTTGCATGATCATAACATCATGCCTTGTTCAACATCTTCAAGTAGTTAATTTCTTCATCAATATATGTTTTCTAGTTGAGTGACAAGAGTCGATCACTTGATCTTGGTCTCATTAATAATTAATTATTTAATTTGTTATAATTTTACGTACTGATATATAGTCACGTACATCGATGAAATTTCTTAGATATCTAGAATAGAATATATGAATTTAGAGTTTGGTGAGTGGATGATAGAGCTATGGTGTCTCCAGACAGAGCTCAGGAGTCACAGTTTCGGCCTAATTTGGCTAAACAAGAATCTCTTTACAATCTTAAATTTGATGAGGTTCAGAGCCAGCTTGGAAACATGGGGAAGCCATTAATGAATCTGAATGAGTTAGTGAAAAATGTGGTTTCCGGTGAAGAAGGTCATCACCTGGTGCAAAATCCTTCTTCATCTTCTTCATCATCGTCGCCACCCTCTTCATATTTTCTTGGGAATTTTAATCTGAATGGAAGATTGAGTAAGAAAACTATTGATGAAGTTTGGAAAGAGATTGTTCATCATAAGCATGTGAATGAAGTGGATAACCAGTCGGTGCAGCAACAAATGAGTACTCTTGGAGAAACAACACTGGAGGATTTCCTACTACGAGCTGGCCTTATTAATCATCAGCCACTCATGGCCATTGATCCAATGCTTGTGATGTCGCAGCAGGCAGATAATTGGTTACATTTCCAAATGGCAGCTGCTCATCAGCAGCAGCAGATGGCACTGATGGATACAAGTTTTAACGTTTGTGAATCGGTTCATGAGAACCCAGTTGCGGATATAGGTTACTCAGACAGCAATCAACTGCCTATGAGAATGCCAGTGCCAGCAACACCAGCAACAGCTTCAGATTCTAAAACGGCTAGGGAAAGGAAGCGTGGATGTTCAGATGAGATGATGGAGAAGACTATTGAGAGGAGACAAAAGAGGATGATCAAGAATCGAGAATCTGCTGCTAGGTCTAGGGCAAGGAAGCAGGTAAAATATAACAGTGGAGCTAATTTTTAATTATTTGTAGAAGATTTATTATGATCCAGATGAATCAAATTTTCTTAGTTTAGTCTTCTATATATAAAAGCATGCAATTTATAGGTTTTTGTTTGTGTTTGTTGCCCAAAGGCTTACACCAACCAATTGGAGCATGAAGTGTTGCAGTTGAGGAAAACAAATAGCTGGCTTAAAAAGCAAAAGGTACATTACAAAATTAGTGACAAAAATGTAGTTAGATTCTACTACAGTTGCATTAACCACAATAATTGGAACATATATATACACACACACACACACACACTCTCTGGAAATTCATTCTTTTACATATTCTAGCGCATTGATCCAGTTTCTTCCTTCCCATTAGTAATCCTTTGGAAACTTGAGTGCTAGCTGCAACCTGCAGGGTATCTGATTTTTTGCAACATGGCATAAACCTACTGAGTGTGAATATAATCAGTTCGAGTTTTAGCAAGTCTAGAAGTGCTCTTTCTAGCTCAAATGTTGAAACATCTGGTTCATGTTAATCTGATAGTAGTAATCCAATGATCAATATAATTTGTTGGGTTTCATGGCTTTAAGTTCCTGTGCGATGATTTTATTTGTTGAGAAAAAGCAATTCGAAGTTTTTTAACTGAAGGAAGATGGAAAATTCAAATGTGTGGCAATGAATATTTTTGTGTTAATTTGAGCAGGAAGTGGAGATGCTTTTGTCCTCATATCCAACTCCCATGCCCAAACACCAATTGCGACGGACCAGCTCAATTTAGTTCTAGCTTCTGTTCATATATTCATTCATTTATGGTTTATCTTATCACAAGTTATTTTGTTCCTTCATTTTGTAGATGAGAAGAAAAGAAAAGAAAAAAAAACGATTTTGGATTTTCTTTTTGAGGTTTATTTTATGTTTGAGCCTATTTTTGGTCATTCAAGGTTGAAATGTAATCAATTGGTGAATGAAGCCGAAGAAGGTCACGAGTTAAAATAAAAAGAAAAATAGAAGGACAAAAGGAATAACGTAGATAGCTTTTACAACTCCTACAATCGTATCGCCCAAACAAACTAACAAGGTCTCTAAATTTTGACTAAAACGTGCATAAATTTCCAAGATACTCAACGTACGTATTTTGAAGCACCACACTTTTTCCTCCAAAAAAGCCGCTAACATTTGTTTTCGACATGGTTCAAGCACGCCATTACGCTACTGGCAACGCCGGCTCTGGGCAAAGGATCCAAGCAAAACCACGCGCTTCACTCTATTTGCCATTCAAGAAACCATTAACCAACACTTTTTTAATGGTCTGTTATGAAATCTCTCAAAATTAGTTTATAGTTTAAAAATCACAATGATTTCTTTTTGTTGTTTCGATACTGTAATTATATATTAGGAAAATTAAACATATTCAGTATTTCATCGATTAGTTTAAACTAAAATTGAATTAGTTTGTTCATTACTGTCCAAAAAGTAATTCTATCAGTCATACCTGGATTTGATTACAGAACACACGTTGTAATTACGCAACCTTAGCTTCAGGGTTTCGAAAGATTTTCAACGACATGAGATTCACGATCATGGCTAATTGTCAGGTATACATGACACGACATTGTTTCAGAAATCTTTTAAATGATTAGCGAGTTAAAAAACCCGAATGTTTGGTTTGGAAGTCTAGAAGTTAGATAAAGAGAACGAAGTCCCTACAAAGCAAGCAACATGAGAGGCCGCAGATTCAGAAACCAAGGATAACTAAACTTTATACATTTTGCCACTTCACTCAAAGGTTCCTTTTTCCCTTTTTTGATTGAAATTTCGAATCACCATAAATAACCAGTGGAAAATGGAAGTCGAGTTTATAATAATATCAATAAAGATCTTACATCTATCTACACCGATATATATTCACATATGCACACCTATCTAGATCATATCTATTTACATGTAGAACAAGGCAGCGAAACATATTACCGAAGTTCTACAAGTTAATCCTCCTGACTGCCGTCTGCTGTAGTAAGTGCATTC
The DNA here is from genome assembly GCA_013180625.2 of Boswellia sacra. NCBI lineage: Eukaryota > Viridiplantae > Streptophyta > Magnoliopsida > Sapindales > Burseraceae > Boswellia > Boswellia sacra. The sequence continues at coordinate 580,503 of SNVD02013908.1, forward strand.
TTCTGGGAACCTAGAGACTGAAACACAAATGACAACGAAGTTTAAATGACTCAGACACTTAGAAGAATATTCATAAGCCTATAGATTCATATATGTACTCTGAAGTAATTTGATAATAAATCATCAGGACTTCTGCTAACATGTGCAAAGACAGCTGGTTCCAGCTACATAACAAAATTATAAAAAAACTACCATGATAAAGCCAATAATCAAATTGCATAACCGCATCTATCACTCTCTCTTTGAGAAAATGGCAAATAACAGCACTTTTTCATACTGTAAAAATCATAGTGTTTTAAACCCATAATCCATAAGATTTACAGGGAGAGATGGTAAAAATCTAGTCAATTCATGTGATCCACGTCCTGTAATTCATTCACATATGTTCTTGACATCCATAAGAAGCGAGGATGCAAGCCATTATTTTGTGTTGGTTTAGATCGACACGACCAATTTTACTAGACGGTGCTAGCAGTTGCAGTTCCATATTGATGATATGTTGCAAAGGATGTGTATACTTCAGTCTTTATTTGACTGCATATGTGATGTGCTTGTGGATGTATAAATCAATCACAGAAATATAATAATGAAACCAGAGGTCATTCGTTTTTTTCTTTTTTAGTGACCTCTTCTTCTCCTGGACATCTTTTAAGTAAATCAAAAGGTTGATTCATATATGTCTATTTAAAATAGCATATAGTAGTCATGTCTATTAGTTACCATAACTTGCCAAAACGAGAAGGATGTGGGTAGTTGCTTACAAAAAGTAGGAAGATTAGTGGGGCACCAAATCATTTCTTTGTGACATCAATAAACATAGCTCGAGTCCAATGTTCAACATCCTCAGTTTGTGATGGTGGAGGAGGAAAAGTAGGATGCTCCACAATATCCCATCCATCAATAAGGCTTTCATTCTTTCCAACATAAGACATCTCTGTTGCATAAAGAAAACTAGCTGCTGAACTTGGGAGATTATTATCACCTAGGTTTTTCTGTGAGGCAAAACAAATTCCCTTTATAAGTTTTATTTTAGTTGTAAGCAGCATGAAATTTATATTTTTTTACTTGAAAAAGAAGTTAAATAGAGTAGCTAAAATTACTAAAATGAATTCTTGCAAAATGAAGTTAAGGACCAAGTTTATACCGTTATAGGCAACATGTGTGCACTCTCCAATAAAGTGGTAGATGAAATAGCAGAATTCATATTCCACACAGATTTGTTCAGTTGTTGAACTTGCTTATATGACCTGAAAATCAAAAGATGTATCATTTTAAATTACAAAAACTACATGCGCAAGTGATATTCTTCTTTGAATCATCTTAACACAACTCTTTTGTTTCTCATTTAAAAAAAAAAAAAAAAAAGGTGCCATTCTTTTTGAACAATAAAAATCCATTGATTATTCATCATCCATGACTTTGTTGTCAAGTTCTAATGGACCATAATCCCACCCAAGGCCAACGAATAGATGGCCCAACATATTAACCACTTTGGGGAAAAGGTAAAGCAGGTCTTGGTGAGATCTAAAGCAGTTGAGCAGCAATAAGAACTAAGTGGAGAAAAAGCTAAAGGAGAAATAAGTATTAGCATGTTCAACCTCAACCCAGTTTAACAGATTGTGCTCAACGTTGAGTCACTCTAATTGACAAAAATAATGAAGTATATTATCTTCAGAGCACATTTCTTGAGACCAAAAAATAAATCATTTGTGAAAGAGCTCATTCAAGCTAAAAACAACTGGTTAGAAAACTTCCCAGTTTGAGAAAGGAAAGACTGAAAAAGCAAATGAAATAGTTGAGTGAAACAATAACTAAAGACAACAGAATAATGAATTTTCACAGCCCATAGCACCCAATACGCTGGTCTTAGCCAAATACTCATGAGAATGTTGTAACAAAATGCCAACACAGATCTTTTCTAAGCATCAACCAAAAATTACTACAATCATTTTTCTTTTCCTCGTCTTAAAAAAAAAAAAAAAAAGATAATTATTCCTAAGATTAGCACATGGAGAAAAAAAGGAGGAGGATCATAAATCATGCATACCTTGAACAAGCCGTTTTCAAGGAAAAAACAGATCGAATATCCTTGGATGACGATAGTGTTGCCAATAACTTTGCAAATGCTTCGAAAGTAGATGCTTCAGAGGGAGCATCTAAACATAGCGAGTTATAACAATAAGCTGTTATGCATGCCACACTTTTCTTGAGAAGAGAAATCCCTTTCTGCAAGTCCTTGTGTGTTTCTACAGAGTGTGGAGATGCAGCAGAATAGTTGAAACTACTACTTCTAGAAGAATCCAAATGGGGCCTTCTCTCAGATTCCATAGAAGCAACACCAAAATTACTTGAGCTTTTATCACTCCAAGAATTTTCTCCACTGGTGGAACAATAATTTTGGCGTGGGATAAAAAGGGGGTATTCATTGCTGCATAGAACAGATTATATCAGTCCAATGATCTGATACACAAATAAGTTAGCCTTGTAAAATTACATCCCAGCCAATGTACCTTCGAGAAGAGGGGCGTGCATCCCAATAAGAATCCCGTTGCCATATTCGAGAGCATGAACCCTGAGATAAAATCACATTTAAATGTTACAAGAATCTAGACAAAAAAAATAATAATAATAATAAAGTAAAATAAAATAGAGTGGAAATTTCTGCTTTGTTTATTTTTTCCCAAGCTAGCGAACTCCAAACATCACTTCTAAAGATAAAAATTTTCCTCTGGGAAACAGTATCCACTTTCCACTAACAAGTGTAAACAGCAGAATACCAATTGATTTCCTTTTTCTCATAAAAAGCTTTTAAAAGATAGCCAAAGAAATGCACAAGAAATGCATAACCTAATATTTTTGCACGAGGATTTAAAAGATGATCTCAAGAAAACTTTAAAGCATGCTACAGTGAAGTTGTGAGCTATGGCTTTCATCAATAATATCTTGATATACTGATATACTGTTTCTTCAGTTGTGTAATTGTGTAGTCATCAATTGCATATTCAATACCATGAACACCGTGTTGATGAGAAGCCGAAAAGGTTTAAATTCAAAGTCTACAAGCATTTTTCACCCATTATATACAAGAAGCATAAGTACTTACTGCAAACCCAGAGTTATGAAGGGCAGGAACAGCCAAATTCTGAACAACTAGATTTAGAAGTTGCACCATGTATCTGTTTTTCAGCAACAGGGATTACTGATTAGTAGTAAAATTTAGAACACCCAAGCTAATTAAACAACTAAACAGAGTTTTTAACATGAGAGATATTGTAGTTTCAAAGTTCAAAATCCAGTATCAAGGTATACATAATTGAATCGAATCCAACTATCAGTTGTGCAACGCAACCACACCACAATTTTTTTTCTTATTCATATAGATATTAAAAGATGAGTACAAAAGTTGTTAATATATGTATGTATATATTCATTCATACATAATTTAAACAAAAAGGTTACCCCAAAGAGGCAGCCAGCTCTTCTGATGGAACAGAATGTGGGTCAAGTCCTCTTGGTAATCGTGCATTACAAATGTAATCATATTGACCATTTGACCCATCTCTTCTGTCTCCTTCTACAGTCACCTAAAGAAACAGAACCAACATATCTTACTTCTACCATAATATTCACCCTAAAATGGCATTTAGATGCAACAATATATCTTATTTTTCAACCTATATGTCATCGGAGAGGATCAAAACCCATTTACATTTACACCCTTACCCGACGTTGAGGAAACAACTTGCATATCTGCTTTATAACCACAGACTGTTTATGAAGAAGTTCAGAGAGGATTGCCATCTGCAAGTCAGGAAATGCGTTAGGCAACAAATCAAGGACAATGAGGATTTAGATATATGACCATAATAGTAGGACATCGCAGATGGATGTATGCTTCAACAAACATGTAATTAAAGGAATAATATACAAGACAATAATATCAATATCAAAAAGTAATCAGGACAATAGGCCTCACATGCCCCAAGCTCTGAGTGCAAATAAGGTTAGGATAGAACTTCTCTAGTTGTTCTACGCGATTCTTTTCCAACTGCAACGATACAACCAGACATAAAACATCTTCATTTGTAATAAAAACAAGATTACAAAACTCACAACCTGATTACCCATAATGAAACCAAGAACATTATTTATACCATTGACTGAGCTGATTCAAACACTGCATATTTGACTTTCAATTCATGAGATTTCCTTTCAATCTCTAGCTTCCCTGCGAGAAAATCAATGTAAAACAACTTTTTACCTAAATTGCATTTAATGGTAACAAATTATGAGCAGCCAAGTAGCCAACCTTTTGCAAGTTGCTCTTTACTACGACGGAGCCTCTCTCTCAGATTTGCAAGCTTCTCATTCTGAAGCACCCTCCAATTCAGTTGATCAGCTGCCTTACCCTAACAAATTGACCTAACTGTAACATCATAACCGTTTTGTTTTTCCAAACAACAAGATAACTGTAAGGAAAGCACGAATCAAACCTTAGCGTCAAGCACTTCACTCAATCTCGAATACAATGCATCCCGACGACTCTTTAATGATTTCAACAAAGTGTTGCACTCACTTAATCTACACATTACAATCATACGCACCGTTTTACACCACTTGAAAATCAGTAAAAGCGTGTCAATATAAGCTTAATCAAGAAGGAATTAACAGAAATACCTGTAATTAACACAGATTGCACAAATAGAAGCGCGATTCGAGTTCTCGCAAATGGCGCAATTACTTGTTCTCTTGTTCATCCTCCAGTTTCTTCAACGACAAATCAATTGGTTATTTATATACGTATTGAATCGAAGAAATTAAGCTTTATAGGCAAGAGGAATTACCGGGAGCCGTAAGGAGTTGGCCGGAATTGAAATCGACGGTGGACGATCACGGGAGATTCACCTTCATCGTAACGTCCAGTTATTACGGGATTTATAAATAGTTTAATTTACGTGACACTTTCGCCTTCCATATGCTAAACGAATAAATTTTGCTTACAATATTTAATTTATTTATCTTTGTCAAATAATTACGATGGCTGGACAGATAGGGTTTGAATTTGGGGACAGAAAATTGTATTTTATGCTGCCCCCACTACTTTCTGAATTTACATGGATGCCCCCGGGATTCCATGAATTTTGGTTGGCTAAATTTTAAATTTTTTAAATGTGAGAAAATTGTTTTGGCATTTATCACCCGGAAATTTTCTGAATTTGCATATACGCCTCATTCACCTTAAACGATGTAAAAGGCGAAAATATCTCCACCTAGAAAAGAAACTCTGTCATACCCTAGAGTTATTACCTCTAGGCCAACTAGAGATCACCACGTCAGCGCCTCATCAATGCGCGTACTCAACAAGTGCTCCCTAGTTGGCCCAGAGCCATTGCCTTGGGGTTTGACAAACTCTTTCCCACTTGACTTGTCGCTCATGCCTCGTCACTTCTAACTGTTTATGCCTCAATTATGCTACATTAAACGATATGTTGTTTACTTGTAATGCTTTTATATGACTACTCCCTTATCCTTTATTTTTATATCTGCAAATCTGGTCTTACGTTATCAAACTCTAGACCCTAGATAGGATGCCAATTTGGATCATGACATCCGAATACGACTTGACATAATAAAAAAATTAGTAGATTTGAGTTTTGGTTTAATCGTGTTCGTATTAACATTTTTAATCCGTTTAATAATCGTGTTGTATTCGAGTTAAAGGCTTTTAATTTGCGAATACGGTTATAACACAAATCCGTTTATGATACGATTAACACAAATACGAATTAAAGAACGTTTAACATGATAACACAATTAACACAATTATTAACACAAATAATATCCACGCATTCTTATAAATTTTAATATTTTTTACTCAAATTAAAAAAAATAGAGATATTGTATACATAAAGAGACATGTGGCGTACACCGAAGGCTGAAACCAAATATTAAAACAAATTAAACTTTAATCCAAAATCTTTAAAAAAAAACTAAATCAAATATTCAAATTTCAAAATCAATTGAAACTCTAAAATTGTATTGTGGAATGTAGATCTTATTTTTATTAATTTTATTATGGTAGAATTGCTTAAGTGCACTATTTGTATTTATATTGCATTTGAAGTTTGCACGAGACTTGGTATTCATTATTTAATGGACATTTTTATTGTGTTGTGAATGAATTTTGTATTTTTTCTTATTATTGCCTTTTTATTTAAAAATAAATTGTAATATATAATCATATCAAACATGTAAACATGTAATAACCATATCTATAAACATGTTGTAATCATATTAAATGTATAAATCGGGTTAATCATATAAATATATCCAAATCGTATTAAACACATTAAGATTGTGTCTAACACCAAAAAGAATTATTTATTATTCGTATTAACGTGTCTCATCATGTTACTTATTTAATAATCGTCTTGTGTTTGTGTTAGACTTTCTTGACACGAATAATAAACAGATTTTATTCATGTTAGATAAACCTATATTATATCATAACTTAACACAACACAAATACCACCTGCAAACACGAATCTAATAAGATTTTATTCATGTTAAATAAACCTATATTATATCATAACTTAACATAACACAAATACCACCTGCAAACTCGAATCTAATAGCCCTAACTAACTCTAGAATCTAGGGGTTAAGGCCCGTCCTACATGTCTAAGCTACTTGCTGCACGGACCAAAGTAAATATAAACTTAAGCGCTTTGTAATGAAGACTCATTTCTCGCCGGTTAATACGGAAGTTGCTAAAGCCTTTCATTTTAGAGAGAGGAGACTCGGACAATGATCAATTACATAATTTAATCAAGTAGCCACCGAACGAATAACCTTATTGTAACAAAATAATTCATCTAAATTGCGGTAAAAAAAAGGGAGATTAACTATACATTAGGATACAAGACTGCAAAATACTACATTAATATCAACCTAAAATAGATAAACCTTTATAATCCAAGGTGTTTGATGCTTCAAATAAACTACCCTCTGTTTGTGTTTCAAAATTTGGAGAAAGTCAAAATCGAGGAAAAGCTGAGGGTATGATCCCAGAGCAACAAATCTTCACGTTCGGCTTTCATGTCAAGGTTTGTGTATTAGTAGGCCGTTGATTTCTGTTCAAATTGTGATTTAGAACAAGCTTCTAACAAGTATAGTGTGGTTGTCCTCATCACATAAAGTGCTTTTCCACTAGCTTCCTGAGCTCCTCCAGCTTTTCAATGACTTGTGGATTCATCAGGTCCCTAGCTTCTCTCATGAGAGTGCCTTCCTGGCTGAACTGGTAAGCATCCACCACTGTCCTTATCATGGTGTGGAGGTTCTCTGGGGTCCTACAATTTGGGAGACCAAAAAGGTAAGACTTAATATGCCAAAATTAAGTTAAGATTTATAAGTAACCCAGCAATTGTGGAGGAAAGTAATAAACTCGTATTAACAATTTCTTTGTGTGTCCTTTCAAGGCCCCTATGATCTAAAGAAGGCAGCCAGCTTGCCAGAGGTTGATTTTTAGGAAGGAACCATTATATGACAGGGCCTGAAACCCCGACTTCAACCTGTTTTACTTTGCAATCCACTGGATGAGTCTTGTTATTTCAATAAAGATTGTACAAAGGAATGAATTTTGGAAGCTTACGTGTACAGGTTGTCCACATCCTTCCCTTCAATTTCTTCTCCTGGCGTAAATGCATCTTTCAGAGCACATAATCGCTCCTCAGGATCCTTAACTGTCAGAAGATACTTTAGAATCCTAACCTCTTTTGGCAAGAGCCTCTGAAGGTTCCCCCTCGCAGTCATATATAAATGATATAGTATGTCTTTTACCTGTAATAGAGAAAATCAGATGAGGAAAACTAGGAAAGTGGCAATTTAACATGACAACGAAAACCATTACACAATTCAGTCAAAACATTCAGAATGTAGTAACTGAAATCAGTCCGTGTTTTGTTTGTAGAACTTCCTGATTTCGTACCATCATATGATGATGGATACAAGAAAATTCATCCATTTTATGACTATCCAGGAGTTGGCTTGTCATGATATGACAGAACCTTTAAAATTGCTTTTACTCCTTCCTAACAAGACACATTAAGTTCTCTCCAATTCCTCTCAATGCACTCTATTCTCCTCCATTGTGATGGGGAAAATTAAATTTCCAGGTAATGGGAATATTTTCTGCCTCTTTTAGTGGAATTTTTTAACCAATCTGAATAATGAATGCAAACTCTGGTCCCAGCATTACAAATCCATAAATGCATCAACCTGGTTGGCAGAAAACTGAAAAAAGAGAAAGCCATTTTCTTAGACCAGCATTTGTGTTACCTCATCTTTCATCATGTTTGATTCCTTAGCAGCGGACCACGCTTTAGTGATCATCAGCACCAGTGCTGAATCAAGTTGATTTTTCTCAGCCAGATTGTCTATCTTTCTACAGGCAGCGTCTAACGAAGGAGAATTGATAATATCCTGGAATTTCAACTCTGCAGCATTGAGAGCTTCAATGCTATCTGTTGCGGTATCATAAGCTTGTACAGCAGCCAAGCAAGTATTCCCAAGCTTTGCTAAAGCTGGTCAGACAGAAACAAAGAACATGTTTCACCCTTTATTCACAATATGAAAGGAAAGAAGTTAAAAATTTCTGGCAAAGCCTGGTTTTCCTTTTGGATTAGTTGCTGGTAAGAACTGCCCTATGGAGGCTTTGTCTCCACGATAGGCATAAACCAAGTATATGTATATTAACCACACAGTAAATCAGATATAATAAGCATATGTTTAAATTAGCAATTCAAGTCCATCATTCAGTATGTCCGACATTATAATCATGTACGAGAGGTAAATTCTCGTCAGAGTTGATGATAGGACCAGCCTAGGATATATTTAGATGACCATGATGATAACATTAAATAAAGAACACCTGGAATATAATCTATTGGTTAATTTGCTTTCTTCCATGGATTAAGAGTTGATGTTCACATGTCAGGCCTGGAATTGGTGTTAGTGACTTCACCCTTAATAATCCCCTTATTGACACAGATGGGATAGCTTGCATTTCAAATGCATATTAAAAGGGAAAAAGAAATTGATATGACATGACAAAGAAATCAACTAGGCTCACCATTCTGCTCAGTTGGATTATCATAATATGATTCTGCTACATTGTGTAGATGCATAAAAAATTCTTTTGTGAAATCTTTACGACGTCTGGCAACAATTTGACTTATTTCTGACGGTGCTTCCTTGACCACTTCAAGAAGTTCATTGTGTCTTTGCACATCCTCATCAATCTGTGGAATAGAAAATCTCACCAAGTCATCAAACCAATAACACGTCAAACTTAAAACAAAACCAGTAAGCATAACATGTGGTTTATTTCTTAAAAGATCACAGACAAATATCATTCGTGTAAAATGCTAATGTAAGTTAAGAAAATGCATTGTTGGCATCCATGGAAAATAAGCCAGTCCAAACTTAAATCAGCAACTCATTAACTTGAAAACATCACATGTCCAGCATGGAGATCCTCCCTTCCTAGACTGAAACAAAAGACAAGAACAAAGAAAATTTGAAGCAACAAACTGCACTTAAAAGTTCAATATATAAATCGAGCAACCACCTCTTTCAGCTTTCTTCTCAGCCTAAGTAGCTTTTGTTTCATCCCAGGATCCTCCTCACTATCCGCTCGGTCTTGACAATGCTTGAAGAAATGAGATCGTAGATTGCTCCATTCCTTGCTAAAAGCAATCAACCTTCTCCAGTCAGCCAGAGTGGGCTTGTCAACCATGAAAACCTCAATAAGCTTGTCACATACTCTGATCATTTTACCATCATACAAGCACTTAGCACCATCTTTCTGATCCCTCTCTTCACCAACTCCACCGGACTCCTCATGAATAGGAGTGGTTTCAGACACCTGACCAGAATCATGATTCACGGCAGTTGTATCACCAACAACAGCAGCAAGTGAGGACCGCCGCAGCCTCAGCGGACTAACCATCAAGGGACGACCTTAAAAATTCAGAACAGCGCTTAATTAGACCCTGGCTTCAGCTCCACTTCGTTATCATTATCAATTCAACATAAACGTGGTGAAAATGCAGAGCCAAGTAGCGTGAAGAGAATAATGTTACCAAACTTGTGACATACACTAAAGGGGTTTTGATGGACATCAAAGCAGAGTTGGACAATGAATCTCTTCTAGCTAAGAAAAGCTTGTGAGTTTGTGAAAAGGGCAAAAGGCTACTAAAATAAATGTAAAGAAAACACAATCAAATTTAATTTATAAAGCGAAATTTGATTGAACAAACGAAACAGAGGCTGAAGTAAGAAGCTTTGGATAGAGATACTTACATTTAATTTGATGAGAGACGCGAGAAATTGGAGGTGAACTCGTGATTGAAGAGAGCGGAGGAGCCTGTGCTCGAGAATTTCTCAGAAGGAAAAGGTAAGAACTTCGTAAAGCCCCACACGCCAACTCCATCAGACTACTCTAGACACTCGAGACGAGAGGCAAAACTCCGCTCACAGAACGCCGATATTTGTCCACGGGAAATAAAAGGTTTTGTTTGAAGTGGGAACGACGTCGTAATCTCCTTCTGAAAGGCAGAAAAAAGGCACGTGGCAGGAGGATAGGATTTAGTCTTTTTGTTTAACAGTTTATTTAAAACTCCGCTCCACTCCACTTAAGGATATTGTGAAACCGAGAGTTTACTAGAGCTTCTCGTAATCCTATCCTTCGCGGGAATTTTGAAGCCAACAGGCGATGCTCTCGTTAAATTTTTGGTCACCACAAATTAGTTTGCTTCAACGACCTTTTCTTCTCGCTGTACAACCTTTGCAATCTCCAAGACAAGAGCACAACTCAAAAACAAGAAAGAGCAGTTATCATAGAAACCCTGCAAATTTTCATTGCGTTTCTTGCAGTTGCAGAACCGTATCTTCCACCTCCCATTTTCCGGACTCGACCGATAATTTTAGTTTACAAGATAACCCAGATTCTGGTGCTTCGAATACAACCTCCGTGAGTCAATGCGTCGACTCTGATATGCTTGCCGTTTGGCTTCAGTCATGTGGTAGTATAAAACAAGTTAGAAAAGTACATGCGATTGTTTTAAAGTGTTTAAGGGACTCTGTAACGTATGTTGATAATAATTTGATTAGTGTGTATGTGAAACATGGAAAGCTTGTTGAAGCTCGTAAAGTGTTTGACAAAATGCTTGACAGAAATGTTGTTAGCTGGACCGCGATGGTTAATGGGTATTTGAGATTTGGTTTCGAGGATGAAGCGTTAAGGCTGTATAGTAAGTCAGTCAGAAAGGGGATTCGAGCCAATGGGAAGATGTCCGTGTGTGTAATGAATATGTGCACTAGGAGGTTAGATTTTGAGCTTGGCAGACAAATTCATGCGTCTATTATAAAGTGTAATTTGAGAAACTTGATTGTGGATAGTGCGGTTCTTTACTTTTATTCGCAGTTTGGTGACGTGGCTTCTGCTTTCCGTGTATTTGATGGAATGCCGGCGAGAGATGTGATTTCTTGGACGACAATGATTACTGCTTGCTCGCAACAAGCAAAAGGGGAGGAGGCTTTTCGGATGTTCTCGCAAATGCTAAGTGATGGATTTTTGCCTAATGAGTTTACTGTCTGTAGTGTTTTGAAGGCTTGCGCTGAGGAACGAGAACTAGCTTTTGGGAGACAGTTGCACGGAGCTATAGTTAAGAAGATATACAAGGATGACGTATATATAGGAACTTCCTTAGTAGACATGTATGCAAAGTGTGCGGAGATTTTGGACTCTAGAAAGGTATTTGATGAAATGGGGAACAGAAATACGGTTTCGTGGACTTCCATTATAGCTGGATACGCTAGGGAGGGCATTGGTGAGGAGGCTGTAAGCCTTTTTCGAGTAATGAAGAGACGAAATGTCATTGCTAATAACCTAACCATTGTGAGCATCCTTAAGGCTTGTGGCTCGATTGGGGCTTTTCAGATAGGGAGGGAGGTTCATGCTCAAATAATTAAGAATTGTATCCAAACCAATGCATACGTAGGAAGCACTCTTGTGTGGTTTTACTGTAAAAGTGGGGAGTACCCAACCGGATACAGGGTCCTCCAACAGATGCCTCTTAGGGATGTGGTCTCATGGACTGCCATGATTTCTGGTTGTGCACGTCTTGGTCACGAGTCTGAGGCTCTCGAGTTCTTGAAAGATATGTTAGAGGAGGGTGTAGAACCCAACCCTTTCACATATTCATCAGCTCTGAAAGCATGTGCCTTGCTAGAAGACATTGTGCATGGAAAGTTGATCCACTCTTCTGTGAAGAAGAGTACTGCATTTTCTAATGTGTTTGTAGGCAGCGCTTTGATTAATATGTATGCCAAATGCGGGTATGTATCGGAGGCATCAAAAATTTTTGACAACATGCCAGAGCGGAACTTATTCACTTGGAAGGCTATGATAGTGGGTTATGCAAGAAATGGCCTTTGCCAGGAGGCTTTGAAGCTCATGTATCGGATGCAAGCAGAAGGTATTAATGTAGATGATTACATCATTACAACAGTTTATAATGCTTGTGGAGATGTTGGGTGGGATGTGGAATCTTCATCTGGGTATTGCTTGCACTCTAGTTGACCTTTGCCTACTTAGGAGTTCGGATTGGCTTGAAATGGGTATCGAGATGATGGCTGTGCAGATCATAGAGATATCTACTATTGTTTTCATTGTATATCCCTTGAATTCCTGGAAACAATCCATGAAAAAACTCCATAACCTCATAAACTATGCATGACCCTCACTTGTTATTAAGTCTCAGCCAGCTTTCTTCTACGAGAGCAGAAAGCCGTATGCTTTGGAAGAAGCTTATACAGAAGCTTGTACAGTTTGGGAAGGGGTTTTGATTGATCAAAAAGACGAACCACCGCCCACATCACCGTTCAATATTTCGTGGCCCACTATTGACCAAACCACCTTAGCACTAGGTCCAATGTGAGTAGGATCGCTTGCTTCATGATCATAACATAAGTGATTCGGTAGATTTGGATTGCTATATATCCACTCGTGTGGTACTTCATTATATTATATATATATATATATATATATATAAGATCCATCTATATATAGATAACGCCGTCGAGGGCAAAAAGCAGACAGGAAGGCCTGACTCTGGAAGCTTCACTACTTACTAGAGAAGGGGTTGTCCAGCTCCGTCTCTTGGATAATGTAATGTACAATCAAATCATGAACATCCGTGATCCCCACCAATTACATAATTTGGTTTATACTTTTTCACGGTGTATCAGCTATGTAAACGTAAATCTACATTCAAGTCACAAGTAATTTATGAAAAAGTGTTATGGCATGCATGATAGTCTTCCAACTTCTCCCGCCTTCAACTATTTTGGTTCGAGTTGGGTGGTTAAATGTAAATTTGGTCCTCCCTCGGTCTCCAAATTTAAATCCTCTTTCGTTAAGACTACGGATTGCTCGAGAAAAGAAATGACCCATATCCTCACCGAAGCAATTCCTAGAAAGGCTAAATGTGATTATTAACTCACTATTCATACGTTGATCACTTCAAAATTTCTAATTCCAATCTGTTTCGTGCTAGCTCCACTAGATTTGGGCATTTCAACCGCTGGCAAATTTTGCAATTAACAATCAGTCAAAACAGATTGTGAAGTGGTTAAGAGTTAAATGCAATCGATTTATATAAAATACATTTAATGTGAGTGTCACGGAGAGTATTCAACATTCACTGGTTGAAACTCTATTGTTAGGCCACCTCGGGCATACTTTTTTATTGCTTCAAAAGCAAGGTTAAACAAAATTTGGCTCTTAGACCTTGTCTAACTCCACAATTCCAATCTTGGCAGCTATAAAATACAACGAAATACGTTGGCAATACCAAACCTCCTCAACCGAAGCAAGTCCAACGAAGCAAATTCAAGGCCACGCTCATGTTGTACAACCTTAAAAAGCAATCTAGACGTGGCAAATTCGTAATATTGTAGTACATAAAGGGCTTGTTTGACTTGTTTCCCAGTAAAGTCCAAATACCAGGTCCACATGCGTCCCAAAGTCGAATCCAAATTCATAACATTTTGCAAGCCCACGGACTTCCCGCTTCTCCCGCTTAATCTCGTCTCTTTCCTTCCGTTTCTTTCCATTTCACTTCAATCCAATCTCTCCTTCTCTCTTTCCCTCGCACACGCCATTCATAATTAACTCATTTATTTTAACTTCTTCTATTTTTCTCTCTTTTTTTATTTAAACCTCTCCGGATATTCTCCATTGACTCATTTTCTCGATTTCTCAATTTCCTCCGCAATCAATCTCTTCAGATCTGTAAGTGAATTTTTTTTTCGTTCTTTTCTATTATTAATAATGTTCTTTTTGGATGAACCTGGAAGAAACTATTTCTGTTAATTATTATCTTTTACTGTTTGGTTTCTTTTTGGTTTATCCGGTGAGATTGATATCAGCAGTTTGTCATGTTGTCGTTTTGCATGGTAGATTTTGCGTTTTAAGTCTGGTTGTGGCTGATGAAACCAGAGATATGAAAGTAATATTAAATAAATAAGGAAATTTAAAACACAAATTTATGGTTTAGGCACCAACAATGAAACAATACGTAAAGGCGCAGTATCGTGTTAATGGATGGAAGCATGATGTTAATAAGCACGTATTAACGGCTACCATGTGAGATTGTAACGACGTCGTTCTCTTGTAGAACATGCTAATACCAGTTTTTTTTTTTTTTTTCCTTCTATAGGCTTTATCTGTGTCGTTGAAATTGTTAGACTTTTGTTTATTTTTATTTTTTATTTTGTTTTTAGTTTTGCTTTTTGTATGCATTTGTCTGGTTTTGCTTGCCGATTCATTTTCTTCATTTGATTATTAAATCCTTGACCTTCTCGTTTTTAGCATGTTCAAAGTATTTTTCTCTCTCAAAATTCATTAACTTTTAGTTTTTTTATATATATAATATTTTGATTTTGACGTGAGTGAAGGTAGGGCTTTCTTTACCGTAAACCTTTTATTGTTTTAAAATTGTCGTGGCTTAGAGAAGAATTTGCTTGAATACATGACTTGTTTGAATGTTGAACTTTCATAGTTACATTATGTGCTTAAAATGCTGGAGATTTTATTGAATGGATGAACAAACGATGTTGCTGGAGTTGTTTTCCGATGTGAATTCCATTTCTGTCTAAAAGCCTGCTTTCAGTGAAGTTTTATGAATTTCTCTGTGTAAGAGTATCATGTTGACCTGGTATTGATATGAATCAGCATACAATTCTTCAAAAATTTACATGGTCTTTGTGTATTTTTTGCAGGAATACGGGCAGGATAGATCAAGATCAAGATTTTAGAGCCATGTTTCTATGAGCTGGACTGCAAATTTATAGTTTTCTGAAATTATGGAAAACGAAAACTCTAACAAGAAAAATATTCTAAATTCTCAAGCTGCTGAAAAGGTGGAGAGAAATGGACTTGATGTTCAAAAGAAAGATCAACCTCCTGAGCAGATGAAATCTCAACAAATCAGCGAGGATAGCTGCAAGAAAGATGATGATAATAGATGCAATGACCTGGTTGACAAGATGAAAGAGAGTAGGGTTTTGGAGTCTAAGGCTCAAGGAGAGAAGTTGGATGCTAATGTTAAACAGTATGACTTGGGCAAGATGAATGACAGTGGAAATTTGAATTCTAAAGCTCAGGTAGAAAAGTTAGATGACAAGCTGGGCAAGATGAGTGAGACTAGAGATTCAGAGTCTAAAAAAGTTGAAAATCATGCTTTAGGCAAGGAGGAAGAGGGTAGAGATTTGAAATCTAAATCACAAGGAGAACAGTTAGATGATAAATATGGCAATATTGAGGAGAGTAGAGATTTGAAATCTAAATCTCAGGGAGAAAAGTTAGACAATAAGTTGGGCCAAATGGATGAGAGTAGAGCTTCAGAATCTAAGAAAGTTGAAAATGATGCCTTAGGCAAGGTGGAAGAGAGTAGAGATTTGAATAATAAATCACGGGGAGAAAAGTTAGGCATTAAGTTGGACAAAATGGATGATAGTGGAGCTTCAGAATCTAAAAAAGTTGAAAATGACGGCTTAGGCAAAGCGGAACAGAATAGAGATTTGAAATCTAAATCACAAGGAGCAAAGTTTGACAATAAGTTGGGCAAGTTCGATGAGGGTGGAGATTTGAAATATAAATCTCAAGGAGAAAAGTTAGATGATAAGGTGAGCGAGATTGATGAGAGTAGAGATTTGAAATCTAAATCTCGAGGAGAAATGTTAGATGGTAACTTGGGCAAGATCAATGAGAGTAGAGATTTGAAATCTGAATCTCAAGGAGAAAAGTTGGCGAATAACATGGTTAAGATCATTGAGAGTGATTTAAAATCTAATTCTCAAGGTGAAATGTTAGATGATGAGTTTGGCAAGATCAATGAGAGTGGAGATTTGAATTCTAAATCTCAAGGAGAAAAGTTGGATGATAACTTGGGCAAGGTGAATGAGAGTAGAGATTTGAAATCTAAATCTCAAGGAGAAAAGCTGGATGATAACTTGGGCAAGATCGCTGAGAGTACGTATTTGAAATCTAAATCTCAAGGAGAAAAGTTGGACAGTAACTTGGGCAAGATTGATGTGAGTAGCGATTTGAAATCTAGATCTCAAGGAGAAAAGTTAGATAATAACTTGGGTAAGATTGATGAGAGTAGAGATACGAAATCTAAATCTCAAGGAGAAAAGTTATATGAGAAGTTGGGCAAGATGGATGAGAGTAGAGATTTAGGATCTAAATCCCTAGAAGGAAAGTCAGATGACAAGAATAAACCAGTTGACTCAGTTGACAAGAAGGATAATGTTAGTGATTTGGACCTTAAAGCTCGAGCGGAAACAAACCAAAATCGTAGGGAAGCAATGGGTGAGGAAGAGAAGGAGCAAGAGCCTATTTTTGATGGGACAGAGGTTCCAGGAATGGAAACTAACAGGGGTGCATCTTCACATCCTCTGGATCCCGATTCAGAAGCAGAGGGTTCTGTTTGGCCAGAGAAGGCAGTTGCAATAAAGAACTTTGTCAAGGAGAAGGGTGTGGTTGCAGTTTCCACTGTTCTGCGTCACCTTTCTGGTAAAAAGGATGAAAATGGACAGGAAGTGTCTGCTGATAAAAATAACGTGACTTCAGAGTCCTGTAAATACAGTGAAGCTGCTGAAGCCTCTCAAAAAATGATGCAGAGATCGTTGTGGAATCCCTTAAACTACATCATGATGTCATCTGATGTTAATGGAGATAACAAAGCCGAGCAGACGGACCAAGTCACTAAAGAACCACAGGAGCCTTTGGTCATGAAAGGAAGAATTATACTGTACACACGGTTAGGGTGCAAGGATTGCAAAGAGGTTAGGCTACATTTGCACCAGAAAAGGCTTGGATATGTTGAGATTAACATTGATATCTATCCTGGTAGAAAGCTGGAGCTGGAGAAGATTGCAGGGTCTTCTGCTGTTCCTAAGGTGTTCTTTAATGAGATCCTAATTGGAGGCTTGAGTGAACTTAAGGGCTTGGATGAGTCTGGCAAACTTGACGAGAAAATAAATTATCTGATTACAGAAACACCATCATTCAAAGCTCCTTTGCCGCCTCTTTCAGGTGAAGATGACATGTCGACCAGTGGTGCTATTGATGAACTAGCTCTTGTTGTCCTTAAGATGAAAGAATCTGTAGTTGTTAAGGACCGATTTTACAAGATGCGCAGGTTCACCAGCTGCTTTTTAGGTTCCGAAGCTGTGAATTTCTTATCAGAGGATCAGTATTTAGAAAGAGACGAGGTCAGTTGAATCTTCTTTTTTCCTTATCCATGTACTATTATTGCATTCAGTATTTTGTTATACTTTTCTAGAGGGTAATCAAAAGACAGGGTTATAGACGTTTTACTAGAGTTTATAAAACTTTTATGATTCTTTTACTGGTTTTCTTTTAACCTGTACCTTGCCATCAAAAAATTTTGATTACTATTTAAGTGGAGCAGTTATTTGTGGATTCCATGTTTCCTATGTGCATCATGTCTCATGATTTATGGAAAATTTGTCATAAATTTTGCTATTTTCATGGATTCTCCTTTCTCCTGAAAGGGAGGCTTGGGAGGAATTTTAATGTTTATCATAGAGCCTGTTTGACTTCATATGCTACTTACTGTTGAAATGAAATTTTAAATTAAATCTGCTATTCTCGCATGTTTTAATTTGATCATATAGTTGTTAATTTTCCTTTTCACTTGTTCTTGTTCTATGAAACAGGCTGTTGAATTTGGGCGAAAGCTTGCAAGCAAACTTTTCTTCCAACACATTCTTGAGTCAGTTCTTTGAAATTCTTCTTTAAGTGTCTTTGTTCTCTATCTATGTCACTTTTTTGCCCATAATTAAGAATTCTTTTATTTCTGCTCCTGTGATGCTTTTGCACTAGTGAGAATCTATTTGAGGATGGAAACCACTTATATCGCTTTTTGGATCATGATCCGATTGTGTCATCACAATGCCATAACATCCCTAGGGGTCTAATTGATGCAAAGCCAAAGCCTGTAACAGAAATTGCATCAAGGCTGAGATATTTGTCCTATGCAATCTTTGAGGCCTATGTATCGGAAGATGGCAAGCAGGTTGATTACAGAAGTATTCGTGGAAGTGAGGAATTTGCAAGGTTAGAATACCTCTAAATTGCATGAAGTTACTTATTGTCTTTGTATAAATTCTTTTTTTTTTTTTTTAATTCTTAAGTTGTCAGTGTAAAAAGCAATATCACTTTACACTGTTGTAGGTATTTAAGAACAGTTCAGGAGCTCCAAAGAGTAGAATTGGAAGGCATGCCAAGGGAAGAAAAACTTGCATTCTTTGTAAATCTCTATAATATGATGGCCATCCATGCAATATTGTTGTGGGGTCATCCAGCTGGACCGCTTGATCGAAGGAAGATGTTTGGAGACTTCAAGTATGTAATTGGTGGGTGTACATACTCACTTTCAGCTATTCAAAATGGTATATTAAGGGGGAACCAGCGACCCCCATACAATCTCATGAAGACATTTGGTGCAAAAGATAAACGTTCACAGGTAAGGTAGCTGTTCTATCAGTTTTGACTGTTGAGAGTAATGTTGCACTTGGTGAATGAAGCTCAACTTTGTTTATGATAATCATGATAGCTGTAATTTTTGAAAGCTACACTTTTTTAATTTGTATCCATAATTTTTGAAAGCTACACTTTTTAATTTGTATCTTCTTTCTTTATTGTAAATTTTAGTTGTGGTTATCCAGTGGATTGATGAATATGTGTATAATTGTCATCCTTTGTAGGCTTATGGGAGGTTTGGGTCAGCAAGAATTTTTATTTGGCTCATCTTTATCAACAAAATGGTATTTGATTAGAATTTGCCTACATCTTATAGGTGGCTCTTCCCTACCCAGAGCCTTTAACACATTTTGCACTGGT